>CM060842.1:9582500-9682500 GCA_030762175.1 Metallyticus violacea | reverse complement strand
CTCACAATTCGCTCTACCCTTCTCCAAGCCGAGGAGCCGTTTTAAGAAAGCATTCTCAATTTTATCTGTTTCACTTGACTCCAACCCGACATTTCACATCCGTTACACTTGCCGATCTTATCATGGCTCGTATAT
This sequence comes from Metallyticus violacea, assembly GCA_030762175.1. Classification (NCBI taxonomy): domain Eukaryota; kingdom Metazoa; phylum Arthropoda; class Insecta; order Mantodea; family Metallyticidae; genus Metallyticus; species Metallyticus violacea. The sequence goes on along the minus strand of CM060842.1, from coordinate 9,682,365 downwards.
TTTTTCCATAATGCTTTTTGGAGTGGCCGGTATCCCGACAGTGTACATAGGAATTCTGTCATACGCCCCCGGGCTTTATACAGTGCCTTGGCTATGTTGAGTCCATTTGCCATTCATTCTGAAGGTTACACTCAAATACTCGCAACATGTCACATTTGTTAGCTCTGTTCCCTGATACTTCCAGTTCTTATTCTTACATGGAGGGGTCCAGTTTTGAAAGTTGTTGTTTTGGTTTTGGCGGAATTCACAATCATCCCCCATTTACTGCAACAATCCGCTAGTTTGTGCAGCCCTTTCTGCAAACCATTGATAGTTGTTGATGATATTACTGGGATCTTAATTCCATGAATTATCATTAATCTGCTGCGCAAGAAACACACCTACAATGTCGTCTATAAATAGATTAAACAACAGCGGTACAGCCTTGTGAACCGCCTTGGAGGTATTCCGACTTTCAGAATGAAGTAAGCGTGTACCTTGTAAACTATGTCCTTCGCTTGCTTCTGTAAGGCTGGCTGCTTCCTCCCGTGTCGTACATTTGCGGCATGAAAAAGAACCTCAAACCTGAAAGAGAGGCCTCTGAGCAAAATTTGTCGGCCGTTTCACGCCCTGAGTTGAATGGGACGCTGATGACCTGAGATATTAAAGAGCGTCCATAAATAAATAAATAAATAAAAACTTCTTTACTTTCATTGCTTACACTTCAGTTGTGTTTTTTTTTTTAACTCAGACACTCACAAAATACTATAAAATGCAGCAAAACGCAGCTAATTAAATGTCAACTTCTATGTATAAGAGCGTAAAGCTAACCGCTTTTATTGGTCAACAATGCTACTGCGCATTCTGCCTCAACCGCTGAGTTACATGTCTAGTATTTAGAGAAGTGCAATTAAATATGAGCACGCTGAAAGTGATTAAATGGGCTTGTACGGTCTATGAATTTAAACAATGCAACTGCAGCGGCGCGGAAAATATACCAGGCTTTCGTGCTGATACTGAGAATGAACCGTACACTTGACGAACAGCTACAGATATAAAGATCAGCAAAATTGCATAAAGAGGCTCTCTTAGCGACTATTGAGGCGAACAACAGCCAGGCTTGAAAGGACGTGGGGCAGCAATTCAACGTCAGTGCAGAAACCATACGGTTCATCTCGATCAGCTAGGAAAAATATATAAACTCGGTCCCTGGATTCCATACAAGTTAACAACGAATCCGCAGGTCGCGTGAGCCGAAACCTATAATGGTTGACTGTTCTTGATAGAATGCTGAACAGGATGAAAATAAGAACCTCTTCGACACTCCAAGACGCCGGCATCACTTCTGCCAGCCCATGAATCTGTTCCCAAACAACCGAAATGACCACTGCACCATAAGAAGGTTATACGTTGTTTGCTTGCTGAATTGCATCGTGAACTGTTGCCAGTCGGCCAATCAACGCCGTTGTGTAGTTTTATCAGCTTGAATGTGTCCATGAACTACTGAAAACTAAGGAGACTCCACTCGTTAATCAAAGGTAATAATGTAAAATTATTAAAGTTTAAAATTTAATGTAGTTCGTAAAATTATACGGCTTGTGTTGGAGACCCTAGTGCACCTACCACATTCCAGACTTGAACCATCAGATTACAAATTATCCTCCGAGGATGCCAATTCTGACACTTTGTCGATCTGGAAATTGAGTGGATGAATGTTTTGCTTCCTGCCATAAGGAGTTCTATCACAATAGAATTCACATGCTTCCACCAAGTTGACAGAAGAACATCGATAGCGATTAACTATATTTAATACTATAGCTAATTTTTTTACTCAGAATATGATGCTTTGAAATGTCTGGTCTGGAACCAACAGGATCTTTTGGTTCAATCATAGTATAATATCCGGCCAAACAGACGACACTGAAATTATCGATCATTTACTCTCAAACTTTCCATATCAATGAAGTATTTCTTTATTGTACACTGTAGTTTGACGCATTTGTAATCCAGTTTTGAGTTGATTTCTGCAATTATGGCTCTTACGACGAAGAGAAGTTGTTTATCTGGAACATTATTTCCGGTCGTACTATATTACAAAACAATGTTAACTGTCTTAAGCAAGTTCCGTCGTACGGGATCATTGCTATGTCAACGAAAAGGGACAAGTGTCACTACAAACGGGAATCAGGGACTACTTCTCCAACATGTGTTAGAGTCGCGTAGTCTGCGACGAAAATCACTAAAACTTGGTTGAGCGAAAGGTCTGTTCGGCTGATGTTAAAGATCTGGGTGGATTTGCTTACTGGATCAAGTTGCTCAGCGTCTGACAGGAAGAGATGAGCGAGCTCGAGTGCTGTCTATGACGTATGAGAATTCAGATTTCTTCTGCTACATATGGTTTTCAGATGAAAGTCATATTCACCTTGACGACTACACCAACAGAGAAACAACTCGTGTTTTAGGGTTTCAATGGTCTTATGTCGTTATACAGAAACTGCTGCACAGTGCGCAGGCTACGATTTGGTGCGCCGTATGCGGTCATGCGATAATGGTCGTATATTTCGTTGAGGATACTGCACAGAATCCGCAAACTGTAAACCAGGAGCTCTACAAAGACCTCATTATTACCCCATTCTTGCGGGATTTGCACCTTTTTTGTTACGTCAGAAACTTACCCCTCCACGACAATGGATGCAACAAGATGGAGTAACAGCCCACACACTGGGAAGTCACTTGTCCTTCTGCAACGACACTTTGGAGATTGACTAATTTCTCGTGGAACTCCATTCCCGTGTCCTGCCTGCTCCTGATCTCACGGCCCCTGTTGCCTACATATGGGGGCATGTTGAAAGAATCAGTTTTCAAGACCCGCCCACAAATATTTCCGAACTACGCGAGAAGATAACGTCGTTTTCTGTGTCCTTAACAGAAATCTTTTTCATGAACATGTTCAATAATCTTTAGAAGTGTTATGAACAATGTGTGGCACGTAATAGTACACATTTTGAATACGTTCTGCAACAACGCCATTAACTAACATTTCAGGGTCGTTTGTTTTGCCGCACACTGTACTTTTTATTCTTTCCATGTGGCAGAAGGTACTCCGCACTCTTTCTGGTACATATAGGATCCCAGCTCATTGGGAAGTAGGCTAGCAATAAACTCTTGACAGCTCCGAGCTGGCAACAATAGCGAGATTTCTCAAGTGACTGCTTCCTGTGAGCAGTCCAACAATGATTTGTTTTGTAAACGCGTTTTTCGCAGAAGCTGCTGTTCATTATAAATTGCCCGCTTTCACCTGTTGTGCGCTACCTACCGAAATAAGCTTCGCTTGAGTCCGCTTTCTGACGCACTCAGTGGCTCAAACTGGCTTGAATTCGGCATTTAACTGCCATATTGTGTAGTTGTGTTTTATCGTCCGTTACACGAAATGGCGTGCCTCTTGTATTAGAAATGCTACCTGTGGTAAGATTCAGGCGATTTGATCCGCAACAACTGCGATTAAAATAAATAAATAAATAAATAAATACTGCTTTTTAGATGATTTACGCTGTTCCCCAAAAATTTAATATTTATTTTCTTAGAATTATTTCTAAATGCATTGATAAAAACAATGTTTGTAAAGAATTTATCTTTTTTTTTTTATGTTTTAATGAATGTGAATACTGCACGTGTAAATCTGTAGTCATGAATGTAATGACTTAATGATGGGGAAAATAAGCTTGAAGTACTTGGTGCCTTAAAGCTACTTGCATTCATCAACTCAGGGCATGGGAAAACTGAGGAAAAAAGCCTTACCTAGGCAACTTACCTGACCAGAATTCGAACCCAGGATCTACGGGTTAATAGTCGCAAACGCTACCACTAGACCACGGAAGCGGTCTGTTTATCTTGTGCCTGATGTTTCCATTTGTTATTATAAGTAGGGAATTTGGTTTGCAGATACGGTGCGAACCAATATTTCTCCCAATTTGAGAACTATTTTTATCGAGGAAGGAGAGAGAAAGCTGTAAAAGGAGCTTCTTGCCCTTAGGAGTAATTTCGTATATGCATCGCCTGAAACGTCACTGCTTGTCGTGTGCGTTCCCAGGAAAGTTTTCCTCCACTTTTGTACATTTGATTCTTGTTGCATTACAGAGTTTAATAAAACATTTTAAAAGAAGTTAATGGTAATGAAACAGCATAATAATCATAATATTGTCATATACAAAGCTTTCATTTAAAAACTATTCCGTAAGCGCAGTGTTTTGAATCCCGTCGGCTGCGAGTGACGCTCTGCACTATTAGCCCTACAAGTATCCCCTCCTATCCTTGAACGTCGCTTCGAAACAGTGCAGTAGTTGAGCTTCGCCAAGATGGGACGATTGACTCTAGAGCAGCGATTTTTGTATGTAAATGTTACCACAAATACAAGTAAGCTCGTTGTGTTCGTGCAAAATTTCGTTCGCAGTTCTCTGTTAATTGTCTCTCCTTCCAGAAAACAATTTACGATATTGCGAATAAATCTGATTCTACTGAATCAGTGCGCGCGCGCACACACAAAACACACACACAGGGAAACGTACAGTTTTAACAGAGGATAAACTAGACGACATTGATGTAAACCTTGAGCGTTCTCCAACAAAATCATTCCCGAAATTAGTACGAAAGTGGAGGTTTCATTGGGTTCTCCACATAACGTAACAAAATTATTAAACACTAAACAGTACAAGTGTACACGTATCCATTGTTTAAAACAAAACGACGCAGCAGTAAGAATGGATTATTGTCATTTTTTTCTTTTTCTTTTTTCATCTGTGAAAAAAGGTTAAATGCACCGAGCGCTTCTGTTATTTTCAGACAGGCCTGGTTTCACCTGAATAGCCGTGTAAACAATAAAAAATGCATTAGAGGTGTAGCGAAAATCCGCAGGAATCCCCTCTTTATGGTAGAAAGGTTGAGTTGGTTGCTGTTAGCGCAAGGCGTATTATCGGTTCGATTTTTTAACGAGACGATAAGAGATGCAGAAAGAGATTTTATGGTCCCATTTTTTCATCAGCTTACAGAAGGAGAGAAATCTAATAGGTGGTTTCAACAGGATTCTGCTACTGTTCATACAGCAGCGGAGTCCAGGAATAAAATAAGGAAGTGTTTGAAGAAAGTGATTAGTTCTGGTGTATGCCTCTCTTGCTCACCAGATTGAACAATGTGTAATTTTTATCTGTGGGTTTGCCTGAAGGACAGAGTTTAAAAAAAAAGCCCTCACATACTTTAGGAACTAAAGGAAAATATCACAAATGAAATCAGAAACATTTCAATGGCCGGACTTAAACGTGTCAATCAGAATGTGTTTTCCCAATACAAAGCCTGTTTAGCCAAGGGAGACGATATTTCCAGCATCTTCTACGGGGTAAAACTTTATACACAATTTTAGCAGGCGGCCGCAACACGCTCAGCCGCCGAGGACCAAAACACCGCGCCTGTGGGATAGTTGTTACGTAAAAGGCCGGTATATTAATTTTAATATCAAACAATATTACGTTTGAAGTAACAATGCTCTCATGCAAAAACTCTCTAGCAGTGATAATGAGTTGTTTCGTAATAGTGCGCTGGATGACAGGCTAGTGAAGTTTCTTGTGAATTCGTAAAGCAATTGCTTTATTTCTTTTGTGTAAAGAAAACGAACACTATTTAAACAGGGTTGTTACTAAGCTACTTTTATTAGAGTATATAAAGGATGTAAAAAAATAGACATGTAAAAATTTAGGGAAACATGCCTTAAATACAGGAGTAAATGTGTTACAAGAGCATGGGTCAGGAAATGTTTTATTTCCTTGTTAGAGCCCTTTGTCTTCAAATCCACTTACACGGTGTGATATGCAAGCTAGAATGCTAGGCATAGCTTACTGTGGCAATAACCCCACAACAGAACAATTGCATAAAATGTATAGTAGGTAAATATTCGCCTTTTCCTCTGGTCAAATGGGGCGGGGGTGTAATAACTACTATTAATTCCTAGGTTCACCATTGTTGTGGTCTTTCTCTACCACGTAGACGACTTTATATGCTACTCACTTCATTGCTTGAAATAGCACCGAGCACGTAGTGTCAGATCTGTGTGTTTACGGACTCGTTTCAGGTACAGTAAAATGTATTCAAATGCAGAATTTGCAGATGCTCATATGATCTATGGATTAGCCGTAGGTGTAGAGAGTCTTCGTCTTGTATTCTACAAGGCTGTCAGACAGTACGAGATACTCCAGGGAGACATAAGCGCATCAGGGAGTACATGCGACGGCGAGCTGATGGATGTACCCGTGCTAGCGGTAGACATTTCGACATTTCTTATGATTTTATGTTTCCCGCAGTTCTGTTTTTGAATATTGTGATATGTGGACTCTACTAAGGAAATAAAATAATTCAGGACCCTTGTTCAAATAACACATTTTCATTTTTTAAGATTATTTTATTCTGCAAGGCTTATATCGATTCCATATCAGGACATAATACTGCACTTCAGCTCGAGAAATTATGCCTGTAAAAATGTTTGATCATTCTTTATTGAGCACTCGTCTTATGTTTGTGACATTGAGAACGTGATCATAAACCTTCTGTCTCTTCCCTTAAGGCAGAGAACAGTTGTAAAGCTCTCCTCGGTTTTAATCAGGTGCACATTAATGTAATTGTAGTCTGGAAAAGAAAACATTGCTAATTGTGACAGGTTGCCAGTTTGTCTTTCTACACGTACGTAGTTAGCAAGTGTTTTTGCATGTGCACGAGAAGGGGTACACCTCTACCATTAGCTAAGGTCAGAACTGGGTATCTAAAACGCATTTGTAGTCCGTCTGGCACCACCCATTGCGGTTCTCTTTTCATTACCGGTCTGTCATTAAAAGGACATTTGGTGCGAACAGGGTACGTGGGGTTATCATAGACCCATCTCTGACAGGATTTGTAGCGACAACTAGGCAAGTTATTTGCTGCTAGAGCTCACATTTTACGGTTCTTCTGATTAGCGTTCAAAGGCGGTAGCTACCGAGGTGAGTGGGGAGAACGTGGTCTGCCCATAAGCGGAAGTGCAGAAAATTTGCCAGAGGTTCCAGACACATGCCTTAATTGTGTAATGAAGAATACGTTTTAATTGAAACTCATAGTATTTCTTAAGAAATAATAAACAGTAAATAAATATGGGTGTTGGGTTCATTAGTCTACCTGCTAGTTACCATAACGTTTCTTTTATTTATTTAAATAGCTAACGTACACGTGGCAGTGGTTTTATTGTTGTCATTTCTGCTTCCCGCTTGTGAGAGGTGTTTTAATTGAGACATATTCAGTTCCGCCTACAGCTAAATGGAGGTGACACATGCCGCTCTGAAATTTTGCTTTCGTTTCAACAAATCTTCAGCTGAGGCTTATGGAGAGTTTGTTTTTCCCTATAACGATTTAAAATGTGTAAAGAGGGGAGGCAATCGCTTTCAAAGGAGGGTTGACCTGGTGTTACTGTTTGTATTCTAATGGTAGAAAACATTAACACAATTGCTGTTCAGTGTGAGAGAGGATTTTCGAATAATATTTAGAGTACTTACCGAAATTGTTGGTAGTTGAAAAGTTGCATATGAGACGTGTTTGTGCTCGGTGGATTCCGAAACTGCCGCATACAGGTTTGCATGTAATGGAAGATGGTGTTAATAGGAAACGAGGAGTTTCTTTCAAATATAATAACTGATGATGACATCACTTCGATTCTCAGAGAAAACAGCAAAGCTCTATGTGGAAATCCCCTTCATCACCAATATGGGGGGGGGGGGAGTTATGGTCATTTCATTTCTCAAAATTCAAGCAATTGTTTACAAGCATGTCATATTTGCACACACAACAGTAACAGGGCAACACCACAGAGATGTACCGAAAACTCTGCAGGGCCACATTTCTGTGCAACAAGGTGGATGCTGCACCACAATAATGCACAGCCGCACATCACAAATGTTGTTACAGAATACCACACAGAAATCAATGTGAAGTTTAGTCAAGATTTAGCCCCGCCTCCTCCCCATTTGAAGAAACACTTTCATGGGAGGCATTTTACATCCTCAGAGGCAGTGCTGGAGGTTGCGGAAGCGATTTTAAAGTATTTGCCAAAAATGCTTTCCAGCTGCAGTCTAATAAAATATTGTAAAGTAAAATTTTAGCACGTTACATTATGCCTGTTAAAAACATTATGAGCATGCGTAACGTAGATGTAGTACAACTTTTATTGCCACTTCCGCTTCCCGTCTGTGAGAGGCGTACAAGTTGAGGCAGGTTCAGTTCTGTCTAAGCAAAATGTGACAACTGTGCGCAGTACGATATGCTGGTAAACCATTCCCAGAATTTCGAAAAATGATTGATTGATTCGTTTTATTTAAGAACGCTCTTTAACAGCTCAGGTCATCAGCGTCCTATTCAATTCCGGGCGTGAAACGGCCGACAAATTTTGCTCAGAGGCCTCTTCTTTCAGGCTTGAGGCTCTTTTTCGTGCCGTAAATGTACGACACAGGACCCACGGCTTTACTTCCCTTCCGAAGGAAGTCATATTTAGGATTTTTACGCCCGAAAAATATCAATCAATACTAGCCGGGTTTGAACCCGCGACATTGGTTTTAGAAGGCAAGTATGGCTACCACTACACCACCAAGACCGACTATTCGAAAAATGAAATTACCATATCTATGAGAATAAGTTATTAAGTTACAAATTTATGTGCCAACAAGATAAATGATAAGCTGCAAAATTTCAAGAGGAACAGCATCCTCCGAGTGGCCCAGACCATACTCCAAGCGACTTTCATTTGTTCTGCCCTCTTAAACATCTTCCCGATGATGCAGCTGTTGAAAGGGAAATAATCTAAAGAATTTTATGCTGCTGTATTTTAGGGTGGCCTAAAACGATGGGACAAGGGCCAGAATGTATAGGATATATTGAGAAATGAAATTATTAAAGTTGTACGTCCATTTGTAGCTTACTTAATGATTTGCTCTTATATAAGTAAATTGTGTAATCCCATGCGATAAAGAACAGTAAATTCGTGGCTGTTATAAAAATCACTAAAATATGCATGTCCGTTGAAAAAAAATCGCACTATAATTTGAGTTGAGGGCAAACAACTGCAGTAGAGTCAACTATTATTCAGTTTTCTTGGGACGAGTGTACGATAAATGGACATTTACAATGTAAGAAAACGAATGAGTGAAACACAGAAATATGAAGCGTCCTTTTCTAGCACTTATCGGCTGGTAATTTCTAAATGAGGGAACTGCCTCAGGGGATGGCGTGCGGTGGGAGGCACAAAATACAGGAAAAGAGGCGGAGGGTTATGCCCTTTGTTTTTTTTATTGGCCACCCCCGAAGGACAGAGAAATCGATCCCGAAAACAGAAAGTGAAATTATTAACGACAAAGGGAAAGGTGTAGGTAGCGGCGAAGGTCTTTTGTAATCCCGTGGAGCGGGCCGCGGGGTGCTTTGCGCCCTACCAATTAATGACAATCACCCCAATTTATCACAACGAACCGACCTACTTGCAGTCACGTGGTGCACACTGACAAGAATTTTCCAGACCGGTGGTTTTGTTGCTGATCGCATCTTAATGACCGCTGAAATCTCTTAACCGGTTGGGCCCCAACATTTTTGCAAGATGAACAAGGTCTGCCCGCTAATGGCCCAGGAGACCCTTGTTTTGAGACGCTTTATTGAATTTGTGCGGCTCTCTCTCGCCACTTTCCTCAAAGTGGCGGTTTTGTCTTCTCAAAATGACAGTGGTTTCCGTAATGGCAAGGGTTTAGATTTCTCAACGAGCTGCCGGCACAGAAAACCTGCCCCCTCCCACATGAGTCGGCATAGGAAAGAAACCGAATGCTAGATATCTGAATCTTAAATACTGAGTTGTCATGGAGACTGTGTCCTTTTCCTTAAAATAGATGACGATAAATATGATGCTGTCCCAGCTTTGTGGTTTAGTTTTAAGGTGTTCAATTATTTGAAAGTTAGTGTATTTTATAAAGTTTTTTGCTCACCTGTGGATAATTTTATAATTTACACTTGAGAAATATTATTTGTAAACGATTTCAGATTCTTAAAAACCAATGAAATATTTTCTAACGGTAAATAATATTATCGTGTAAACTAAAAGTTTCGTATTTGGTATGGCAGTAATAGGGCTACTTCGGCCGCCATTTTTTCTGTATGGCGGGTATGGCAAACATAGTCAGTCTTATTTATTTACTCTGGGATATATCAATATTTTCTCGATTTGAAGCAATTCATCGCTCTTACTGCCTACAACATCTCATGCCTCTGTGATCTGGTAGCGTTTGCGGAGGCTCTGGATTCGAATTCCGTTCAGTTCAAGCTGTCTGGATATGTTTTTTTCTTTCTTTCGGAATTTTTCCTAACCCTAGATAGTGAATACCAGATAACATCACGGACTCCGAGCTCATTGCGCAGTCATTCATTACTTTCATTTCATTCACACCTACAGAATTACACTTATAGTATTCAGTCCGCAGTCTACAGATATTGTGAGAAGATTGCCAGTCGTTGCAAATTTGGATGATGTTGAGCAAAGGATATACAGTAGGGGCAGCTTGTGCCCGCACCTTTGGTGTTGTGCTTCTAAAATCCGGCTCCGATTTGATTGTAGTTCTCAATGAATCCACCCGTTGTCGCTTTATCACTGCATATAAATAATTGCGTTTACCAATCAGCTGTACATGTCGAAATTACGGATTTCTTAATAAAACTAACTATAACAAAATGTATATAATATATATATATATATATATGAAATTGACATATTTTAATATTGAAATAAATGCTAATTACCATACATGAATAAAGACGGGTAAATATGCTTTTCTCTTTTAAATACTTATTGGTGGCTTCTGAATGGCGGTCAAGTATTTTTAACCATTCCTATTCTTTTTCTCCGAAATAACTACTTTATGTTTAGCTGAGAAAGTATAACAACGTTTTTGAATTGTAACGTTTCTGATATGAAAACTAGATTAAGGACCTGGCGAGCGTAGTTTAATTTTATATTTACAGTAAATGACAGATGTGTAAAAGCGTATCACCGCCTGTGGTGCCTCAGTAATAAAAACGGGCGTTAAAGAATACTAAAAAAAGCGTAAATTGTCATTTCCGTTATTTACAACAGTTTTTCGCAATAATCGAGGTTGGAGATGAATAATGGAGAATATCGTAAAGAAATGTGGGCGGTAATCAGCAAAATTACTATATAAAATAAGCAAAGGGAAACTTACTTGGAGGTACATAGGAAAAATTAAAGTGTTAAACGCACCTAAATAACAGGAGAGTTAATAAAAAAAGTTCAACAAATTATTTAACAAGTATAATAACTTTAAAAACATTATAAAAATCCATATAATTAATTAATGAAATAAATTTATGATATTATTTTGCTTTAATTAGCATGACAAGCTCTAAAGGTAACTAACAAAAGAAAAACTGAGATATAAACATTATTTAACTAGGTTTGTCTGTTCTTCCCCTTCAGAATCACTTAAAAATATGTGTATATAGAAAAAATACTCTAATTTTCAAAAGTAAGGGGAACAAAAATAGAAATCTTGCAATCTATAAGTATTACAAAGGAGAAATCAAAAGTTTAGATTTATTATTATTATTATTATTATTATTTAGATTAAATCTTAAAAATTAATGATTATTATTAATTAAATTAAATATATAATCACTGATAGATAAAGCTACCCTGTGTATATTTTTAAACATTTTTAAATGTAACCATGTTTATGTACTGAGCCCTTGATATCATTTATATTCCCTAAAATAGAGAGAAATAACAGAAAGTTTGGAGTTACATTGTGTATTTAAGATGATGTTCATAAGTTTCAATAACACAAAAACGTGTTATTATTTAAAAACAATTGCAATGCAATAAGAAAATGTACACAATCAACAATATACAATCAAAATCTAATCATTTCATTGCTTTGAAATTTAATTTAAATGTTATTATAGTAAAAACATGTCACGGAAACGTTTTCTGAAGTTTATTACAGAGGGCTCTTACATACAGATGTAATTCTTAACACATATTAGATTAATATTGTTATCTTCACGACATACTTTTGTTAAATGTGAAACATATGCATCGTTATACAGTTTATATGCTGAATTAATTTTTTCTTTTATTTTGAAATAATACAGAGAAAATTAAACGCAAGTGCGTTTTTTAAATTTCGGTTTTCAAGTGTACCCTACTCCTAATGGTCCAATTTTCCTAATTTTCAGAAACTGTTTTTCTTATTTTATTTGAATTATAACACCGAGTTTCATTGTGAAAAAAAAAAAACCAAATATCTAGATCGATTTTTATATTTTGAGTTTCAATTAAATCCTCCACTTCTAATAATCTGATTTCGTTGATTTTCAGGAAATGTTTTTGTTATTTTATTTCAATGGCATGTACCGAGTTTCTTTTAAAAAAGATAAAAATTTTGGCCGCTAGAGCAATTTTTAAATTTCGCTTAACCCCCAGTCTTTAAATTTCGTTTTTTAAATAAGAAAACCTGGAAAAAAGTCTCAGTTAGGTAGAATACACCTGGCGGGAATCCTACCCAAGAATTTTGCTTTATTTATTCATTTAAGAGACAACAATTTTATCACTTTATATGGATAATCTGTACAGTACTTTAATGATTGATAATGTCACTGAAATGTTGACAAATTAGTGGTAAACTGATATGAACAATTTTCGGAGAATTTTTAAGCCCCGTTAAAAATCAATATTGGATGTTTGCTGAAACCCCCAAATATGGAATTCCCACGCAATACGGGGTGGTTGGGAACCCTGAAGAGGGACCGTTAATAGTACCAGACATTCATAGGTGGATGAACATAAAAACATTTTCTTCCACATTTTGAAAGTCAATCCGTGACGATTTCACACGCCTCATAAAAACACTCCAAAAAACAAACTAAGCACATCCCTATAAAATTAATGCTCAATCATGCTCAAAATAATGACCCAAAAAGTGAGAGTTTTTTGTGGTGTCGACACCTGATCAGGCATCGTTAGCATTTGACGCAGTAAGTACAGACACAACCTTGTACTAACAAGATGAAAGGGTTGGCAACAAAAAGGAGCGGCGGTCCTAAACAAAAGAAAAACGTCAATTCCCATTTATTAAACAAGGACCTGCACACAACAACAATAAGGCGCACACAAAAACAAAGTAGATTGCTGACCTACTTTACTGTGTAGGACCATTAGGGGCGCCACATGTCTGCCGATCGACTTTATTGTCTTGTTTTGGTCCGTGCCGCAGTCGTTCTGGACCACCCGCCAAAAGTTGCTGAAAATGTCATACCTGGACTCTTGGCTGTTGTACCAAGTTCAAATATTAAATTAGAAAAGTTTCATCAGTCAGACTTTTCTGTTCAAATCTTAATTATGTAAATCTTAATCTTAATAAATCTTAATTCATTATGGAGCGATGTCACAGTGCAGTGCTTTGCTGAAGGTTGCAACATTTATTGTTTATTATAGCTTTATGAAATTTGGTTGTGGTGCACATCATAAGTTATTTATCTATTGGTTTATTTACGGTATAAAATCTCAGGTAATTAGCTTCCCATTCAATTCAAGGCGTGAAACGGTCGATAAATTTTGCTCAGAGGCCTGTTTTTTTCAGGCTTGAAGTTCTTTTTCGTGCCGTAAATCTACCTCCCGCTAACGAATCCGAAGACTTCGGCCACCCCTGGTGGTGAGAGCCGGGAGGACAAAATACAAGTACCACGTGCACGTTATGCATTAAGCGAACAAAACGTTGTAAAGTTAGTGTTAGGAATTATTACTTGTGAAACCATTCTTTATTAAACAGCCCTCTTACTGAAGCCCAACGCATGTATTACAAGCAGTTTAACATTACTGCATCAAAATAGCCATGTTCACCACTTTTACAGAAATAACTGTGATCCTGGCGCAACTGTTGAGACTCTCTTTGGGATTTCCCTTTTACCAAGAGTTCGGAAACAGGGATTTGTGGAATTTATGACAGCTAATGGTTGTAGGGTGTACCATATGGACATGTTCAAGTGCTTGCATCTGTAGATAAGATGTGGAAATGGGTGATCCAGACAGCATTTCTCATTTCTACCATTACTAATTGCATTCCATAGTAGCTTTGGATTTCCTTTATTTTATTCTTTGTCAGTCTAGGCTTGCCACTAAAGCTTTTATCATTCTTCAGCTTTCTCATTTGCAAATCAATACACAATTTTAATAATCTTCCAGTTACAAAATTCTAGATTAATAGTTTAAGCATAAATGTAAATACAGTTCACTGCCTTCTAGATTAACTGATTAGTAGTTTGCCTGCTCAGTACCAATAACCACGTTCTGTAGCTTTTACATTCAAGGAATCACTAAACTCCAGTTAATCCTGCAAAAGGAAACGTGGCAGTATGGGCATTTAAACAATTCTTACATCACTTCCTGATGGAATTTAGGAATGAAAGTGTGTTAACTTATAGTTTAAGCATCACTAAGCAAAATAAACACAAAATAGGATAAAAATATTTGTCTATTTTTATTGACATCTTAGCTTAATGCGGTGCTGTTCAATAAATAATTTTCATTGTTGTCACTAGTTCCCCCTATGAGAGGTGTGCAAGTTGAGACATGTTCAGTGCTGCCTACAGCAAAATGGAAGAGACACGCTCTGAACAATATGCTGCTCTGAAATTCTGAAATTCAACTGAGACCTATGGAGAGTTTGTTTTTCCCTGTAGCACAGCTCGAAGGTAGTTTACAGTGTCTAAATAGGAGAGACAATCAATTTCAAAGTGAACCCGAGCTCCAGCTTGTTCCCTAACAGTAGAAAACATTAACAGTGCTACTGCCATTGTGAGAGAAAATCGTAGAGTAAACACCTTCAGAAAATTTGAAAATTTTCATGATGTGCCACCCACTCGTTTAGCTGAAAAGTTGCACATGAGACGCGTTTGTGCAACGTGGGATCCAAGACTGCTGTGTGCAGATTTACAAGATGAGGTTGCACGAAGATGCGAATTTTCTTTCAGAAGTAATTATATTTACTTATGAAACTTGGTTACATAATTTAGACCGTGAGGGGAAACAGGAAAGCTCTGTATGGAAATCTCCATCACACACACACACACACACACACACACACACACACACACACACACACACACACACACACACAAGTAGTTGCTTCTGCTAGGAAAGTTACGCTCATCTTTCGATATTCAAGGAATGGTTTACTAGCATGTCGTACCTATACACACAACTGTAACTGAGAAATGTTCTGAAAACTCTGCAAGGCCGTAACACACGCATAAGACCAAATTTCCATGCACCACGATAATGCACAGTAAAAGTTGTTGCTGGATTTTCTCATAAAAGCAAACGTGAAATTTGTCACTCATCCTCCTTATAGTGTAGATTGTGACTTTTTTTCTTTTCCCCAAATTGAAGAGACACCTTCACCATCACAAGCAGAAGTGAAGACTGCTGAGGCGATTCTGAAGGTCCTATGAAAAAAGTTTCTTTGAAGATTAGTAGAAACGCTTGGATAGATGCACTCGTGGATGTAATATTTAACTAATAATTGTTAACGATTTTAAAGACTTTGAATACTCAAGCCAGCCAGATCGACTCAAGCTGAAAACGTCGCTAGATGGAAGCTAAAGAATGTTCCAAGAACACCCCGCACTCACTAATTAGGGTAGGCATGCTATGTATACAGTTCCAAATTTACGCTTTCTGAAACAAATCTGTTCGTGACAGAAGATGGTTGATAAATTAACTTTCTTCGAAACTGAGGGGCTTTATTGTGAACAATGCTTTCTTGTTCTGACAAATAAAGATCAGTTATAAGAAAATACTTTCCAATAAGCACAGTTGTTAAGGTTAACAGAGCCACTATTGCAATCTCAGTATTAGAGGGTTTAACCATCACGAAACAAATAATGTAAAAATTATAGTAAGGACACATTTCTGTTACATTAACGTATTAAACCGTAATCAAATGACTATAAGAAAATGGCAGAAAAGATGCAGAAACTGCGACGTGACATGACTTCCATCAGTTCGTGGCTGTACAAGAAATATGGCTTCTGTTGATGATGGATATTAAATGTAGACAGTAGTCGGTTTGTTGATGGTGGTCGTCTACCCCCTGCTGGGCTGCCAAGTAACAATTTGCTGAGTTGCGACTGTATACATACACACAGAGAAGTAAAACACTTGGAAATCTTCACAGCAGGATGAGGGTCAACCTCCTATAGTGCTGTTTCTTTAGTGTCAACAAACTTTATTTTACCTCCACCTTTGCACCTATTGTGCTAGTGATAAGTCATATAAACCTAATGAACATACATTTTATTTTGACAGGTTGTGTCGATACTGGAGACAGTGTTGCCAAATCACATTTTCGCTCTTCATTATATATAAAATGCATAAATTTAAACAGTTTTTATGAAGTTTATTATCTATAGTGAAACCAGATATATGGAAATACAAAGTACTTAGGTACAGCATACTGGCTGGGCTGTGAGATTGTTGCACTGGCGTAATCCGTAATTTCGAGGGCTGGAAAGAAAATTGTCGCCACTTTTAATGAGCATGTGAGGTCATTGTTGTTATTGAAATATAGTACAGCTGTTCAACACCTCTGGGTCACTAGTGCACTATCCATAGACGGAAGAAAACGAAGCTGTCGATTACTGGTAGAAATTTGGACTGCCCTAAAATTATGTTTCAGACTTTCGACCAGGGCACAATAAAGTGAAAAATTATCCACGTCTTTTTATGAAGCGCATTATATTGATTTCATTCAATCCCTGTTGGAGGTTGGGACTGTTTTTACGTGTTGCCAGCTATGATGTAATGGTCGCGTGTTGGCAATCAAATTTGTGACAGGTTGCCTCGGCTGGTGATGTTTGCTCGTAGATGACGTCTATTTGTTGCTTCCGTCCCAGAAGAAATAACAAGGGAGGGTTATTTCCGCTAATTTTGTTGATCTAAGATCAACGAGCGAGAAAGAAGTTTTGGTGATGTAAAGGAGCAGGCGGTCCGATGTTACTTCTAATAATGATTTATTCAGCGTCACTTTCTGATAAACACTGTTGATAGAGTGGACACACTGCGTATTCCACGATGTTTGATTATCGGACTGTTTGTCCCAACGAACTATATTACATTTATTGAAACAAAGAATTGACAAATGTTTCCCATGCAGATATAAGTTTCGAATTTCGGTTGCCTGGATGCGCGAAATGACGAAATGCTGAGCGCTGAAATTGAATGTGTCGCAGAGTCAATCAGAATAAAACTGAAAATCAAATAGAATCGAACTAAGCAACGAAAATTCAAAATCCATTAACTTAGAAGCGAGTGCGAATAGAATGGAATTGAGCAACGAATGAAGCACGGAGCCCAAACTTTCTCTTATACATGTAACTCAAACAGAGATCGTTGGGTCTCACAAGTAGCGAGAAATGCGTAGTAGCGTCGTGTCGCTCCTTTAAAAGTTAAAAACCTGTCTTAATACTGGCTACTTTAAGTCTCTCTGTCTACATATTTCTAGCTAGCTAGAGCTTCAAAAATCTGTCTTACGATACGTTGCTTTAAATTCTAACTGTATTTTCAGCTAATCGGGATCATCCGTCTCCCTCGACATTTAACTGGTTACGCCATTTTAAAGGAAACACAAGCTTTCTCCTGTAAAAACATATCTTGAGTAAAAAAAACTGACCTTGGCTTGCTTAGCCTTGTCGAACAAAAAAGCTACCCTCACAAGGTTCTATTGTGCGATATATGCTCAACGCTGTTGTGGGCAAAACGCTGATTTTCCTTTTTTTACAAAGATGTCCAGCTTTGCAACATATGATATAAAATAAGAAGTGAAACATATCCATTATTAAAGATAATTAAATGTCATAGTAATTATGGGAAAGGAAAAACGTTCATAAATTATATTAATATTATAAGTGAAACCCCATGAACAATTTCAATGTGGCCCGTTTATGAACAGTGAGGGAGTTAGTCGTAGAAGTCAGAACAATTCACACCACAGTGTTGCATTAGGGCGCTCCTTCTCAAACATAAACAAATCGACTTAGATATGGATGTCCAGTGTCTTTCAGAAGTGTAACAGTAGGTTATAAATGTGACAGTCTTTCCGGCTCTCGTAGTGAAGTTTGTGAAAGGTTAGGGAGTATTTGAGCAATTATCACAAGACTGTTAAATTTAACAATGTAATACACAATTAAGTGGTTGTAAAAGTTTAAAAAAGTTTTAACGCTATTTCAGTTTTATAGTACAAACTTCTTGCCTTTTAAAGTTTATTATAAGCGCAAAATATCATTGATTTTAATAACTAGGTCCATGGCAGTGTCCACAGACCGAATTGGTCATGAAACAGGAGTCTAATTTTCATGTCTAAAATATCAACAGCAACGAGCTACTGGAGACCACGGATTTCTTATATCAAAACACTCAGCAAATGTTCCTGAACAACATCTGAAAGTTTGTCTGTAGAGTTCATATTCATCCTGTATATTATAATCCCTATCTTACTAATACAGCCTTTTCAAGTTAAAAAAAAAATTCTAGTAAGTTTTACAAAAATTGTATCTCAAGAAAATATCCTTTGAGCTCAGTACTCTTGGTCCGGTGATATTTCTGTTTCTATTACCCCCCCCCCCAAATCTTTCGAACCGTGCATAATATTCGTTTACTGTCCCCATTCGACAAAAATGTTTAACCCCCTAAGTTAATATTTGAGAAGTCACATGGGGCCAAATCTGTGGTTTAAGCTGAGGGAAACTTTGGAAGCCCCCAGCTCGTGCACTGTCCAAGCCAAGCAGTTGGTAGCAGACTGGATTAGTATTAGTATTAGGATGTTAATTTGCATTTGGTGGAGTAGGTTTGGCTTCTCTATTATGTAATCGTGCACGTTTACCATAGCAACGGTCGATTATCTTTGTCAAGGAACACTTTTTTGCGCGCCAATCTTGGCCGCTTCTACTTCATATTCACTATACAGATGGTCCTATAGTGCTACGTAATAATTGTCAGTAACTGTTTTACCCGTTTCCAAATAGTCAATCATGATGATACCCCTTGAATCTCAAAAGGTTGTCTTTTCCTACAGACAAAACGTTTTTGCTTTTTTTCGGTGCAATTTCTCTTTCGCCAACCCGCTGTTTTTACTACCGTTTTGTCTCCGAGATATTGTGGGGGATTCCAAGTTACGTCTACAGTCACAAAACGACGCTAGAAGGCAATTCGATTACCTGCAACTTTTCCAAACACGATTTTGAAAGTTCCTTTCTGGAGCGTTTTTGGTGTGTAGTCAACAAACGCAGCACCCACCGTGCACTCATCTTCTTCATATGAGAAGTCTATCATCTCGGCAACTTCACAAATATTATTACGACGGTGTTCTATCCCGATTTTATCGAGACTTTCTTCAGAAGAAACCTCGATCGGGTCCGAAACATGCAGTATCAGCAGTGCTCGTACGGCCACTTTAAATTTATTCATTCAGTAATAAATGGTCTTTAGTGTTGATACACAGTCCCCACGAACTTCCTTCCTTCTCACAGTCAACTTTTTTTATAAAAATATTTTACCTCTGCACGGTACTCGTCTTTATCCATTTCTATGAAATGCATTCACTGATCACTTCAGATAACTGCCAACAAAAAACTGTCCATTGCATCTGTTTGAAAATTTTAATCAAATCATTACAAGGATCAGGCTAAACAGTTGTTCCGCTTAGCTATATTTCCCACTATTTCGTTGAAATTCTTAAAACTTATCAATCCGCCCTCGTAAAACTACATATTTTAAACTAAAGCAACTATTATAGTATCTGAAAAATTATTTGAAGTTTGTACCCGGAAAAGGGAATGAGAAAATTTACACATGAAAATATTTTTTCAAGAAATGAAAAAGTCACACCTTCGCTGTTTAACTGACACAGTTTGTAGTTTGTTTAATTTTCTCGAGGTAAACTATAAAAAGAACTTCTCTAAACAAAATTTAAATGAGGTTATTTATGATCTGGCTCAAATAACTGGAGAAAAAATAATCACAATAGCGTGAATGTTCAGGCATTAAAAAAGTTAGAAAGAGAGATAGGCAAAAAGGCATCTAAAATATATAATATGGGCAGTAAAAAAGGCATTTATATTTTTAATAGTAATATTTGTTGTCTATCGTTTGTTACACACAACTACAAGCTGTTTCTTCATATTACCATTACTAAACTTTTGCCGTTTGTCAGGTAATATTTTTTTTTTACAACAGGAAAAGACCGTTCATCATCCACTGTGGTAGTTGAAACAATCAATGGTGAACGGTCCATGTTCACAGATCTATATTTTCTACACTTTTTAATTTTCTAGCTTTGGAATGCCAGGCATTACTTATTGACTTTTTTTTGTTAAGTTTGGTACTTAAGGAGATACCGAAGTGAAGTTTGGAAATTTTGAATAATAAAACCCCAGAAATTTTAGATTTTGCACACACATCGATCTTTTTTTTTTTTTTTTTTTTTTTTTGTATTACGTTAACAAATTTTCGTATTAATTGGTCAACATTCTCACTATTGTTTTAAACATCTATTCTAAATAATTTTTAGCGATTAAAATTATTGCTTAAAACCCATCTTCGCCCATAAAAATTAACATTTTTCCACAAGACTTGGTAAACATGTTTTAAATATTGTCTAATATAAAGGTAGCCTGTATTTTAAACTATGATTGTTTATAATTTAAAAAAATAATATTTGTATTCAAACACATGGAAAAATTAGTAACTCACTGTACTAAATATTTTTTAAAAATCTATTTTTTCGTTTTTACAGAAAAATCTATGCTGATTTATACGAAGAAAGGCTTTCAAAGTCTCAAAAGGTTTCAAGCGTTGCATAAAAATCGTGGTAGAAGATAAGTGTTTAGTGCACACAAACACGAAACGTTAAAACCGAGAAATAGATATATGAAGCTTTGGATGCAAGATCGAACAGAAAGCGATTTAAAGAGTGCAAGCTTTTAAGAATGACTGCTGAAACAAGTGCCCTAAAGGACACAATTCTATGAAAGTTCTCAGGGAGGTTTTTGGGGTTCAAAGTAATTTTTAAAAGGAAAAAGATTGACTAAAATTGCCATTTTTTCATTTCAATGTTCACTTGTCCTCGGCTTGGTGTCGCATTGTGTACTGAACTCTAATTGCTGGGTATGTACTCAACAACTCTCATTATTTTATATTGACAATGAGCCCATTGTAAAATGAGAGTTTATCCCTCGTCGGGGTTAACAAAGAATATTTTAAATAATGCTTAAATAGGCATCTCAGTGAAAATTTATAACAATAAGGTAGGGATCCACTTAATCTTGAACACATTGTTAGCGCGTTTTCTTTTTAAAATTAGAAAGAAACAATTAGTTTTATTCCACTAAACTACAGTAGAAAACATTTTGTAAAAATAAAGAACAATTACAAAATAGGCAGAATAGTTCAAAATAGGTAGCAAAGTATGAAAGGTAAAAAAGGCATAAATAAAACTTTTCCATAATCTTTGGCAGTTCATGAACGTAATTTGTATATACTTAGATATTTTCTGATATTCGCCAATAAAGAATGCATTTTGGCATAACTTCGGGCTCTAATGATCACACTGTCGGCCATTGATTACTAATTTTCCCATTTTCGCCTTAAAATATATTTCAAGTACCTTTTGTAAAATCTCCACACAAATTTGTACATTTTGTCTGTAACTATAAGATTTTTACTACTTACATGCCTGGAATTGAAAGCATCAGACCTATTTTGAAAGAATGTCACGATACTTTATCAATGCATTTTTCTAAATGTGTACCCCGCCTTACTTTTAGAACACCCTATATCTCAAGAGTATGTTTTGCCGCAACTTATCTGTTTCCAGTTTACCCGTCCGTTCGCAGGCTCATATCATTGTAAACGCCTTAAGTGTAAAACCTGTGCGCTTATTATGCCATGTCACTCATTCCGCAGCCCCAGTTTATCCATAGAACATATTTCTTCATTTGCTACCTGTTCTTCTAGGAATGTCGCGTATATTATCTTGTAATCTTTGCAAAGCACTTTATACCGCCTATGATGACTCAGTAGTCAAAACGGGCGTTAAACACTATTTATATGGGTTTAACTTCTACTTTTGTTTCGTTACGTATGAGCAATCATAGACGTTCTGTTAAAAAAGTCTCGCTTGCCAGTTGCCCAAAATGCCTTATCTCACTGTAAGGGATGCTTTGAATTTAACACTTATTGATGCGTTACCGACTCATAGCTCTGAAAATTTACTCAGAGATAGATGGCAGCTATATTTCTGCATAAAGCGCCTGTCTACCGTTTTTTGTAGGACTTTTAGCAAAAATTGTGTTACTATTTAAGTGTTTTATATATTTCTGCTTTGTAGTTCATATTTATTAAATTGTCCAAATTGTATATCTTTTAGTCAATTTTGGGCTCGTCGAAGGGAAGGCACAACAAAATCGTGGGAGCTACGTATCGCCTTTTGTTTTTTAGTGATTGATAAGCTTGCTGAGTACATTAGCTAAACCGGTTTTCAGCGATAGAGTTGTTTGGAAATAATGTATTGACTGATTAATGGGAATAGCCTCGCTCGCACATGATGTGAATTAAAAATGTATCGTAAGAAAGACCAACCTTGCAATCACATCCTGTTTTGGACGCGTGCCTTTAGTTGTTGCCATAAGAGAAGCGGTTTCAAGAGATGCAGTGGAGTTTTTTAAATTACGGTAAAAGCACGGCCTTCTTTTATGGGAAGATAAATGTTTCCATAACAAGGAACGTGGAAAAATTGAAAGAGAAAGATGAGAATGGATTGAAAAGCATCTAGAGTCATCTGTAAGTGTTTGCTTGTTTTTAAACATTTGTGTGTAGTTGTAAAGACTATTTGCTACGGCTGTTAATTTTTTTTTTAAGTTAAAACGTTTACAAGGTTGATTTTGACAAGCGTTTGAGCACATAAGTATGTGTTTTCAAAAATGAAAAAAATAAAATATAAACGACACTGAAATATAAGTGGCGTTAGTACAGAAAATGTATACATATTACGTGCCACACATTGTTCATAACACTTCTAAAGATTATTGAACATGTTCATGAACAAAGATTTCTGTTAAGGACATAGAAAACGACGTTATCTTCTCGCGTAGTTCGGGAATATTTGTGTGCGGGTCTTGAAAACTGATTTATTCAACATGCCCCCACATGTAGCCAACAGGGGCCGTGAGATCAGGAGCAGGCAGGATACGGGAATGGAGTTCCACGAGAAATTAGTCAATCTACAAAGTGTCGCTGCAGAAGGACAAGTGACTTCCCAGCGTGTGGGCTGTTACTCCATCTTGTTGCATCCATTGTCGTGGAGGGGTAAGTTTCTGACGTAACAAAAAAGGTGCAAATCCCGCACAATGGGGTTATAATGAGGTCTTTGTAGAGCTCCTGGTTTACAGTTTGCGGATTCTGTGCAGTATCCTCAACGAAATATACGACCATTATCGCATGACCGCATACGGCGCACCAAATAGTAGCCTGCGCACTGTGCAGCGGTTTCTATATAACGACATAAGACCATTGAAACCCTAAAACACGAATTGTTTCTCTGTTGGTGTAGTCGTCAAGGTGAATATGACTTTCATCTGAAAACCATATATTGCAGAAGAAATCTGAATCCTCATACGTCATAGATAGCACTTGAGCTCGCTCATCTCTTCCTGTCAGACGCTGAGCAACTTGATCCAGTAAGCAAATCCACCCAGGTCTTTAACATTCGCCGAACAGACCTATCGCTCAAACCAATTTCAGTGATGTTCGTCGTAGTCAACGCTTTGGGAACTCGTTGGAGAAGCATTTCCTGATTCTCGTTTGTAGTGACGGTTGTCCCCTTTCGTTGACATAGCACCGATGCCGTACGATGGAACTTGCCAAAGACAGCTAACATTGTTTTGCTTTTGGTACCTCCGTATTAAATCTCTCCTCGTACTGTTCGTTAACATGAAGCAAACTCGGTCCATTCTGACGTCCTACTCCGTATGACTGGAAATAACGTTCCACGGCAAACACCTTTTCTTCTGTCGCCAGAACCATAATTGCAGCTATCAACACAAAACTGATTCACAATATGTCAAACTATACAATAAACAAATGCTTCATTGCTATGGAAACTTGAACAGTAATTAATCGATAATTTCAGTTTCATTTGTTTTGCCCCATACTGTATTAAAGCAGTCATAAAATATTTTAATTTATACAGAAAAATATCAATAGATGAAATCAGGTGGGATGGTGTTTTTGGGGGAATCATCACCATCATTTTTCACCACAATGTTTTGAGTTCCTGAATCCAATGTGGCCACATGAACACGTGATGAGCTATGTTTGGTACTCCAAAAACGATCACCGCATCACAAAAATAGTGAGTAAAATCCATAACATGATTTTGCAGATCGCCGAATAAAGTTGCTTGGGTTAGAAGAAAAAAACAGCAATCTCTTACGAACGTGTACACCACACAGCCCTAAAGTTTCCTGCCTGACCATGTTATAAGTAGGTGATAGAATAAAAATACAAATACTGTTTATAAGGCAATCTTCCTTTATTTAAGTTTCTTGATTAACGGTTTAAAGTTCCTAAAATATTGGAGTGGTCTTGTAAAATGCTGGAAAATAGCAGCCTTCAACTCATTCTCGTTCTTAATTTCCGCCCTCGGAGGCCAAATTTAAGTTTTTAATTCAGGTAAGAATCACCGAGTGTAATATCTGGGACGTACGGTGGACGCTCCAGGGAGAACAGCAGCTGCAGATCAAATCGGGATCGTCCAATCTCTAGCCAGGCATTTTACTATATGAGTTAACAAGTCGACCTTATATGCATCCTTAAAATCATAAATGGTTATATTTTATAAAAATGACGCTGTAAGCTAATATGTAAGGCCAACTTATGCAAAGCACTTAATTTCATGGGTGTTAGATAAAGCATGCTAATGGATTAATAAAAGAGCGCTGACTATGTTTGTAAAATCCACGTGGTGTATGCTTACTATCAATCTTATTTGCAGAAATAATATCATCAGTCAATTTTTACGAGCAACAGATTCGAAATTTCACTCAATAGAACTTAGGAAGTACGAATCATAGAAATGAAAGTTAGATAAATAAGTAAGTTATAACAAAAAGCTTGGGAAACGAAGCATTTATAACATCACAATCTATTATTCAAACTTTTCACACAGCACTTAAGCGTGGGTCACAAATATGTCCAAAAATGACGTCAAATTGTACGCTTTGACGACCTACTGATGAAGAACTCTCTGGAAGCAACAGACCGAACGTAAGCCAATTATTGTACCGACCTTGAAGGATGTGTTACCTTGTTGCAGGCAGAGGGGCCCGTGTTGCAGTAGGCATTAGGCCTACCCTAATGCCCATTAACGTCTCACAACTTGATACCCTCTCGTATTTCTACTCAACCGCCTTTTTCCGCAAAAACCATAGAGCGGTGAGGAGGAGAGAGTAAGATATACTTCCCTAGGAAGAAACACACGAATGACCAGATGGGACGCTGGTGTTTTCAACGCTGGTGCAAGAACGTAGCTTCTGGCACATGTAACCTTTGTTTTAGCGGGACTCACTTTGTACGGTTCATTAAATGTAAATATAATCATACTAAGTAGGCTCCCAAATATTGTTGTGTCATTAGGTACGTTCTCTTATGGTTGAGTGAATTGGCACAAACAGCAAACAAAAATAACACGCGTCCTTAAAAACTGTTTTGAAGCGGAAAGATAGAAAATACCAAAACGGGAATTACAACGCTGGGACAAGAATGTAACTTTGCCGCATGACAATTTCGATATAAGTGCACTAATGTTGCAATTCGCTTTGTACAACATTAGATGATAATACAGAATGTTTTAAAAGACTCCATATCATTCTGTTTTTATTTACATTCCAAACTCAATTGCCAGACAACTTAAAGAACAGCTGGCAAGGATAGCAACGATATAGCCTTTTCTATTGTACACAGAAGTCTTAGAGCAGGTCATACGTGAACAAAAGACGGGTTTACACTTCCGGTTATCTTTAAAGACTTACGCACGCGATTTCAAATTTCAGCAATGGAACAGTTGTGTAAGGGGAATAAGTGGTTATGGAAGCTGCTTAAAATGAAGTTATTGATTACTGTAACAGAAATGAATGTACATTGAACACAGGAACTACAATATTTCGACTTTCAATCACGAGGGCTCTTCTATAAATAATAATAATAATAATAATAATAATAATAATAATAATAATAATAACTAATAATATTATTATTTTACAGGCGTAGTTTGTCGCACAAAAAATTAATTTTAAAATATTTTGGTAGCTTAATGTATAATATATATATAGTATTTCCGGTTCCCGACAGTGTGCAAGTTGAGACATGTTCAGTTCCGTCTACAAAAAATGAAGGAAATACGCGACGAACTTAATGATGTTCTTAACTTTGCTTTTGTTTCAACAAATCTTCAGCTGAAGCCTGTGCAATTTTTATTTTTCTGATTTTTTATGTTTTTTAGACATTTTTTTTGTTTTCTTGATGTAGCAATGCTAATTTGTAGAGAATTGTCTACTGTTGTCACTTTAAAATAAACATTGAGTGTCCCATTTAAAACTGGAGATATAGCATATCTTCCGATTAAACCGGTAGTAGAAAAGTCAGTAATGTCTTACATGAATATCAAACGATTGTTATTTTTATAATACTGTTGCATCTCATTCCTTAGATTACTGACAAAACGCAGTAAACGAAAGAACGATATTATTATTCCGCACACTTTTTTTTTCTTGGCGTAGTAACTCTAATTTGTACGGAAGTATCTAGCTGGGCATTTTTTGAAAAACTCATAATGAGCATTATTTGAAAATGTAAAAATATTTTGGGTGTTCCATTTAATAATAGAGACATATCGCCACTTTTGATTAAAACGTAGTGTCACTAGAGCGATTTTTAAATTTCAGTTTTCAGATATACCCCATTCCTAATGGTCCGATTTCTCTGATTTTCAGAAATTAATTTTCTTATTTTATTTAAATTATATACATATTACCGATTTTCGTTGAAAACAAACAAAAATGCTTGTGCGCTAGAGCAAGTTTTAAATTTTGAGTTTCAAATAAAACCCCCACTTTTAATAGTCTGATTTCACCGATTTTCAGCAACAGCTTTTATTGTTTTATTTCAATGGCATATACCGAGTTTCGTTGAAAAAATAAAAAATTATGGTCACCAGAGCGCTATTTAAAATTTCGCTTTGTATTAACCCCTACTTTGAACTGCACCTGCACTCCTGGTTTGATTTCCATGATTTTTGGAAATTATTTTTCTTATTTTATGTAAATGGCAAGTGCATGGTTTCATTGTATAAAATATATTGGTGCCGTTAGAGCGATTTTTAAATTTTGGGTTTCAGCTAAACCCCCATTCTAAATAGTTTAATTTTTATGATTTTCGGAAAATGTTTTTATTATTTCATTAATACCATATACCGAGTTTCGTTGAAAAAAATGTTAAAATTCCGGCATATACAGGGATTTTTAAACCTTTGCTTTAGGTTAACCCCCACCCTAATGGTCCAATTTTGCTGATTTTTGAACTCAATAAATGGTTTGTTTATTGATCGATATATGCCGAGTTTCGTTGAGAAAAAACAAAAATTGCGGACGCTAGAGCGTTAACATACATATATATTTTTCATTGTCATTTTCGGCGCCTAGTAAGTAATATAGATGGAGATTTGAAGAAAATTTGCAAAACTCTTTTTATGGATACAACCGCAATGCTACATTCCTTTTCGCTAAATTGAATAACAGTTTTGTTTCGTGTATGTGGCCATTCCCACACTCCGAGTTTCATTTCAATGAACCACGGAAGTTATTTAGGTGACTTTCAACTACCTCTGGGTACAGTGTAAACGTCACAGTATTATAAATTAGTAGAAAACTGTAAAACCTTACCTTGATGAAACATGTTACAAAAAAGAGCTAGGCGAAGTATGTGCGGAAAGAGAGCGGTGCATAAGAAGCTAGCGGTCTTAGAGGTGCATGCGGACAAAAGCGACTGTTGTTGCTTTGTGGAAAACACGTTGCCTGTTTCTTTAAGCGAGAAATGTCATTGTACGATTAACCTGCAATACAGTATTTTGAAAGCATTAACACGAGGAAGCGGACTTCTTTATCGCAAAGTAAGAGTAATGGCTTCTTCTGGTTAAGTTGAACGCTTATGACCACAATAATATCACTCAGAGCAAGTCGTGAACGCAGCTTCGTGAGTTGCCTTTTTTTTTTAACTCTCGCACTTCAACCAGATATAAAAAACTCTGTGGAATTAAAATACGTAATGTGTTCGTCAAATACTGTTCCAAAGGAGTATTTAAGAAGTGTCTTTTGTCTCCTCTCTTTCGCCGTTGAGGACATTTACTGTAACTATTACAACTATTATTAGAGTTCTAATTTTTAATTAGGGGTTTTTCTTCATAAAATACTTCACATATCTTCGCCGAGACTTAGTCATTAACCAGCTCTGATATTGCGAATCAGCTGATTACGCATTAAAGACCGCAAGTGTGACAATGGAATATTTAAAATGTTAGTTTGTAATATAATGTGTGTTAAGGGGGGAAAAAAAGAGGAAAAAAAAGAGGAAAAAAAAAACAAATAAAAAGAAAATAATAAAAAATACTGTCATTTAAAAAGAACGCTAGGTAATAATGAATTGTTTTTTCAACTTAAGAGTATAACTTAATATGTAACTTGGTCCTTTACTAACAAATGGCAAAAACAACATCTGCATATTTGGTCATAAAGTTTGCTATCTAAGTATCAATATTCTATGGTCATAAGCGGTTATGGTGTTAATTCTAGTTATTTAAACACAAGCATTTCGAGTAACAATGAAAAATCAATAAATTTGCAATTCGTGGCGTGATTCAAACAATTTTCCTGAAAGAGACAGCAAAGAATACTTATGATAGGATTTGCATAAATTGGGTGGCGCAAGCCCTTTCTAAGAGATCACTCGACTTTGAATAACTGAGTTCAAAAGTAGCAGAACAAGCACGAAGACGTACCATATCCTGGAGCTCCAAAAATCAGTTGCGAGGCCAGGAATCTTCGATTAAGTCCATCACATTATTTTAGCTGACAGACGAGTGAAAGTGCGTGAACCATTAGAGGCTACAGGCATCCCATCTGAGCGGGTCCATGTTATTTTACATGATGAATTACACGTAAAAAAAACTGCTCAAGATAGGTGTCGCGTCTGGTCACTCCGGAGCAAAAGCGAATCTGCATGCGAACACCAGCCGTCTGTTTGGAAATGTTTAGGAAGAATCGCGATTTTTACGGCGTATTGTGCCTATGGATAAGGCTAAAAGCTTTTCATTTGCTGGAAAGATAATGGCTTCAGTTTTTTTTTTTTGATACGCAAAAGGAACTCTAGTGATTGACTACGTGCATAAGGAGAAAACCATTACTGGATAATACTGTGCGTCACTTTTTGAAGAGACTGAATACAGCGTACGCGGAAAAATGTTCGGGAATGACTAAAAAGGCGGTGTTGTTTAGCCATGGCAATGAGTCGGTGCATTCAACCCACGTAAATTTAGCGAACTAGGATTTGAAATGCTTCCGCATCCGCCATACTTATCTGATTTCGCTTCCTCGGATTACTGTCTGTTCTCGAAACCCAACTTTTTCTTGGCTGGACGTAGAAAAGGCAGTAATGTAGTAAGTAAATGAATATTTTGAGAGATTCGAAGAAAATCACTTCCAGTATATATTCACCAACCTAGAGAAATATTGGAACAAGTGCGTTAAACTGTGAAGGGACTATGTTGAAAAATAAGTTGCAAGACTCAACACCTTTTCTTTAATTTATTTTAAAAACCGCTACGGGTGGCCGAGTGCATTAAGACGCAGATTCGTGAGTGGAAGGTCTAGGGTTCGAGACCCATCAGGAGTGTCCTACCTGACAGAGGATTTTTCCAGGTGTTAAACACTATTAAAACTTTCTCTTTAATATCAACCTCCCTTGTAGATAGCTTAAGATAGGTAGGTACTAGCATGTTTGAATTTAAAACAGTTTTCAACTTTTTATCTCAAACTGCTCTACCGAACGAGTGGATATGGCGGTAATGCTCGATGTTCTCATTCGGGAGGTATCGGTTCAAATTCTTTATGGTCGGCCTTCCTGACATTGGTCGCTTAGGTGAATTTTTTTCTTTCTACGAATGTTTCGCTGCTCGCGAGATCGAAGAACGCCAGCTCTCTATCAAGCAGCTCCCCAATTATCCTCACGAGGCTGGGATGACCTCGTTCCAGACCTCCCTAACTTAAAAAAATTCCTAACCCGGGTCTCCCGGCAACACTAATCACTAGATCAAGGAGGTGGTCATAATTATTATTACCCAGTAAATTGACACAACTTGATCTCCACACTGACTTTTCCTTCTGGCACAGTTTGAAACAAAATGTTTCACCTTCCATTTCGATTTCGTTCTTAGTGTCTGGAGAAAGTGTTCTCAATCCTGTAGGCTGTAGGATTGCATTAAATTACACAAAACGAAACGAGTGCCACAGAGTTCATTAGTTCATTAGAACAACGAGCAAGCATTAAAACAAAAATTAAAAAAAAAAAAAAAAAATGGCCTCGCGTTAATCAAAAGTTATAACAGAAATTAACATTATTAACCTTTATTACAATTATTTTTGTACCTTTATAATTACTTCATTCTAATACCGCTGTTGCTAAGCGTATCCTTTGCATATGCTGTGCTAACATTTAAGAAAGATAATAAGTGACGACTATGGTAAATGTGAAGCATTAGCAGCTAAATTCTGAGACAAAGAGCCCCTATGTGAGAGAATGTCCCAGCAGGGAGTCCCCGCCTGGGTATCTGGACACCAAATCAACTGCTGAAGGTTCACAACTTCTTAGATATAGACCAAAGATTAGTTCACGAAATGTCAGCACCTGAGGTTGAAAGTTTTAAATTTGATGCTTAACAAGGACAAGCAGTGACGACACACACAAAAAAAATCCCAATAGGGCGCCTTAGAATCTTCGGCGAGCAGTTACCGCAATTAATATAATGCAATTGAGCTTATTTTCGCAATTTTAAATGTAATTTCATTATTATATAAACTATGCAGTTGGCCACAAGAGCACTTGCATCATACGAAATAATTAACATTGATTAAAGACTGTTCTGTAAAAAAAAAAAAAAAAAAAAAAAAACAGAGTATTAACCAAATACACCGAAATAATTAAATGATTGTAGAAAGGTCTTAGATAAGCAATTTGAGATACGGCATCTGTGATTCATGAAGAAAAATATCGGGCTATTTGGTGATAAAGAAGTTAAAATTGATAGTTGATAAGTCAGGGTTAGAAGATGTCTTGAAACATGTTTCGCGACGAAGAAATTTTGATTTTCAATGTTCTATAAACACATTTAAAAGCTCGAATTAATCACTTAACAATAGGCACTGAATGACAACGATGTGTCTTGTTGTGCACAATAAGGTCATTTTAGAATTTATATTTTTATTGAAGACATGAAATGATACTATATATAAAACGATTCCCTTCGGCGGCATCAGCATAAAAAATTCTTGTGTTTCATTTAAATTTTCTTTCGCATCCTGTCTCTCATAGCTTTTGAACAGCTGGTAAACTGTATCTATTATATTGGGAATCACTTTACCTCTTCTGTGCAAGAATCCTTTTACAGACATTCATCGTACATATATATGCCTTTAAAATCGCGTTTTTAAAGACTATGTTCATGTGGTGGCAAAAATAACGAAGTACAGTTAGCACTAAATTAGCAATTTGAATGACACAAGTTGGTCCTGGTGGTATAGTGGTAACCACACTTGCCTCCTAAACCCAAGATCGCGGGTATGGCTTTTTTCGGGCGTAAAAATCCTAAGTATGGTTTCCTCGGAAAGGAAATATAGCCGTGGGTCCCGTGCCGTACATTTACGGCACGAAAAAGAACCTCAAGCCTGAAAGAAGAGGCCTCTGAGCAAAATTTGTCGGCCGTTTCACGCCCTGAACAGAATGGGACGCTGATGACCTGAGTTGTTAAAGAGCGTCCGTAAATAAAACGAACCAATAAACATATAGAATGACTGTTAGTGAACACAGAATACTAAAATTCATTTTCAAACTATAAACGAACTTACAAACTAACTTCAAAAGCACAGACCTTGGACTTTAACAAGGATGAAACACCATGATAAATGTGTGGACAACGTTTCCCCTACAATATTCAGTGAGGGATAAGAATGATAGACGAGGCATATCATGAACACAATAAATTAATTTAAAATATTAGAGTACATGTAATAGAGACAGGAACCATATAAGACAAAATGCTGATCTTTTTGTCCACTGAATGTAGCATGTTTATTCGTGTTGCGCCCGGTATCTGATTGTTTCTCCGTTATCCGCACAGTAACACTACGCGGTGCGGCACTACACTCGACAGTGGAGCGGACAAGTTTTACGAACTATTGCGCAGGCGCTTCTTCTCGATCATCCGCAACTATTTGGTGTATAGCTAATAAGTAATTTTATGTCCCGAATTAAGATTTTTCGTTGTGCATACCTCTTAACGAAGTTTAGAATACAATTCCGGTTATTTATTGACTTTCTCTCGTATATGTATAGCATTTTTTAAAACTTTTCTTTACAAAACTAACATCTTAAAATTACACTGGGCGGAATACTAGAGTACATAAATTTAAGGCATATCAGATTGACATTTTGTTCTCTGTGTATTTTAAAACGGCACTACTATCAGCAATTTATTAAAGATGCGTAAGAAATCGTATCACAAACGCCATATAGACTGTGATGTTTTCTCTTTTTGGTAACTGCGTATAAACATACTCCATATTTGACTTCCAGTTGCGTTATAAGATGCCCAATGCGACGCTCCCAAGCAGGTACCGTTTGTGGGTGAACGTCCCCTGCAACACGATGCTATCATTACAACTTGATGACTTAGCAACATTCGCGTAATTGGTGCAATTTGGAAAAGGCGCAATATGATGCATAGATTCCTTAAAGGGAACGCTTCGGTGGCAGAAACACATTCGTTACCCTCGTCTTGCTTGGGGCTTTCATCCAGTTATGTGATTATCTCTGGGGGTGTTCTTAAGTGCTGTAGATGGAGCAGTGAATCTGGACTTGGGTTGCCAACCGTATTTGTGGTTTTCAAAAAATATCTCGAATGGACCCTTATGGAACCAAAAATCCCGTTGTTTATTATTCATTTGTCAAAATTCATTAACATTACTGATGATAATAAAATACCATAACA
The DNA here is from genome assembly GCA_030762175.1 of Metallyticus violacea. Taxonomy (NCBI): domain Eukaryota; kingdom Metazoa; phylum Arthropoda; class Insecta; order Mantodea; family Metallyticidae; genus Metallyticus; species Metallyticus violacea. The sequence continues at coordinate 9,648,910 of CM060842.1, read as the reverse complement.
AAGAATGATCACACTTTTTTGAACCTGTGGCGATCTTTATTCATCCTCATAATTTTAATGATATTTCTCATAGAGTGCCCTTTGGATACAATGAACCTGTCCCAGCGTTTCTGCCAGTCTTCAAATACATGCTGGAAATTTAACAGGTACTTCAGATTCGCCTCCGTAGCCTTCACCACTGCTTCTTGTGATGCAAAATACCTCCCACGAAAGTGTTTCTTCAATTTAGGAAAACATTTCTTTTTGTGAAATCTTCAGCAACAACACTTGCAATGTGCGGCCTTGCATTGTCGTGGTGCAGTAACTAGCTTTTGCATGTGATATGTTTTCAAGATGTCTGTGCAGTATTGCCCAGTTACACAGCTATCTATTCGGGTACAACATGATGAATTGCTTAAATATCGATGACCATAACTTTGTCAGCAGAGACAACCAATTTTACTTTTTGGGATTTGGTGATGTTGGAAAACTCCACACAGAGTTTTGCTTTTGGTTCTCAGGATCGAAACAACGTAGCTTAGTTTCATCAACATTTGAAAGAAACTCCCCATTTTTTATGTTATATCATCTTCAAAAATGCAAGCAAATCTGCACGCAGCAGTCATGTAATCCACTGTTCACAAACATGTCTCACGGGTAACTTTTCAGTTTCCAAACATGTATGTGGCAACCGATGACATTTTTAGATTTTCTGAAAGGTTCTTAATGGTACTCAACGATCCTCTTTCACAATGATAGCAGCGGTATTAATATTTTCTTCCGTTAAAAGACAAACTGGACGGCCGAGTCCGCTTTCCTTTGAACTTGATTACTTCGCCTCTTTGAGCATTCATTGTAAGCGATCTTCGAGATGTGCCATATGTCTCAGCTGAAGACTTGTTGAGACGAAAGCAGACTTTCAGAGAAGCACATTGTTCGTCGAGTGTCACGTGCATTTTGCTGTAGGCGGAACTGAACATCTCTCAAAGGCGGAAACTGGGAGTGATAACAATGAATCTAGTACCACGTGACATTACGCACTGAACAGACGTTGTAATAATGTTTGTTCAGTTATGTCGTCTTTGAACATACACCGGTCAGATGAATGGCGATTATGCATAGAGTTCTTATCAAAAGTTAGTTTGAAGGCTGTATAACAATAAATTCACATTATACCTGTAGCGAATGCAACTCATATGAAAGAGATGTGTAAAGATATGAAACTTATTACGAAAAAATCTAGTATAAAAATATAATTGCAATATCTCTGGAGATTTGAAGGTGATATTTTTAATGCTTCGTTTACAGTTTGGGTGCACTAAATTATGTTTCTTGCATAAATGGGACAGGAAATGTCACTGCATAATAAAACAACAGTATAAATATGAAGGTCTTATTTCTGGGCGGCTAAATTGCATTTATCTCTTAGTGCATAACATAATGGAACTATGTGAAACATGTAATAAAAGCAATTGATAAAGTATATGCTGCAATTTTGGTTCTCAGAGCCTAGCGAGGAAAATTGAACGGGGAAGTTTTTATACGTCACAAATAAGAGCAGTAATAAAGGATTATTAATATTTTAAGACACTGTTAAATCTAATACAAAAAGGTCACATGGTAATCATTAAAATATCAGTTGTGTGTGTGTGTGTTTTTTTTTTTTTTTTTTTTTTTTTTTTTTTAGAAAGCATAAATTAGAAAATTACTGCGATATTGTGGTATACACATTGTAGGGATTGTAGTGTTGTAGTGATATCTTCGTTTATTGTCGGGGGAAGAATGTCCTTTAAGACATTTGGTGGCAGTTAGTTGTGAGAAATTTCCAGAAATAAGTCTTATATTTTAAAGTGATTGGTGGTTATCACGTATGGGGAACGCTAGGAAAGAATTAATTGGGAAGACCACCAAACAGGTAGGACGTGTCGTGCGTCACACTTTTCCCCAGTAATATGTTAATTTTATAATATTAGGTGTCTCATAAGAATTTGGTGTATTGTGGGATTTTAATTTTCTTTCTGTTTGGCAATTTTATTTACAGAATGCCATTGTTATTAATGTGTTTATTGTGAGTATGTTTCTGTTGTCAGCTGTTAATACACAATCATAAAGTTTTGAGATTAGAGTTCTTCTAAAGCACTATCGGAAATAAGATTGCTGCCGTAGCTTGAAGAATATGTGCAGTGGAGGTAGTGAGAGTGTAGCACAAAGGTTGCAACAGTTCAATAGTGGAGCAGAAATCAAAGATTAACACATCTTGGAAGACTTGGTATAGAATATTGAGAATACACGTAGAGGTTTGGAAGAAAATCGGCAAAAAAAAAAAAAAAAAAAAAAAAAGTACTCGTTGACTGTCAGAAAATCTTAGTGCATCAAAAGACAGTGTACATTGCCATATTAAAATACTTAAAAAATCATACAGATGGTGCAGCTCTGTACCTCGTGACTCGGCAATTGAACAGAACCAATACAGAGTGGATATTTGTCGTCAGCTGATAGCAAATCCCATGGACGATAGGTTTATCTGGAGAACTGTCACGTGTGATGGAAAATGTGTTATTGCCGCAACCCTAACACTTCGGAAGTTGATGTTATGTATTTGTTCACCTTTTGAAAGTGTGATTCACTTGAGCGTACAGTCATTAAGAATCTTTATTCTCAACAACTGAACAGTTCATGAAGTTTTGAGACAGAGATACCCAGTATTAGTTAATCGAAGTAGGGTTATCTTGCAGCAGGAGAATGCGACACCCCTCTCGAACAACTACGGAAAAAAATTCCAGGTATTGGGAGAGATCGAGCTGATACCATACCCAGCATTTAGCCCTGATCTTGCCAACTGCAGATTACTGTCTGTTTCAATACATGACCCATTTCCTGCGTGGAAGAATTTAGAATACATTGAAGCCACGAAAGTGCATATCACTGAATTCTTCGCATAAAAATCTAGAAGCTGTTCGGGGGATAGCAAACCTCGCTGAAAGATGGCTGAAACTATAAAATCTAATGACACTAATTTGAAGAATAGTTAAATTTCTTATCAGAGCACATTTATAATAAAGTGTTGCTTTACTTGTGAGGCAGTATGTAAAAACACTTTATAAAACATTTCGTTCTATTTTATCATATAACTTTTGACAAATTTTAAGCCTATAGTTTCTTAAAATATATAAATGTAACACAAAGAGTTTCTACACAACATTTGTGCAGAGCGCTAACGGAATGACACTGTAGTATAACCTACAGGTGGCGCCGAATCTGCTCCGATCCATCTTACCTCTCCCCTTTTGGAAAGTGAAAACTTGGTGCAGGGGGAGACGGAAGGCACACCTCCTCATTACCGGAAACGAATTGTTCGGGGGCGAAAATCACAGGGCGCAAGCGACGCCGGGAAATGACCAAGAAACCCGTGTTTTTCTAATTTAGAACTGAAACGCCCTATTGCCCATCCGTCATCATCCGGGAGCCTGTCAAAAATACTGCAGCGGTGGCACAGAGGGCAACGGCCCTTGTCAGCGACGGAAATGTCACAGTCACTCAAATTACAGGATGTTTTCTAGAGGTGTTGAGGTGCGTCGTTACATCATTATTTGAGATAGAAGATGCACGTGCCACGTACGTTAGTGATTAGGAGGCAATGAACATGAAAAACAATTGACATTCTTGTTTTAATAAATATCGCTGCATCACTTTTTCTCTAAATCAAGCCTTTATACCTTTCTTTTGGGATTTCAAAGTTTAAAACCACCAACATACAAATAGCAACATTACACCATCAATCCTATGCACAAGCTTGAACAATCTAGTGTCTTTTTAGGAATGCATGTTTTAAATGTTGCATAGCCTGGAGATTTGCAAGCGAGGTTCATTCTGAATGTTTTGAGAATGAAAGCAATAAAAGTTTAAAAAATCCCACATCTGATCATTGCATCTTTTCAAAGTACTCTCCATTACATTCTATGCTATGTCTTGTCTGTTCAAATCATTTTGAAAATGCTGAGCACCGTGCGTTTTGACTAGGGTGCAGTGCATTCTTCATATGGAGCCACTGCGGCTTCAGTTGATTATAATCGTTGATCACGAATTTTGTCTTTTATTTTGTTAAAATAGCGCATGGGTCTATATCTGGACTGTAGAGAGCATGGGGTAAATACTTGTCTCCTGGCTGCTACAGCTATTGAGTTGTTTCCACTGCAGTTAGGGAAGAGGCGTTCAGACCAGTCTTAGGGCGGTTCGTTCTCAGTACATTGAAGATTTGGGGCAGGCTTTTCGTGATGTACCATCTGTAAGTGACAGTTTTTTGTCCCTGAATGTGGCCATTAGCTAAGAAAAAAGAAAGGCTCATCTTATTGCCAACAATTCTCGCTCGCCTCTCTTTTGTCCTCTCCTGGGAAGACCCAGACCGATGTTTGACACTGAGTTTCTGGATCACACTGGTATATCCGTATATTCGTCACCGTTATTATGTTAAATATGTTTTTTTATTTTAATACAAAAATTTCCATCATTTTCTAGCTCAATCCACAAGTGCTTTTTTATGCTCAGTGAGGAGAAGGGGGATTGTTATCGCATTCAGATCTTCTTCAATCTGATAACATGTACAGTAATCTTCCTGCAAAATACACCCTTCTTTCATTACGTTCTCTTCCTTTGTTGCTGTAGCGGGATCTTCTGCGCTGTCTTCATCTTCGTGGGTGTCCCTTCCTAAAGCATCAATAAATAATGGATTGCTAAGGGAAAAGATCGCCAAATGCACGATGCAATCTTTCAACACGTTATTGTTGCCCTAAATCGACTTTAAACCGTAGAAAACCATAGCGCGGAAATGCTCTCGCTTGAAATCCATCCTAGCGTCTGGCACAGCGCACACATACTCACAAGTGTTGACACCCCACATTGTTTGAGAGCGCCCAGATTTGCACAAGTTGCTCTCTAAAGGTAGGAAAACCTGCTCTGGCTTGTCATAACTCCTTGATATCCATCTCAAAACTTTCAAAACTGAGTCTCATATAAAACAATTGAACAATTAGAGGTCTCTGCAGCCCTGAAAGCGTCCACATGGGAAAAAAATCCAAAATGTAAAATATCTCTCATAATTCTTTGATCTGAAACAAGTCTTCTGGGATCATCGCTTTCCAGCCTAAACTTAGGCCTGGAACGTTTCCTTCCTTAGAAAAATTCTTTCCCAGTTTATCATTTCACCTCATGTATCATCAGTGTCCATCTCTTGTGGTGTCTCAGTAGTTTAAACGAGCGTTAAATGTTATTAAAACAAAAGCAGTATTTTTATTTTTCAGTTCTATATCAATTTGTAAATTATTTAATGACTTATCCTCGCTTATTGTTTTTATATCAAAGATTTAGGGCTTATGGACATAAATATGTTTTTAAATGTCCACATGCTGGCTGGACACTGATGTGCCACGAGATGAAATAATAAATTGGGAAAAGACTATTTTTAAATGAAGCAAGCGTTCCACGTATAAATGAAGGGTATCTCCTCAGTATTTACGAGAACTGAGGAATACCTGGAAAAGAACTCAGTCAGCTAGCTAGGACGGTCCTAACGGGAATCGAACTGCAGAATTCCCAGACACGAGCTGGGTATAGTTAATTTAGCAAATCAAACAATGTTTTAGTTACAGAGCACTACTGCATTTTAGAAAGAAGAAAGTGAAGGCAAGAAAAGGAACATTTTATCTTTTTATTTGTCTGCTTATTTCTAAAGACAATTCACTTTTTCTTACCTTCTGTTAGTATCTATGGGATCATTAAGTAAGACAGAAGGATTGGGGGGGGGGGGAGAAAATATAAATTCTTTCCATTACGTTTTTATTACGATTGTGTTGGGTGATGAAAAACGAATTATGATAAAGAACAAATCTATGTTACACACGTAAAACGCAGAATACAAAACAAAACACATTCCCATACAGAAGGTTCTACCTGAAGACGGCCACTTTCACTGAAGTTCCTTGTGTCATTTTTCACAATTTTATTGTGGCAGGCGGGCGGCGAAAATGTCAAGGGTCCAGATTGGAAGATGGGGCGATCCATCATCCACACTTTTCTAGAGAAAGAATTATACAGTAATGAGAATATCCGGGACAAACCTGGGCTTCTCGTTCATTGGCTGTTACACTTTGCGTGCGCCATGTTCATTTCCAAATACGCTACAGCAATAAACTTGAACTACTTGCCTGGAGGTCTTACAGTGCTTTCAAAAAGTTTAAGGTCAGTTTTTAACCTTTTTCTGCCAACTATAAACATGCGGAGTTCATCTGCAGGGTAAAAGATACACGAACAAAGTATTAAACAAAATAGAAAGTTGTTGAATAGGAAAAAAAAAAAAAAAAAAAATTAAATTCGCGGAAAAAAATCTGTACCAAGATTGCACAAGAAGCTGGAGACAGGGTGTCTTATACAAGGGCGGTCTGAAGAATTCTCGGCCTAAAAATGAAAAACACACTGCATTAGCCCTGACTTTTCTCTTCGAGGTCGAGAACTTTCCAGAAAGCCCTCGTATGGAGCATCTCAACCCGGCAACTGTCCTTCATTAGCATGAGACGCAGTGAAATACTAAAATATTTTCTCCCCTAATTATTTTTTTCAGAAAACTTTATTAGAGTTTTTCTACATTTATTTACTGCATGAATTGCCTTTTATAAAGCGTTTTTTTTAGAGAAATAATATTTTTACATTTTGAGTAATGCATGTTAATTGCAATAGGCTATGGATCTTTAAAAAAACTGAATGCATTTTAAATCATTTGTATGTTTTTGTTTTCTTGGTATAGGAAAATGTATTCTGCCTAATAAATTGTCAAGATTGTTAAATGACATTTGCCTAAAGTAGACCACGTGTGAATTATTTAGTAAGATGTATTCAGATAAACCAATGCCAAATTATACACAGTTTCCATTGTAATGTCTTGCACTCGTAACATTTATTTGAGAGAAATTTTTGATTTGCCACTTGCTACAAAATTTACCTCAACTAGCATTTGTGCCATTTATATTTCCCATTACTGTTTGCGGTTACCACTAAGGGAAGACGTACAGTAAATAATTCAACAAAGGACGACCATAATTTTATTACTGGCGTAACTTATTGCACTAAAATTTAACTTTACAATATTTTGTTACCGCAATAAGTAACGTAAATGTGAGACCAGTTTCATTGTAGTCACTTCCGGTAGAAGGAAGGTTGGTCCCACCTCCAGTTTGTGCTCTAACGGAAGAAAACATGAACACCCCAGCTGTCACTGTGAGAGAGGTTCATCGAGTAACATTAAGAACACTTTCAGCAATTCTGAACTTTTCACTGTGTGCAACGTCGATAGTGGTAACCATACTCGCCTTCGAAACCCAAGATCGCGAGTTCGATCCCGGCCAGGACCGATGGATTTTTTTTTGGCGTAAAAATCCTAAGTATGGATTCCTTCCGAAGGAAAGTAAGGCCGTGAGTCGCGTATCGTACATTTACGGCACGATAAAGAACCTCAAGCCTGAAAGAAGAGGCCTCTGAGCAAAATTTATCACGCCCTGAGTTGAATGGGACCGATCCGAAATATTAAAGTGCGTTCGTAAATAAACAATAAATAAATAAATAACTGGGTGCAACCTCACTTTGGTAACTAAAGAGTTGCATATGAGACGTGTTTGAGCACGGTGGGTTCGAAGATTGCAGCGTACAGGTTTGCATGCAACTGAAAATGGAAGTTACGAATTTCTTTCTGCTGATGAAACTTGGGCACATCATTTCGATCCTGAGAGCAAACAGCGAAGCTCTGTGGGGAAATCTCCACCATTATCAACACACACACACAGAAAAAGCAAATGTTTTTGGTTCTGCTGGAAAGTAACCGGGCAACACTACGGAGATGTCCTGAAAACTGTGCAAGGCCACATTTCCGTGCAACAAGCTGGGTGTTGCACGGCCGCACGTCGTTACTGTTACTGAATATCTCACAAAAATCAATATGAAGTATGTCCATCACCCTCTCTATAGTCCAGATTTAGCCCCGCGTAGTTTGTTCTTTTTCCCTAAACTGAAGAAACATCTTCGGGGGAGGCATTTTTTAATCTTCAGAACCTACCGGAGCTATTCTGAAGAACGTGCAAAAAAATTGCTTTCCAGTACGTCTTTGAAGATTGTTAGAAACGCTGAGACTACTTTCAGAAAGACAATCGAGGAAAAGTAAATATATTTTATTAATCTGTTTTATTATTCATTTAACAGCCCTCGTATATTTTGCATAGCTGTGTTATAATAAAATGATAAGTGTTTTTTTTTTATGTTGCAATTCAAAACTGGGACAAAAGGGCTCGTTTTTTTGTTTTTAAAAAAATTCGGAACCAAATTTTGTGCCCTGAAATCGGGACATGTAAAAAGAACTGTGTTAGTGTTAACATTCAGTTTTTGTGAAAAAAGATCTTGTATATTTGTATAATTAAATGTACTGTATTTCATGATCTATATGTTGAAGATCCAGACATTGAATCTTACGGGGAATGTAGACGCTGTACCCCTGAACTATTTGGTCGGCGACAGAAAGTGGTAAATGACCCCTTGTTTGTAAAGCATTCGGGTGTGTGAGTTCGCGATCTCGAATCATTAATCTTGTTTCTTGGCGTGCAGAACTAATATTGGTGTCCTTTTACGAGGGTTGGCAACCCTTTAGGTAACCGCAGATGTCACCGAGAAAACAAACCGGCAGCGTTTGGCCAGAAGATTAATGGAACCAAAGTTTCCGATTGGTCGAATGGCGGCTTAGCAAATGGTTTGATTTGTAATGATGCGAAATGTTTTCAAGAATAGTCATTTATCAACGAGGTAACAAGTTAATTTCATCAAGGTCACCGGAATTAGGTAATTTGGCGAGAGCGCTTGTTCTTGGCGCTGATTGGAGTCTTTTGTTTTAAGAGTTATCGTATAGACGCAAGTGGAGTTGTCTATAGAGCCTTGGACGGGTTTTGGAAGGATAAAGAATTTGTAATATATGATGGCAAGGATAATGCGGCTCCAGTTTGTCCTTTTCTTTGCTAACTACTAAAATAGACGCTCATTTCTCCAAATATAGCTACCAGGAATTTAATGTAATAGTTGTGATTGCTAATAAAATGTTTCAAAAGGAAGATCAGAATGTAAGCGGATTAGTCAGTAATTCCGAAACAGGCTAACTACTATAATATTAATAATTGTAATTTTAGCAGAAATAAAATGCGTTTTATCTTGCAGTACGTTTCTGGTGGTGCATACACATAATGACCCTTATCCCACCTTGATCTCTCACCCTCCCCGGTTAGAATACTCGACAAGTTTACGCAGACATTGGTTTGAAGCGCGGCTACAAACCAAGTCCCCTACAGATGATAACTAAAATGCGCAAGATAGAAGTCTCTATAGACGTTTTTTCCCCCCTTCTATATAAAAGCGCATTAAGGAATAGTTACGGGAAATTAAAGTGAAAATATTGGGGATATCTAAGAGAACCGCTCCTGCAATTATTAATACGCTTTTATTTTATTCTCTCTTGTAGGGTGTAGACCATTCTGAAATACTTTATTATCAAAACATATTGCGTTAAATGCTCAGCAGTTTTTATAGTAATATTTTCTCCAAATTCAAACGACAATAACAACAGTCCCGGTGATGTGATAAACGGATTTTAAGGTGCAGCACCTTTTAAGACTACGAACTGTTTTCACAGAGAAATAGTTTGAGGTATGCACTTTAGAACTTGAAAGAATACGGAATAGACAGTTTTGTTGCACCCTTTGCACCTTATCGTGATATTAGCATATTTACCCCTTCTTTGATGCTTCAGCACATTTTTTTTTGAAAGTTTTCATTCATATTGTGTTAAAAATAAGGAAAAATTGAATAATTTTCACTCTTCTTGAGCAGACACATGAAACCCTATAGATTTTCATTTTGTAGAGCAGAACGAGAGTTATAAAATAGTACATTTATATATTTGCAGTCCATGCTAATGCAGCAAAACCTGGAAGAAGAAGGGGAAAAAACCAACAACTTAAAACTGTTCACCAAAACCACATTTAAAACAGGTCCAACTGACGGCACGTCCTTCTTTAATACTCTAAGTCTGTTTGATTTAGTACAACATATTAAATTAGATATCTCTAATAAGCTATAAAATATGTATATTCAACAATCAAAAGACAAAAATGTATATCATTAAATAAAATAAAATAACAAGAATAATTTTAAAAATATTAAAAATACATATATGCATAAAGAAATGCAATTATGAATGGCACACAGTTAGATTTAATCAATTTGTTTTCCCCAAACCCCTTCCCTTTTTCAGACCCGAGCTGCCTCACTTTCATCACAAATTTATCTAATCTCTCCTTCCTTGCCTGCCAGCTAAGTCCAGCATGACCGTCTCCTTTGCTCGATCCTGTATAGGAGTGCGGTAGATACTTTTCCCTCCGTTCTTCCGTACCTTTACATTCAGGCAGAATATGTGTCCACGATTACCTCTCTTCACAAGTGGAACAACTTCTCACATACAGTCGTATCATCCACCATGCCCCTTATCTGAACCATGCGAGCCTCTGCCTGGTGAGTGTAGTCCCTGTTTTGATGTACTGCTCCATCCGCCATTTGTTGTCGGTCCTGGTGGTGTAGTGATAACCACATTTGCCTCGTAAACCCAAAATCGTGGGTTCAATCAATGACTTTTTTCCGGCGGGAAGTAAATGCATGGTTCCCGTGTCGTAGATTTACACAAGTAAAATAACCTCAAGCCTGAAAGAAGAGGTCTCTAAAGCAGAATTTATAGGCCGTTTCACGCCCTGAATATAATAGGACGCTAATGACCTGAGATGCTAAAGAGCATCCGCAAATAAACAAAATGAATTACAAATCCCCCAATTCAAATTTTAGCCCCGATTATACTTCCAGTTAAATCATCTCCCTGCAATTGTTTGCTGCCTATTCATATTCCTCAAGCAGTTCTTAACCTTCCTCCATGCGCTCTTTCTACTCCCCTGATCCGTCACCCAAATAGAGCCCAACTCTATTCTTCTGGTCCATTTTTTAATTTGGTTGCTCATGCCATCGCTTCCAACCCTAGTTTTTATGATAGCATAATTGGTTATCATGAATATTTCGCAGCCACTATTTTGAATTTTACACTCTATAGTCGCGCTGTAGACCCTTTAAAGGTATTTGAAATTTCAGAGAGGGGTTGAAACATTAAATATTTTATTGTTTTGAGCTTTCTGTTCAATATCTAAATTGACGTGTTTTTTTTTAATTAGATTTATTTAAAGGTAGTAATTCAAACTGTGGCGTTTTGAAATGAAAGCCCATTATATGAGATATCTAAATAACTGTTAAATGCTTTATTTTATCTTCTCTTTACAGCCCACCACTGTTGCCATTTAGGGAATAGTTTGGTTATTAATTATACGCATTATAATTCTGCAATGAGGATTTTTTATTTTGATTTTGAATTTGCTCTAATTCGTGTCTGTGAAATTATACTTTTTGCTACAGAAAATGCTAATTTTAATTATAGAAATTTGGTAATATGCACAGTATTATGAAGAATTAATCTTCTTGTAAAGAAAAAAGGGGGGGGGGAATTACAGATATTTTTCTTATTTTTTTTTTCTTTTTTCCTTTTCCTCTTCTACTCTTGTTAGTACCTTTGCTAATTTTGATCCTGTTGCAGTTATTATCACGTTATAGATACGTTTCTTCAAGTCTCTTCGTGTTTGCTTTAAAAGCGCCCCACATATTCTGTGCTCTCTTAACTATAATCTTAAACGTAGGCATTAAAAGGTTTCAAACGTTTCACATTGAAAGCCCACTATTGTTTCTGGGAATGGAGCTCTTTGACCTGGTTCACCTCCCGCGTAACTTGACGTGATGGCGTGATGGGTGCTAAATATAGTGCACACACATATCACCTGTCCACCTCGATTAGTAAAGTAGGCTTCAAGTAATTACCGTCGAGGGGAGTACTAAACGCTCTGTGATTTATCTTGATGTAGGAGTATTAACGTGAAGGCTCGCCAGCAGTTGCATTAAAGGGTTTCCTTGGAGTTGCATGTAGAGCTGATGTTGTGTATAAAGCCTCGATACTAGTCCTGCAATAAGTTCTATCCGTAAGTTTCTGAGGTTGTTAGATTGGCACGCCTGCAGTTTGACGCGCAGCAGTCACATTGTAGTAGTCCTCCGGCCACTCTAATGAACTAGTCAGATCACTCGGGGACTACGACCACAGAGCTCCTAGAAGAAACAAATCTTGCAGACTCCCCAAGGATGTCATGGGATCCCTTGGGTGATAAATTTGTGAAATCCTAGGTTAAGCAGCTTCGGGGCGGGCTACTGGCCGCCTAATACACCTTAGCTTTGATGAATTTCCTTCCAAATGCTATCCAGTTAAAATGCTGAAGACTCTGGGGTTAAGCAGTATTGGGCGTGTCAATACTTGGATGGGTGACCGCGTGGTAATACCATGTTCCGTTGACACAATTCTCCAACTTAATAACACACAAACCCTCTTCCTGTTTATTTTTGAATCTCCTATGTTCATCGAGCAGGTAAAGCCGCGAGTGGCTAGGTACTGCTGACTGTTGGCATCCACCTGGGAAAAGTCCCAGGTGACCTGAACTGGCTTCTGGCATGCATCAGTTGAAGGTCAGCTACCGCCTAGTAAGCAATGGATTGAGGGGGTTAAAAGAGAAAAGCATCGCATAGATTGTTTCACAAGTGCAACAAGACACCACTTGAGAGTTCTAACTTGTTGCGACTGCTACAAATAATAAAGAAATTTGTTTATCAATCTATTAAACGATGCACAGAAGTTTCCTCTTTCGATGATAGAGTTAGACATGGCCGGCAACGCAAGACCGGGACACCTATGCCGTCAAAGCCATCGTCGAGAGAATTCGGTAAGCAATGAATCATTACACAGTAAATGAAAATCCTTCCACGGACGATGTCACGCATCATAAAAGCAGAGCTTAGGCTTGGAGTATGCCGAAGAAGCACGGTCAGCGACTGACAGCAGCTTTAAGGCAAATAGAAGCCACAAGATCCAAGAGACTACAGGAGAAGCATGTCACCGCCGTATTCTCTTTATGAGCAATTTTCACCGTAGAAGAAAAACTGAACTGTCACAATGATCGCATGTATGCTCACAGCTTTAAGGAAATGCTACCAAATTCCCAAAAGTGCAAAGCGGCCACTTTCCAGCGTCCGTGGTGATTTAGTAGGGAGGCATCATTTGAGGGCGTGACATTACTGCATTACTACCAAAAGGGCATCCTGGAAAAGGCTGTGAAGCTCTTGAACACCATTTGTTTGCAGGTAAGCACTGGATATTCCAGCAGAACTCGGCACCTGTTCAACAAGGCAAAGTCCACACAGCGTTGACTGGAGAGTAACATTTCAGAGTTTATCACCACTGCCGATTAGCCCCCAGGATGCCCAGACCTAAATCCACTGAACTATTGCTTGCGATTCATTTTAGAGGAGAAGGTGTGCTCTAAACCTCACCGCAATATCACGTTCTTAAAGGCAAATTAGGTGAAGGCAGCATTCTCAATATCCGCAAATGTGGTGCGTGCGAGAGCATTTGAAGAAGTATGACTAGACAAACCATGGACATTTTGAGTAAATTATGTATTGTATCTACTGTGTGTAGTTTCTATTGAATACATTACAGGTATACACATTTGTTGTTGTCATTTCTGTATGCACTAGCTGCCTATGTATGAGAAACAGAACAGGACTAAGTACATTTATTCCAGAGATGATTAAATGGCACCAACCCGTCTCCTCTACAAATGCAATCGTCTCTTGGTTTGCTGAAAATTGCTGAATAGCGTGGAGGACTTTGAGCTTTAAAAAAAGATGACTGTCAGAGGGAGCCAAATTTGGGGAGAAGCGTGGATGCTCTAACAATTCACACTTAAAAATCTCTCAATTTTCCAATTGCTTAACAACTTTTGTTAGTAGGTGCGTTGTATTAATGAAATTTTATTTTTTCTTCTGCGAGCCGTCCTAAAATGCTGAAGCCATAACTTGCCTGCAGGTGGTACCCATTCTTTTGTAATTTGGCGCTGAAAAGTTGGCTTCAATTCACTGATTTGATTCAGGTGACAAGTGTCATCCAAAGTTATAAATCCACATACAAAATCAGTTCCGTTACTGTTAAAACACTGCAAACAATTTTGCTGTATTTTTCACACGGCGTTATGGATCTGCTGAGCAAAAGAAGAGACAATCTTACTGAAAGATTTTTCATATCTATTCTTCATGTAAAACATAACCTAAACATATATTTGAAATTCTCATTGCCTCAGAAATTTCACGTATGTTGACTTGCCGGTCATGTAATGCCGTGAATTTTTGCTGTTGTATCCTTTGGTCATTCTTCACGTGAGCATCTTTACGTCCATTTTTAAATTCAGCATACATTTTGTTTGGTGGTTGAAAGTAAAGAACCGTCTCCATAAACTTGTGTGCGTTTGGTACAATTTAACTTTAATATTAAGATATTAGCTTTTATGATCTTTCTCAAAGTAGTCCCCGTTGGATATAATGCAACTGTCATAGCATTTCTGTCAATCTTTAAAGACTGCTGTAAACCATTTATTGACAGATACTTCAGAATCACCTCCGCAGCCTTCACTACTTCTTCTGATAATAGAAAATGCTTCCCACGATGGAGTTTCTTCAGTTTGAGGAAAAGGGAAAAGTCACAGGGGCTAAAGCTGAACTATAGGGGAAGTCAGGGACGAACTTCACTTTGGTTTGTGTAAGATATTGGATCACACCTTTTGTGATGTGCGGCCGTGCATCATCGTAGTGTCTGCCTAGTTCTAGTTGTGTGTGCAGGTTCGACATGCTGTTAAACCATGTCTGTAATATCGAAAAATGAGATGATCGTAACTTACCCAGCAGAAGTTTTTATTGTGTTGGTAATGATGAAGATTTCCACACAGAACTTTGCTGTGATGTAGTCAATTTTCACTAACACGCGAAAGTCTTTTTGTTCAGCAACAGGCAGTTCCAACCACCGTGCACAAACACATTTTACGTGCAACTTTTCATTTATCAACGTGTGGATGATACCAAGTGATATTTTCAGAGTTTCTGAAAGTGTTTCCGATGTTATTCGAGAATCCTCTCTCTCACAATGACAGCAGCAGTGTTAATGCTTTCTTCTGTTAGAGCACAAACTGAAACCCGGGGTCTACCTTCCTTTTAACTCATTTTAAACCATCTTCGAGCTCTGATATAGGAAACTACAAACTCGCCATAGGCCTCAGCAGAAGATTTTTTGAGATGAAAACAATATGTGTCATCTTCATTTTGCGATAGGCAGAACTGAACATGTCTCAACTTGCACAGCTTTCACAGGTTGGAACAGGAAGTGACAACAATGAAACTAGTACCTCGTGTACATTACGCATTAAGCTAACAAATATTGTAAAGTAATAATTTAGTGGTAGAAATTATGTCTACAAAAATCATTAACATTCTTTTTTGACCTGGCTCTCGTATGTTTTGCAAAGAAATTTATCACTGTGAAACAGGAAGAAATCGCTAGATGCCATGTCCGCGAACTTTTGCCTTTGCGACTGCCGAAATGTGCGACGATACGTTGTCGTGATGAAAGAGAAATATTTTAGCTGCTTTTTCTCCAATTCAGCTTTCAAAGGTTGGATTGGATTGGGGCTGAGGAGAGTAGTTGAGTGCTTGAGCCTTTTCATGGCTGGCCGTTTTTGTCTACACCACCAAGGTGGCATCCATGGGAGGAAGGGATGAGATGAGGTAGACACCAGGCGGCCGTAGACGAGGTCCCGAACAACTTTCCAAATAAAACAACTTGTCGTCGTGGAAGGGGGGGGCCCCCACAAGAAGTTCGAGCCCCTTCCTTGTTCAGAGCCGCGGTAAAAACCTTGTCAAAGTGCAAGCCCAACTCGCCTTGGCACTTAAAGACCCTGTAACAGAGCACCGATGGAATGAAATGATATGAAATGTGAGAGCAAATATTTAGTGGTAAATGAAGATGTGTCCAAAAATTCGGTTAAGCAACTGAAAAACCACGGAAAAACCCAAGACCCAGGAGGGTCGCTTCAAGGGATTTGTATCTTGATTCTTTCGAATGCGACTCCCACGCCTATCTGTTTGAGCCACTTCGCTCGATAAGTGACATATTAGTTATTGGAAACAAACCTCCAAATTAATTATTTGTTCAGTTTTTAAAGTGAGCAGTGGTAAAACAAGAAAGAGAAGAAAAAGAAGAAATGAGATGGGCGGATAAAAAATAAAATTAAAAGCAAAGGAAATTAATAAAAGGGATGGAGAAAATAGATAAAGAGAAAGGGGAAAGAAAGGAGACAAGGAAAAAGAAAATTATGAAATATAAAAAAAAAGGAATATATAAATATAGAAAGAAAGTTGCAATAAAAGTAAAGAGAAGAAATAAAACAAACAAAATAGCAATAGAGAAAGAGAAAACAAAATAAAAAACGAATGTAAGAAAAGAAGGAAAGAGAAAAATAGAAAAAGGAAAATTGGAAATGAGTAAAGGCACATAAGGAAAATGAGTAGTATTAAGAAAAGCAAAGTGCAATAAAATTATACACTGGGAAGAGAACAAAAGAAAAACGAAAAAGCTGTAAGGACAGGCGAAAAGAGTCACATGACAAGCAGAAAGAAGAAAAAGTTGGGAAAGTTTTAAAAAAAGAGCAATCTTAAAGTTTAATTTAATATCCCTTGGAAATTTTATTGCAAAGAATAATAATTATTTATTTCTGTTATTTTTACGAAACAATTTTATAATAGTTTTTTCAATGCACAATATATAGATATAATCGATAAAACTTTAACATGTTCAAAATGAGAAGAAGAAAATAATACCCGAGAAAGGTGGAAAAATGCCAAAATTATGAACTAAAGGTTAAACAGGAAAACTGTAAAACATTTGAGACTCGGATCTCTTAACAACAATCATTAGGAACAATAAACGTGTTGCAGCCTGCTAATAAGCGTTCTTCTTAACCGCAGGCGTTCTTAAGAACGTTGCCCGTGGATCCTAAATGAAGGGTTGATTTAATTCGGCGGGAACGTGACAGTTTCAGGGTAGGTACTGTAATAGTGCCCTAGATAGAGGATGCGTTTCTGGGTTAAAGTGTCTGAAAGGGTTTTTAAGGCAGATGATGGTAGGCCAGGGAGTATTTAAGTGGCTTATAAAATGTTGCTGCATATCAGATTGTGTGAAGGTGTTAAATGTATGTGAGCTATATCTGCAATTACCTCAGAGTTTTAAGCAAAACCAGGGCGAGTTCTCGAGCGACAATTATTCTTAATTAATAACCTAAATGTCGAAAAATAAAGTAACGTTCAGAATACAGAATTAATTTCTCAAATACTTTCTGTTTCAAATATAAGGGTGGATCGATAAGTAATTTGATTCGCATATTAATAGCGGGCAACATCAGCATCTGTATATATGGTCATAAAGTTTGACTTCTATGCATCAACATTCTATGGTCACAAGTCATTCTGACATTAATTCATTGTTTGGCGGTTGTTTACAAGGGTTTCGAATGACAGTGGAAAATGAATAAGAATGAAATTCGAAACAACAAAGAAAATTCATGAGAACATTTTGCACACATTCGGTGACGCACGCCCCTCCTATGTAATCGATCGGATTTGGTTAAGGAATTCAAGCGTGGCAGAACAAGGACTGAAGACGCACCATATCCTGGAGCTCCAAAATCAGCTGTGAGGTCATCGATGAAGTTTATGATATAGCTTTGACAAACAGACGAGTGAAAGTGCGCGTATTAGCAGTGGACACTATCTCAACTGAGCGGATTCATTTTATTTTGTATACACATGAAAAACTGTGCCCCGCTGTGCTCACTCCGGAGCAAAAGCAAACATCTGCCGACTGTTTAAGAAGAATTCAAACTATATTTACTGGTTTTGCGCCTATGGATGAAACATGGATTCATTTCTATGCGCCAGAAACGAAGCAACAGTCTAAACAGTGAACCCACAAGGTGTGCAAGCTCCGAAAAAAAGCGAAAGGTGATGGATTCAGATTTATTTGGACTACTTGGAGAAGAAGAGAATCATTATTAGAGAATATTACGCGTCACTTTTAGAGACTGTAGACAGCGATTGTGGATAAAACGTCCGGGAATGGTTAATAAAAGGTTTTGTTTCACCATGAAAATGCACTGGTGTGTCACTGGGTCTGAATTATGATAAGAAATGTTTCTGCATCCGTATTCACCTGATCTCGCTCCCTCGGATTGCCATCTGTCCCTGAAACCTAAAATGTTTCTGTTGGACACAAAGAGGTTAATGAGTGTTTTGAAAATCTCAAAAATCTCGTTTCCACAAAAGGTTTGAACAAGTGCGCTAAACTTCGAGGAAATGTGTTGAAAAATAAAGTACTTTGCAAGACTGATCTTGTTTCCTTTAATATCAAATCGTATTCGTACTTGTTTTTTACGTATATAATTACATGTTTTTGAATAAAGAAAAGAAAAAGAGAATTAAATATAAAAAGGTTAATCACAATGCAAATAAATATAGAACAGATAAACGATACTCATAAATAAAGAAAACGCCGGGTCCTCAAGTTTTAAAGCCATGTTAAGTAAACAAATACACACCTGACAATAAAATGCTACTTACTACAGAACTTACTGCCGCCATACTTCTTTGTAATGGGTGGTTTTTCCTTCTAGGAACTGCTCGAGGCTTAAGCAGTCGATTCAAGCTGGTACCGCGGTGAACGAGAGTCAGAAAACCCGCAGCTATGATTGTCGCGTATGTTATTACTAACACTTTAAAAGTAAATTTACTCACCATTATCAATCAAAAAGATGTTGGAACTGTCTCTTTTCATTTTCATACATTTCTGGCATCGGTTTGTGAAATTAACCATTATCCTCTTCAGTTCCCTCTGAGAAGTGTAAGAAATTTCTTCACGAATGTTATTTTTCAGTTAATCTAACTGGATGAATTTGTCTTGTACAGATTTCCTTTAATGTCCCCCAGAGATAAAACTCTCTGGGGGACAGAGGGGACCATTTGTTGTTAGTAATGACTCTAGCGTTGGATATTTCATGAATTGCATGCAAGGAGACATGGGCTGTATGTGCTGTGGCCTATTGGAAAGTCGCAAAGCTAAGTTCCCTCAGGGTTAATTTAAAGCAAAAGAATTGCAAAATATTCTGCATTATTTACCTATCACTATTTATTGTTTCCTACAAAAAAAACAGGGCATATTATTTTCTCGCCGCTAATGGCGCAACACACTCATATCTTTTGATCATACAGGAGTTCTTGTGAAGCAGTTTGGGTTTTCTGAACTCCAGTATCGGTTGAATTAACATACCCACTTAAGTGGAACCAAGATTCTTAGGTAAAGAAAATTAGATTGGGGCCAATTTCTCTATTATGCACACTATTCAAACTCCATTCACAAAATATACTCCTGGATGCAGGGTCACCCGGTTTAAATTCTCGCACTACAGTAATTTTATAGGATTTTAACTTCGGTACCTTTGTAGCCATTGGAATAGACGAATAGGAAATTCCTGGTTCTTCCGTGAACACTGCATGTGGCTGTGTAAGGTTTTTATTAAGAATACTTCCCGTTTCACGAAATTTATTTACCAATATGTGATATAACTTTGATTTGGAAGTTGAATATCAGGGAATCTCTCTTGAAACAATCTCTGTACGACACGGACCGATTCTTTACGTATGTACAAACAGTAAATAAATACTCTTTAGGGAACAGAATACCTGGTGAGCAAAATTAATGCAATAAATACATTGTATTACGCCGGCTAATGAGTAAATTGTCACAACTCACAAGAACACGCCGTATGTTCGTACAGTTAAACTCGCATTGACCTCGCCTCCGGCTCTCCGGCCGGCAATCAATCTTGAGAACGAGGCAAGGACTGTAGAGCTCGGTCATTTCCTTCACTTTAGACATATTGAGAACACTAATTGAAAACACAACTGTCACTGTACGAGCTCACAATGAGCTTAATGAATGCCAAGAGCTTTCTGGTACAACCAAGTTACCAGATGGTTACAGACTAAAAAGCGCAGAATTAGGCTATCAATGCAACATACTTTCCTGATGTATCAATGCCTATCCTATAGCAAAATAAAGATAAACGAAGATAAGTTGCAGATGCTATCTATGTATTAACATCTAAGCTATTGTAATATATTTTTTAAGATAACTAATGATGCCACTGTTGAATGAGAATATAAAAAATCCACCTTTACTGATGAGGCGGAGTTCGAACCCGAGTACATTTTCTACCCTTGACAGTTTTCGCTTCGTGAAACTACCATGGCCTGCTGGTCAACGGTATTTCAAATTATCTATTAAAATCAATACACTATTTTAAAGCTATTACATATTATTATTACTAAAAGTATTCTTAATGCTATTCGACGATCCTCAGCAGCGGTGATGTTTTCTTCCATTAGAGCACAAACTGGAGCGCAGGTGTACCTTCCTTTGAAATTGGTTGTCTTCCCTCTTTAAATATTTTAAACCATCTTCAAGCTTTAGGGGAAAAAACCTCCATAGACCTGAGCTGAGGATTTGTTGAGACGAAAGCAGAATTTGAGAACAGCATGTCACCTCCATTTTGCTTTAAGCGGAATTGAACCCGTTGCAACTTAATCTCATAGGCGGGAGCTGGAAGTGGCAACAATGAAACTAATATGGCGTGTACATATTGGGCTAACACAATGTTGTGAAGTTAAATTTTAGCGCGAAAAACTATGCCTGTTAAAGAAATTATGATAATTCTTTACCGAACAATTCTCGTATATTTTCTCCTATTTCTTAAGTTTACTTTTTGTAAATAAATTACTGCACAGGTTTACTTATAATCAGTTTACAATTACAACTTTAATGATAATGAGCTCAACAAAGAATTTCCGATGTAACAAGAGGAATAATAATAGTAATAATAATAATAATAATAACAATAGTAGTAATAATAATAATAATAATAATAATAATAATAATAATAATAATAATAAGAAGAAGAAGAAGAAGAAGAAGAAGAAGAAGAAGAAGAAGAAGAATGCCCACACATTGTATGGAAGGTTAGAGTGTTAGCAGAGCACGTGTTGGTACCCTTGATATTTTCGTTAATTTCTTAACGGTTGGTATGCCTCCAATTATTGTGATTGTAACAATAGTAGTCAATTCTGATTTTTCGTTTACACAACTTTAATTCGTATTTTAATGCGGATAAGAAAATTAATAATGTAGCTAATTTTTGCAGTTTTACTTTAAGAAGTAAACTAATCTGCGATATAATAACATTTTCAGTCGCAGAATTCGCTGTTCTAGTAGCCTAATCTGCAAAAAATCTCATTATCTAGCAACCCTGGTTACAACAAGGTTGCGGTTATTGTGCTCTACAATTGAGACGCTTTGATATCTGACCAGAGAAAGCCGAAAGATAATCGCCTTGTGAGTTAATTAATCACAAATAATAGAATATGTAACCTAGATTTCCAGTGACTGTGTTTATTAACATAAGTCAGTAGCACGTAATAGCATAGAATCTCAAGGAATACAATTAGGTTAGGTAAATGAAGTGAAAACTTAGTGGACGCTATATAATAGTGAAATGGCAATAAAAACTGCAAATAATTTTGTATTTATTATCAAATTGCTTAAAACTTAAAACATAATCGTAATACATACATGAAAAATGATTTAAGTTTTTCATGAAAATTGTCAAAATCATAACCCTAGTTAAAACATAAAAAAATCGTTTAACGCTAATTTGGCATACATTCAGTTAATAAGTAAACAAGGGTTCATTAAAGTCCAAACAAAGATAAATAATAGCAAAGAATGTAACGCCGCAGTGAAGATAATTTCGTAGATAACACATTTGCAACGTCAGAATGAAAATTGTTATCTCACAATTTCGTCATTTCAAATTATTGTCTCGTTCCTTCACATCTCCGTGCTGCAGTATCCGTTTTAACTGTAACATCCACCAGTTTTTTAGATGTTCATTTTCTATTATATATGTCCTACATTTTATGCCGCGGTTCTTTGTCTTCATTACAATTTTTATTTTAAAAAAAAATTTTTTTTCATTGTCGTTTTTTAATTTTCATATTTCAAAATTTCTCTAAGATCTTTTGGTTATTCACGATTATCCTTGATTATTTACCTTCTTAACTTAACTTCTTAATGTGGCAGCATAAATCCGGGGTTTACAACTTTACTACTGCTATTGCTTAATATAAAATTACAAACTTATAGAATTAGCACTCATATGTGAGTAGCTTAAAATACACAACAGAAAGAGAGAAAATTTAATAAAAATATCGCAGTAACGCTCTATTTACACAGAAAGAGAGAGAGAGAGAGAGAGAGAATAAAACGCATTCTCCTGGTTTTCACGGCAACAAACTGACTCTTTGATTAAAGTCTGGAATCTGCAGGTTGAGCTCTGTCTCTAGAGACTGTCGCACATCTACCCCAGTCCCGATCTACCATCTGGAGACTAGCACCTTTACTCTAAAATAAATGAACTAAAAGAGCCATATGAAACATTCTTCAAATTAGGACTTTATTTGATGATTCATAGACATAAAAGTGTATGCAGTGATTGAAAATGATATTAAAAATAACACATATTATTTCTGTTAATCAGGGTAGTAATAGACTCAAGAGAACGTAGGTTTATATCTTAACCAATTTGTACTTTCTATGGATTTATCATTAACTCTCCTAGCCGGCTTGTACATAAGTGTTTATTAAGTATATCTAAATAAGAGAAATCAGACTGCAACCCGTCAACACCGAGAAGAGGACGGTACACCCTTCTAGTGCCGATAGGAATCGCGCACCGTGAAGCGATATATTTCGATTGCCGACACAAATATGAATTATTTATTCCTTGTTCCGGTGGGAGAGAGAAAAAGAGAGTAACGGAAGGTTGTTTCGATGCACCTGTCCAGGCATCTTGTAACAGCCGCATAGTAGTTTTATCCAGTACCATCCTTAGTGACTTAGATTTGACTTAAAGTATCGCTTCTATTTATTGTAATGCAATAACGGAAAGTAATTTATTAATTATATTTCATAATAGTACGTTAAGATGAACACATTTTTATAAAATAATAAATTAATGTGTTATATGCCTTACTACATTGTGGAGCAACACAGCACTTTTAGACACAGATGTACCATTTCAAAATTAACTAATTTATTGACTGACTGACTCACTGACAATGAAGAAATACAAGTGTAAATTTGTAAGTCAAACTTGAATAAATATTTAAAGACAATTACATAAACATTTAATAGACAATTTTAACAGTTAAATAATTGTGTATTTATAACAATAACACTTGAGCAGAGAAATTTAACAATTAAATTAAATAATTGTAAAATTTTATTAATAATATTTGAAATAATTAAGCAATTTACATTTCTAAAAGTAACATGTAATAGAAAACACTAATATTTAAACAGAGAAATTGAACAAGTAAATTAAGTAATTATACATATATAACAATAACATTTAAACAGAGAAATTGAACAAATAATTAGGAAATCGTGCAATTCTAAATATATTATTAACAGTTTTAACAATAACATTTAAAACAGTGAAATTGAACAAATAATAAGTAATTTCTGGCAATAATATTGCAACAATAAAATTGAACAATTGTAAATCCCTAACAATAACATCTAAACAGAAAATTTTAGATTAAGTTTACTTACTATACAATTAGATTAAGTAATTGTAAATTTATAACGATATTGTTTAACAGAGAAATACAACAATTAAATTAAATAATTTTACTCTTCCAACAATTACATTTAAATAAAAATGAACAAGTAATTAAATAATTATACATTTTTGGCAATAGTGTTAGAACAGTTATATTGAAAAAATAATTCAGTAATTGTACACTTTTGGCAATAACATTTGAAAAGAGAAATTGAATAAATCATTAATTACTTGAACATTTTTGGCAATAATATTTAAACAGGGAAATTGAACAAATAATTAATTAATTGCACATTTCTACCTAATTAATTACTTGCAAATTTCTGGCATTAACATGGGAAATTTAACAAACAAACAATTAGTTAATTAATTAAACAGAAATTGAACAAATAGTTAGTTAATAGCGCATTTCAGGCAATAATATTTAAACATAGACGTTGAACACACAATTAAATAATAGCGCATTTCTGGCAATAACATTTAAACCGATCAATTGAACAATTAAATTAAGTAATTATTGTACATTTATAACAACAGCTCTTAAAATGTATAGGTTAATGACTTAAAATGGTTTCGCTAATGCACAATACATTGTGCATCATAGGGAGAACCCTACGTGCGGTTTGGAAAGAAGGAAACTTTTGATATATAAGTTTGGAATTTAAAAAAAGATAATAAGAATTGTTAGGGTATAATTTTGATATGTCGGTTTTTGTTTCTTTAATTAATATCGCATTTATATGTTCCCCAATGCTAAATGTAATTTCTAATAGTTTTATCATTCATATTTATTAATGAAAATATGTTTTGAACTCAGTTTTGGTTAAGTTTAAATATAAAATTGAAAGAAATTTGCTTCTTCAGTATATGCTTTTACTATAGTTTGTTTTAGGTAGTAATGGCGTATTTATATTTGAAAATAAAATTTGATTACTATTTACATTAACGGATAAATGTTTTACTGTAATTAAAATAGTTTGTTGTTATGTCTGTATAAGTTAAATCTTGCAGGACAGTAAGTGAAAACCACCAACAATATCCGCGTGTTTCAAATTAACTTATCGAAATTAATTTTAATGAAAATTTTCATGCAATATCAAAATCATATTAACACATATTTTTGTCAAAGATAGAAATCAGTCGATATTTTATGTTTACTGCTTTTTGAGGGGGGTTACTGAAATATAATAAATTTAAATACTTTTCTTTTCAAATTTTATACTAAATATGGACATACACCTTTTTAGAACATATTATATCAACAACAATATAATATATACTTTTGAAATGTGGAGCATTGGCATGGGAAATATCAGTAAAAGTAGGGAAAAAAACATACATGTATTCCTCGTCATTGATTAGCGTCGTTTTACTTGATAGCCTAGTACACATTAACTTCTCCAATGTTATTTCTTTTTCCAGATGTTTAAAGTATTTTGTTTATATTTCATTCAAAGTCTTAAAATCAAATAAAAGCAAATAGTCCTTGACACACCAGAGCTTCAATTTGCTGTTTTAACATGAGCTGATATTTCCAAAAAACAAATTCTTTTTCCATTCGTCGGAGCCCCATACGTACCAACTGACAATAAATTTCTTTAGGCCAAATTAAATTTATATGCAATATTCAGCACGCTGAATTTTTGCTGTAGGCATTTAACATCATTGTCTCATGTAAGGAAACCAGATCTCATAATTGTTCTAAACTACTGAAGTTATCGACCACTCGCATTTGTGCATTCCTCAAGGGTGCAGTTTTGTCACTAACTACTTCTGTATGGCATTTTCTATTTCTGTAACTCTGTTGGTGAGCGCCCGACTAGACAAAACGATGAAATTGAGAAATCTCCTTAGCAGCATCGCAAAACATTCTTCAACAAATATCTCATCTGAAAAACAGCAACATAGTTAACTATATGAAAATTATATTGGGTAGCTTAATCGCAATATCCGTGGAGATATTTCATTTTTCAGTTCACGTGACTTCAATTTTAGTTCCTGAAGTTCACGTTCTGTGATCAACTCTAGTGGAAATATATGTTAGAATCTATCAAATTCTATCAAATAATTATAAATTTCCAAAATCCCTAAACATATCTTTCTTATTACATTTTCCAGTTTTTAAGAATGTAGCCTTTAAAAGTCATAAATGCCTGTGAGATCACCAGTGCACAGGTTAAGTCATTAAGTAAGCCGTAAATGGATATAGAACTTAAACAAATGTGAGTACTGATTTGAAAAACACTTTTATTTCTCAACATAATCTCCCTATGTATTGAGATACTTGCCCCGTCGTTTTACAAGCCCCTGAAATCCAGCAGTATAAAATTCTTTGAGCTGCTGTCGACTTCCCTGTTCACAGTCATCGTCGGGAAAATGTTCACCCGAAAGATGATGTTTAATAGTGCCAAAGTAGTCTGGAGCAAGTTACGGGCTATACGGAGGATACTCGAGGACTTTGGATTGAAATTTCACAGCGTCTCGTTTGTCTTGTTGGTAGCATCAGCACTCGCGTTGTCATACAAGAGCAACACACCTTTGAGCACTGGTCGCTTCTGTTGAATGGCTTTATGAAATTTCCTGAGAATGTTACAGCAGGCTTCAGCATTTACGGTTTGTTTTTTAGGCTAATATGCGGTGAGTAATTTGCCTTCATTATCCCAGAGGACTGTGAGCATCATTTTCTCGGCTGGCGCCATATGAGGCCGTGCGAAACAATAGCAGCGACTACAGTGTCTATAGTTATCCTTCTGTCTGCTCAGATCAAGTCTTCAACTCGTTGCAAATTAGCCTCTGTGGCAATCTCGTGGCGGTTTCCGATACGTGTCGCCCTTCATAGAACTTCTGTACCCATTTGTAAACAGCTTGATGTGACAGACACCTTTCACCATAGATGAGAAGCATATCTTTATGAATATTCTTTGATTTTATACCTTCTGCTCACACAAGTCGCACAACGAAGCGCTGCTTGATGAATGTACGCTAGTGACAATAGCCTCAGGGGCCTTATTTAAACAAGGATTCATCACTACATGCCAGAGACGAAGGAGCAGCTCAAACAGTGGGTGACAACAGGTGAAAGTGCGCCAAAGAAATGGTTCCATCTGCAGAAAAGTCATGGCTACGGTTTTCTGCACTTCTCATAGTGTGGTGCTCGTAGACTACCTCCAGAAGGGCAGAACCATCACCGGGGAGTATTGCGCTTCACTACTGGACCATCTGAAGGATACTATTCAGACTAAACGTCCACACCTTGCGAAAAAGAAAGTTCTCTTCCATTATGGTAATGGGCTTTTACACACATTTGGGACTGTTGCTGCAAAATTGTATGACCTTCGCTTCTCAATGCTTACACATCCGCCATATTCGCCGAATTTGGTTCCCAGCGACTACTTTTTGTTCCCAGACCTGAAGAAATTACTGAGTGCACGAAGATTCACATCAAATAATGAGGTTAAAGCTGAGACAGACGCTTATCTTTCACAGTTAAACAAATATTATTTTATTGAGGGCATTAAAAAGCTGGCAAGTTGTTGGACTTTTAATTACAAGATGATTATGTTGCAAATGAAACAGTTCTCTTAAATCTTTTGTTTTCTTGGTCAAGTCGAGAACGTTTTAGAACCCCCTAGTAATGTTACTGTGCAGCTAGGAATGTCATCAAGCATTTGTAAGATTCACATGGTTGGCAAGTAGGTACGTTATCAAATACTTTACACCGAGTATTGCGCTGGTAGGTACAGCACTGAGGAATCGTGCATATCAAGGTGTGAATCTGGGCTTCAGGTACCGTTCCCTAATTGGACCACGCACACTTCAGATGGAGATGTGATAATTTGAGGCTTTTCTCCGGTTAAGTAATTATCACACCCCTATCATTATCACCACCGCAGGATGTGTGTTTGCTGAGAGCTTCGACCGGATCTAACCTTGCTCCGCTTTTGTCTTACACCTTCACTACTATCATCGTCTTCTTATCATCACCATCGCCATCAGTTAATTTCCTTCTTGTTCTTTTTCGTATTTCAGCGCTTTATTCCTCTTTGTGTCTTACTACAATAACCTCCCTTCTTCTTCTTCGTCCTCCTTCTCGCTTTATATTTTTATTGTTCTCCAATATTTTGTTCTTTAAACAGGATGACCTAGAGCTACATGGCGTCCTAAGTAACTAGAATAAAATAAAAGTACGAGGGCTGTTCAATAAAGAATAATCATACTTTTTACAGGTCTCGGACTAAAATTTAACGTAACAATATTCTGCAATGTACATGTGACACTATTTTTATTGTTGTTTCCTGCGTGTGATAGGTGTGCAAGTTAAGACATGTTCAGATACAGGTATAGCAAAATGAGGTGACACCCGACAGACAATTCTGCTCTGAAATTCAGCTTTCGTCTTCATTTGAAACCTATATAAGATCTAAGATAGTTTAAAATGTTTAAAGAGAGGGGGTGGTCAATTTCAAAGAAAGGCCGACCCGACGCTCCAATTTGTGCTCTAAAGGAACAAAACATTAACACCCCTGCTGTTATTGTGAGAGAAGATCGTCGAATAATATTTAAAACCACTTCCAGGAATTGTGAAAATTTCACTGGGTGTCACCACACGCCGGTAACTGAAAAGTTGGGTTCTAAGACTGCTCCGTGTAGTTGAAGAACATGTTACAGGAAGATGCGGAGTTTCTTTCAGAGGTAATCACTGCTGATGAAACTTGCCTACATCAAACAGCAACGCTCTGGGTGGCTGAGCAGTCGCGCAGACACCCCTCCGCCAAAGTATTTGCTTCAGCTGGGAAAGTTATAGTCATTCATTTTCCGATTTTCGAGTAACCATTTACCAGCATACTGCACACACAACTGAAACTGAGCAATACTACAGAGATGTCTTGAAAACTTATCACACACAAACACTTATACACACCTTTCCGAGCACTAAGCTTGATGGTGCACCCCACAATGCTCGGCCATCTATTACAAACGTTGTTCTAAATATCTTACAAAAATCAACGTGAAGCTTTTTTTTTTTAAAAAAAATTGTGTTTAATGCCCGTTTTAACCGCTGATGCACCAAGCGTGGACACTGATACATGATATTAAATAAGTTGAGAAAGGATTTTTTTATTTAAAGGAAGGAAGCGTTCCTGGCCTAAGTTTAGGGTACCTTCCCGACATTTTCCATTTATGAGAACTGAAGAAAACCTGGAAAAACCTGTCAGGAATCGAATCCCATACTCCCGCTCACGAGTCCGCGCCGTAACGACCTCGGCCCCCTGGCGGTCAATGTGAAGTATATTCTCACCTTTCTTGTAGTCAGGATTTAGCCCCATGTGACTTTTCCTCTCCCCAGATTAAAGATGCACCTTCGTGTAGACATTTTCCATCATCAGAAACAGTGGTGAAGGCTGCGGAGGCGATTCTGAAGGATCTGTCAAAAAATTGGTCCCAGCATATCTTTGAAGACTGGTAGAAACGCTGGGACAGGTGCCAGAGGGGAACTACTTTGTGAAAGACCATCATAATTATGTGCATTAGTAAAAGTATGTTATCCAAATGATAACTCTTTATTAGACTACTTCGTACAATAACAGAAAAATTGAGAAAATAAAGATTTTGCATTTTTCTTGATAAATATCATTTCAGTACACTAATATCTATTCTGACGGTCACCAATAAAAGAAGGAATTTTGCCAAAATCGGACTCCAGTCATGATATACAGCACATTCTCTTTATTTTCCAGGTTTTTAACTACAGTTCTTTGCTCGACACGCTTCATTTTCCTAGTGAATCAGCACTTCAACAGGCGTGTGAAGACTGCCAGGAACAACATGGTAAGTATAAACAAATATTTTCATCTAAGTGCATGCCCAAAGTTTTCGCATATCTTAATTAGAAAGTACTCCCCCTCCAATTAACTAACGTTCTTGAAGTGCAACAACTAATTCTCTAGTCTGTGTACGACGCTTTCACCACTTAAGTGAAAGTTTAAAAAGCCAAAACTTTGACCATATAAGTTAAAAACCACAGCCTTTATTTGCCTTTCACAAAAGTTTCTGACTATAATTTCCGTATTGATTCTATTGATTACACTAAGAATATCGGCGACAAAATACGCCAGCATTCGCAGATAATGTTTCTTGGAAAAGTTCCGCCGTTGCATCAGCATCTCGGTGCTAGGATCGCGATATTTAAAAGCTGTCAAAACTCAAGACCGGATTCTGTAACGCGGTATTTATCCTCTAAAAGAATCTCCAGCGTTTAAATCTCCGGATAACATCTAGCGACCGAGGCAAGGCGGGAACACAAAGGTTACAATTGCGTAGTTACGGTTACGTAGTGACCTTTAGTCTGTATATAGCGTTAACACGGATATTGCCATATTACAATTATGTGATATATAACTGTACTAGACTCATACGATCACCTGTACAAAATGAACGTGATTGGTTCCAATTCTAGCGTTGTTGCGTTTTGTGTGATGGGGTTAACAAATTTGGGTAAACGTTAATTCTAAAGTAGATAGCAACCATTATTTTACAAATAAGGATATGTTCTAGGCAGCAGACAAAAACATTTTTAAGTGTGGGCCTTATTATACAGCAACCATGTACAACAGGCTTTCTTAACAGCTGCTCATCAGTGTATAAATTCTTCGCCACCATGGGAAAGATTTACTAAACATAATTTTTATAGAGAGTGGGAGACAGAGTATTTCTGTTTCAAAGAGGACATTCAAACAGGTGCCGCATTAAAAAAAAAATAAAAAAAATAATACTTACTGCCAGTGGCGGCTGGTGGCCCCTGTAGAAGCAGGGCATAACTACATGATACCCAGATCGCGCGTGGAAAGGCTCTTTTATCAAAACTTGTGTTCCTCCCCGACATTCTCTCAAACTGCAGCGCCATCGTAAGGTTGTGCCATGAACTTCTAGTTTATGTAGAACTCATCTAATTCAGCTGTTACAGTACGTCTTAAGTTTTCTGTAGTCAATTCAGAAATAGTAATGAATTTTATGAATTTTTCAACAAGTTTACCTCCACTGATGTATCGTAATATCACAACAAATCGTAACATGCATGTAATATTTGTCGTTTCGTCGGCCTTAGGCGCGAAATGGAGTCTTCAATAAAATGTCCATTTTATTTATTGCCACAAAACAGAAACACTTTTTTTTTTTTTTTTTTTTTTTTTTTTTTAAACTTAACAGTTGACACTGTGAAGGTCAACTTTCCAGTGGCAAACAGGAGGAAGTCACCCAATTTCAAATAAAGTGCGAATACAACACCTAGACTGTTATGCGTGGTGTCAGTAACTCCTTAACAATTATTTCCTAAGAAAACAGAAAATATCGGGCGCTGGCCATGAGCCGTCTTCCTGCTAGCCCAAGAGAACACAGAAATAAGCAGGAGAAAGGCTAACCCATCTTGGAGTAAGACAAATATAAGTCTTTGTAAATATTTTCCCAAGACTATGTAATTTCAAAACTGACCCATGAGCCTCCCTCTCTAACGGAGGACGCGCATACTGCCGCTACTGCAGTAGAGAGAAATGCGCTTATTGCATTTGGAAGGGCCGGATCCATTTGGCCCTTATTGACGGGTTGGCCCTGCTTACATCTCTCGTTTTAACATTAAGGGATATTTTCAGAAGTATCACAACAAAGACTAATGCAGCCACGGTCTTTCAGGTATGTCAGCAATTGAAATCGAATTTAATTGAATTAAACATTTATAGTAAATAATACTCTTATTTGGACACGTTTATTTACAGGCGATACTAGATTACAGAAAAAAGAAATAACTAAAAGCATGTAAGGTTCAAGCCCTGGTCAACAATGACTGATTTTTTTCCCCTGTCGCACAATGAAGGTACAACAATTTTACATGAGAAGAACAGGTCTCACATGACTGGTGGAAAAAAATTAGAAGTGTTTTTGCACGTACATCTTAATGTATGACGCCAACAACGAGCAAGTGTTTGCTAGTCGGCTGCGTAAAATGGAGTCGCTTCGTAACGAACAGTACGCTGCTCTGACATTTTGCTACCGTCTGCAGAAATTCGGCATGGAACCATAGGCAATTTACAGAAAGCATATGGCGATGATGTTCTGCCAGGGTCGATGGCTTTTTTTCGTATGTAAAAATCCTCAGTATGTCTTCCTTCGGAAGGGAAGTAAAGCCGTGGGTCCCGCGTCGTACATTTAGGGCACGAAAAAGAACCTCAAGCCTGAAAGAAGAGGCCTCTGAGAAAAATTTGTCTGCGGTTTCACGCCCGGAATTGAATGGAACGTTGATTACCTGAGAAGTTAAAGAGCGTCCATAAATAAAACAGATCAACCACATTTCGGTTGTTCAAAAGGTTAAGCTATATAGTGGTTAATACATGAAAAGTGTTTTTTCACAATAGTCGTGTGAGGACATCAGTTGGAAATGATGAATCAGACTTGAAACGTTCTAGTCACGGCCAGGATTTGAACCACAGATCTTCCCTGTTAATTCCTACATAGTTGGTGATTAAACTAGAAGCCTGAATCATAAGCATTCATCTCTCTCTCACAGTACAGAAACCTTAGGGAGGTCTCCGGGGTATATAGAATCAGATGAGAAAGGTTTATTCTTTCGTGCTTACGGTAACTCAGTTAGTAAAGCATTAGAGATCCGTGGTTCGAATCCCGATCGTCACCCGAATATTTCAAATCTGATTTATGACAGATTTTGTCAATAGACTGCATAATTTACCTGGACGTTTGACAGTATCTGACACTGATGGTCGTGACTAGAGCCCCCATTCTTAGGCTTTAACTAATTGGTACCTTGGTACCCAACTGTGAGACTTTGTGGTACAGAAGAGCAAAATATAAGAAACGTTTTTTTGTAGAAGAGTCGCACCAAATTTCACTGTTTAATAGTGTTACCAATATGCAAACTTAAATATTTCTTTTCTGTCCATTCATTATTATAATTGAAGTTCATATTAATATTACTAATACTACAGCTATGTCATCAATAGGGGCAGTTTTTTCTACTAAAAAGTATATATATATATATATAAAGACTACTACTGCTGTTCATTTGAAGTTGAAGGTCGGACTGTGCCACTCTCTTGCACAATCTTGCCAATACCAGCTGGTTGATTTGAAACAGATGTCCTCAGTAGGTTTTCCAGGTTGTGCTCCTCCCCGACATTCTCTCAAACTGCAGCGCCATCGTAAGGTTGTGCCATGAACTTCTAGTTTATGTAGAACTCATCTAATTCAGCTGTTACAGTACGCCTTAAGTTTTCTGTAGTCAATTCAGAAATAGTAATGAATTTTATGAATTTTTCAACAAGTTTACCTCCACTGATGTATCGTAATATCACAACAAATCGTAACATGCATGTAATATTTGTCGTTTCGTCGGCCTTAGGCGCGAAATGGAGTCTTCAATAAAATGTCCATTTTATTTATTGCCACAAAACAGAAACACTTTTTTTTTTTTTTTTTTTTTTTTTTTTAAACTTAACAGTTGACACTGTGAAAGTCAACTTTCCAGTGGCAAACAGGAGGAAGTCACCCAATTTCAAATAAAGTGCGAATACAACATCTAGACTGTTATGCGTGGTGTCAGTAACTCCTTAACAATTATTTCCTAAGAAAATAGGAAGACATCTATAGAGGGAAGACATCTATATTTACCCATGATGAACTTTATCTTGTTGTTAGTTTCACAGATATACTTTGATCCAAAAATACACAACATTTTATATGCACATGACACCAAGTTTTCAAACTGCTTTTCTGAGAGTGTATTCCAAAACTCTAAGAATTAATTAGTTTTTCGTTTCTTTTGGAAAATGCCCTCTACTTCTGAAACCTGCTAGAAATCAATAAGTTCATTTTTTAGATTTCTAATTTAAATTCCAAAATTGATAACCCAGTTACATCTGCTGTCGTTTCGGTACAGATTTTCCACTAATCAAAACGGGCATCAAAACTTTGGAAAATAATTCATTCTAACGCTGAAATTATGGCGAAGTACAGTAAGCAATTCTATGAAGGGTTTTATATTTATTATTTCCTCTGAGTTTTCTTGAATAAAATGTTGAAAGCATGGGAAATCTTCATTACTCAGTTATTCTGTATATATTTTCAAATTTTGCTACGAAAAATTGCTCTTATCAGTTGAATAATAATTGTTTTTACCTCGCATTCAAATTTGGATATCATTTTCAATATTCCTGTTATATCAGCTAGAAAGGTAACCGTTAATCACCGTGAAAAGATCTAGTTCAGGATATACTATATCTCCATCACATATAAATAGTTTTATTTCATGGACAAAATGAAAAAATCGTTCCAAAACTCATTTTTTTACTTAAGTACCTTATCTCACTGTGCTATATAAATCAGAATAGTGTGAATTAAGTTCTTTAAGAAAGTTTATGAATTGCCTGTGATTTAGTTCACGTGACCTAATGAAATTAACAACGATAATCACTTTATCACAGATTATGGGAAGTTTAATCAAAATTAGCACTAAGATATTTTAATGTACAGTGCAATGGTACAAAGTAGCACGTCTCCCGACATTTCCTTAACTCTCCTAACACAAACACAGTCAGAAAGTTGCAACTTTTGTATGCACTTTTAATCTGATTTATAATTGGATATTCACTTACGGCTAGAAAGCCCTACTTAAAAACTTCAGCATCTGTAAACGGCTTCATTTTACGTGCTGAAATTTGTGCTACTTGATATGATAAAGTTGCTTGATTTACGGTAGCATACATAATTTTTTTTCAGACACTTTTGGCATTTGTAATGTTTTCAGTTTTTCTTCTCTAAAATTAGAATATTTCGGATATTTACTGTCAAAATTTGAATGCATGGCATTGTAACATCCATTAAGATTAAAACGTTAATAACCTTGTTGTGTCATGACAAAATAACCTAGCTTTTTGCAAGTGCGCAGAAAAATCACGCTCCCAACTGTTTTGGAAGGCTCTTTCTTCCTCTTTCGAATGTCTCTCTCTCTCTCTTTTTCTTTCTACCAGCCATTCTAAACACTGCACTCAACACAGCTAACACCATGTATCAGCTGTTCAAACTGACGTAAACAGAACAATGTATTTAATTCAGTTGCTTGTTCTTTGTTACACTCTAAGAAAGATTAAATTTTATTGTTAAACCATAGACTACATTGAAATAATTAGAACGGTCTGCCAAACGATAATGCACCTAATTGTTTAACACGTGCGCCACTGCAAGGAATGATACAGGAGTATCCAATTTTTTCTAGAATTTCGTATTTATCTAAGTAAATGTAACAAAACTAAAATTACTTCAACAGCGGCATTAAATGTCCTGGAGAGCCGTATGCGGCCCACTGCTTTAACATAATTATCCGTTTCATTATAATGAAAGTCTCATAGTCGAATATTAAACAACGTAAAAATTACTAAATAAAATGTTAATATCTAAAAAGGGTAAAACTGTTATTCTTTTAAAAACATTAAAATATACGATAGTGAAAGAACGAATTGAGCCACTTAAGTCCCAACTAAGGCTAGGGTCTCCGCAAGCGGGAGGCTCATTGATTTCTGATACGGTGAGCTAGTCCATATGAGCTATTGTTCCTAAGAGTTTGTTAAGTGTATAATGTTTTTTAATTTTACAAGTTTAACACAATTTAACACGAAGGTTCAAGTGCTGAGTTTATTAAGTTTGGTGTCACTTTCACTGTTGGCTTCGATTGTTCTCTTCTTTCTGCAGTAGGCTCTTCCAGGTACTGCTGATGCAGTGTAGTCCGGCTGCTTTCTTGAAGGTGTCGGCCCACCTTGTTCTCGGTCTCCCTCTTCCTCTCCTACCGTTACATAGATCTCACGTGGTAGCTATATGTTCCTATCTGCTGCTGCATATCCGCCTCATTTCCACTTCAGGCTGTTTTCACGTTGAGCCACGTTGTTTAGTCCTGCCATCCCCTAGATGACATTTCATCCTTGAGATATGCCTAGTACTTACCGATGGCAGGTGCTAATATTATTTTTTCCCCCTCTGTTTGGCTTCAAGTTTGGCATCCAAATAATAGTGTTGGGAACGTGCATGAGTCCCGCACATCTAATCTCAGTATTCGGTTCAAAGTATTGTCCATCAGTATGAATTTCAATGACCAGAATGCTCTCCATGCCGAAGAAATTCTTTGCCCATATGATACTGGAATGCAACTATTTGTTCTAAGTAGACATTCTCTGTTACGTATTTTAGTGTTGTTGAGTTGATTCTAACGGGCGTTACTTGGCTGTTTGTCGTGATCTGTGTTTTCTCCATGTTCATAGATAGATCGGCAGTGTTACTGTGCTTGTTGAAATATTGTGACATTCTTTGAAGGTTCTCTGCTGATCTGGCAAACAGGCCTATGTCTTCCTAATATACGATAACAGGATAAATAAAATACGTACAAAATTATGATATTATGTTATTTTTTACTAAAAGTTACTTGTAAAGCATTAGCCAACATTGGCATCTTGTCATTATTTCATTTCAAAGAGAAAGGTTTGTGCCTCAGGTGTCTGATATGGAAATGACCCTACTAAAGGGTTGCAGTTATTCCGCTGGTGTCGGGGCCTATCTTCTGGAAACATTGTTAATGAACCCATTCATGGCCTCACCCCTAGATCCTGGCCGCTCATCTCATCTCCTCCTTATCTAAAGTGCCTTTATTGGAGACAAAGGCACAAACGGCCAGCTTTTGAACATGACTGAAGAACGTAAAATTCCTTCCTCAGCCTCTTCCAATTCAACTCAATCCACCTAAAAACAGAATAAGAGTAGCTGAAATAGATCATACGTTTATATGAGTATTTTTCTTGATTTTATTCCTCTATCCATCCTCCAAGGATTTTCCTGTAGTTAAAGTAACATAATATATCACGCCATCTTTATTTTGCATTCCTCCGCTACAGCATTGAAATAATTTAAGAGGAACACACAGAGGCGTCCATGGGAAGGTATCATCTGCGTCAACTGCGGAAAAGCGTGCGGGACGATGAATCACGCGCGGGTGCCTGAGTTAAATCGTGTGAAACAGTTGCACGATTCTGCTAACGGTCTGTTTAACGGGTCGCATAGTGTTAAAACAATTTGCTGAACTACATACGCACTTCCTAGGCAATTTCTGTACCGCCGTTGCTAAGAAACGCTCCTGGCTGTTTTGCGTAGGCTTGAGATGTCTGCTACTTTTGCGCATTTTGGGGGGCACATGTGCCGTAAGAGAGTTATTTATTTCTGTTCAATGACATTTATACGACCAGTTCTCAGCTATTCAAAAGAGTTAAAGAATGTCAAGATAATCAACATAATGATTCCGAAACTTTTCGAAAGCTGTTCAATAAAGAACGTTATACTTTTTTGTAAAACTTACCTTTATTCCTCATAATTTTTATTATCTTTATCGAAGTACTCCTCGTAAAATGCAATGCACCTGTCTCAACTTTGACAAGTTCTTCAGAATCGACACCGCAACCTTCAGCATGATTCTGATGATCGATTAGGCCTCCCAAGAAGCTGTTTCTTCGATTTGAGGGAAAGAAAAAAGTCACACGGGACAATATAGAAAATGAGGGACATACTTCATATTTATTTTTCTAAGATATTCACATTATTTGTGATGTGCGGCCGTACATTATCGCGACTTGTTGCACGGAATTGTAACCTTTTGCGTGTGACATAACCATACAGAGTTTTCAGGACATCTCTGTAACACTGCTCAGTTACAGCTGTGTGTGCAGATACAACGTGCTGGTGAATCATTCCTTGAATATTGAAAAATGAGATCACCATAACTTTCCCCAGCAGAAGCACCCACTTTTGCTTTTTGGTGTTGGTGATGATGCAGATTTCCACACAGGGCTTTGCGCTCTCAGGAATGAAATGATGTAGCGAGGTTTCATCGGTGGTGATTGCCTTCGGAAGAATAATAAAAACACTTCTTTTGTTTTCTATGTTTCGTCAGTAGTATTTTTATCTATTTTTATTTTTATCTACGGAATCATGTTTATTGATACAGAAACATGTTATTTAAGGAATAAAATCTAACATCTAGTATGTTCAATAACTCTATCTGATGTTGAGCGAAAGGGAAAGAATTCTTATTTTAATTATGGCTGGCTATGGAGACAGGCAACGATTTCATCGAGAGTTGGCGAATTTATTTGATCATATTCATCCGGATCGCAATCCAGTTCCACATACAACAGTGACGAGGATCGTAAAGAAATTTACTGAACTAAAGCGTAAAGGACTTGTCAAGATTAGGTCAACCGAAAAGTGCAATAGTTGAAAATACTTCATTGGATGTTCTCCCCCGTGTGAAAGAAAATACGAAAGTTTTACTACAAATTTATCATTAGAATCAAACATAAGCCAAAGTCCCGTTATGATAATTCTTAAAAGTGCCAAGCAACATCCTTAAAAAATCAACTTTTGCAGGAACTGTCAGAGAACGATCCGGATAGAAGAATGCAGTTTTGTGAACTAATGCTGGAGCGCATTATCAACAATACAATCTTTTTTTTAGACAAATTGTGTTCTCAGATGAAGCTGCGTTCTGCTTGAATGAATTATTTAACAGATACAAGTGCCCATATACTATTCAGCCGTAAATTGCAGCGGTATTAATAAAGGACTGGGGATTAATGAAAATATATGTATGTAGAGAGGCAAGGATTTGGAAAAAGGAAATTATTTGATTATTTTGGATTCTCAGGGAGAATGATAATTTTTCCTCTCCGATGATATGTCCGCTGACTTACAGTATTGCCACGGTTGTTGAGACTCTACTGCTGGATACTTTTATGTCCTGTGACCATAGGGAAGGAATATATGGAGATTAATAATATTTTCCGTTATGGAAGATGGAACACAATTTATTCTTAAACTATTGCACATAAGATATACTGCACTCAACTAATAAAGCTCGTCCATTTAATTCTCTTTCAATACTAACTACCGCTTTCCATTAACTGGACTGAACCGAGAAAGCCCTTCCACTGATATTGCCCCGCTGAATACTCTTGCCAAACTGACCGCGGGTCACAAAATTGCAAAACTAAATAAACATGGTCTACGTGACTTTTTCCGTGTAGAATCAACTCAAGCGGTTGGCTTCTTCCCTTGAAGAGGTTATCGGCCTGTCTTTTCGTCCCTGTTAATGCTTCCATATGTTGTTTTTTTTGTGCCTACCCTGCTTAAGAAATTTTTCCAGAAAACATCGTTTTGCTTGGGTTATCTTTATAAATATTGTTACTCCAGGCAACTGAAATTCCATGTCAGATTTTATGGCTGGAGCAGCTTTCTGCGCCCTGGTAAGAAAATAACATTTTACACACATTTCAACACTTGTACAGGAAAATGGCATTACACATGGCTATAACGAAGTTACATAAAACTACTTGCTATAATTACTCTAATTAAAATATAGGGGTGCCTCAAAATCTGCAATGGACGGAGGAAAACAACGCGCAGTATTCACAAAAACTTAATGTTTGGGAGTGTTAATAGTGATCATATCAACCATTAGTTCTTTCTTCTTTAGGAAAATGCTAAACACTAATAGATATTTGGATTTTCTTCGAAATCACGTAGTACTGGCTGTCGCAAATTTGTTTCCACGTCCAGTCAACCATGAGCTACCTAGAGATGACATCTATTTCTACCGAGACGGAGATACAGCTCACTATGGATAGACTTTTCTTCAGCACTTAAGCCATGGATTGGTAGTAGAGGTCATATAGAGTGGCTAGCAAAATCCCTAGATTTATTGTCTTAAAACTTCTATTTATTGGGCCATTTGAAGTCAGTAGTACATCGAGAAAGGCTCTAAAACTTAGGATGGAAGCGGTGCAAGGCAGTACTAAAGCCTGGTTGTCATTACTTAAATGGTTTTTCAGATCGACAGGCACAGCACCTGAGGGCTACCAGTTTGAGCACAGAATTTAGACGTTGAGTGAGCTTTGTTTTGTTACTGAAGGGAGCATTTTGTTATCCACTTTTGTTTTCTTGATTTAGAAACAATAAATTTGTATGTAAATATCTAGTTTAGGTACTTTTGAAAAGCTCTTAATGGGCATTATTCGAATTGGGCATTGCATTTAAAAGCAGAGAGCGGAGTTACTTTCAGTTAAACCGAAAGTAGATAAAGGTCGGTAATACAATTTTGGGGTTTTCATATACAGCTACCACGTGATTCAAAAGTTATTTAGATGATGCGGAACTTTTAACTAACCCTGTATAAGAAAAATGTAATAATAAAAGCATGTTAATTTGTAATTTTACCATCAAAACACTTAAAAGAACAATAATAACAACGCTAAAACTTTAATAACTCTATCTAGGGATTGCGTTCTTCTAGTGAGAAATGCGCAAACTATGTCTTTGAACCAAGAAATGTTCGCAATGATTACGTTATTTATAAATATTAAGGTCTGTCTACACGTGTTGCAATTAAACTTTTTATGACCCCGGCCGCATTTCACAAACATCCTACTCACAAAATAAAATACCACTTGTGTCATAAATAATTATTTATATAACTAGTTTACTGGCAAGTTAAAAGTTAGAGTGGGTCAGGTTACAGCATGACTGCAGGTAATGTTCCAATACCCACGAGTTTTGTTTTCTACCCTTTTTATCAGTGCATATGACGTGTGAATGATGTTTTTCTAAACACTTGCACAAATGTTATTTCCAACATCTTTATAATAATAAGTTATCGTTATATGGTATTTTCATTGTAATTGTAGCTTGAATCATTTGAGGCGAATATTGCACCCGCTTCGTCGATAATCGCCTCTCTGACAGACGATCCTCCTGCTGCTATGAAACGGGCGACAAAACCACGCAAGATCCAATGCGAGTGAAGTCTTTTTGTTTTAAAAGAAGAATTTTAAATCATATTTTCTAAGAATAACCACATATTTCCCTGATTCTTGAAGCTTACCCTATAGAGAGAAAGGTTGGATAACTATAATAGTTGAAAATGCTAGAAAAACATGAGAATAATGTTAAAGACTACTGATGGCGTTAATGGCCTACATATATTTTATGATATTTATATAATATAGCATTTATTTGTTCAATAAAATTCCTTGCCTCTTGACCTATTTATTATATGTGCAGAAAATGCCGGGTCATTAAAGAAAAGAGACAAAATTAAAAACAATTCGGCTATTCAATCTCATATTTTATCTCCAGACTTATACGAGAGTACGTCAGTTTTATTTCTCAACATAATCTCTCTGTACATTGAGGCACTTTTCCCATCGTTTCACAATCCCTGAAATACAGCAATCTACAATTCTTTCAACTGCCCCTGGAACCAGGTGGTGACTCCCCTTTCTGTAGCTTCATCGTCGGGAAAATGTTCAACCGAAAGATAATTAAGAGGGCCTAACAAGTGAAAGTCGCTTGGGGCAAGACCTGGGCTATACTGAGGATGCTCGAGAACTTCCTACTTGAAATTTCTCATCGTCTCATCTGTATTGTTGATGGCATGAGGAAACGCGATGTCATGCAAAAGCAATACGTCTTTGGTGAGGTTGCTTCCGTTCATGAAGATGTTACAGCAGGAGTCGGCATTTACAGTTTGTTCTTGAGGCAGGAATGCGATGATCCCAGAAGACTGTGGATCATATACCCGGCGGATGGTGTCACTTTAAACATTTTATTTTTATTTACACACAGGATGTTTCCACTGCTTTGTCTCGGGTTGAACTCAAGACTCACCTGTGACAGGTTGATTCGGGTACTACTAGGCCCTGGGTCCAGGGGTGCAACACAGAGGTCTGTGCCACCCGTGAGTTTTTGCATTAGGACGGTACCTTGTTTCCTAAACCGACCCGCCTTTCGGCTGCAGACGATTGCGTCGCCCAGGCGCGCTAAGTTCCCTTAGCTTCCAGATTCTCACTGGTGGATAGGTCATACTAGCTTAGACCTACTCGTATTTAAGAGGCGAGTCACCCCAGCATTAAGGTAGCCACCACCCTCCCTACCAACAACGGCGATTCCGGCGCACCGGCCCCCAGGGTACACGCCTTAGGCACTCCCCTGGGACACACCGCCATCGTAGGTCCTCAATTCCCGTGAGTGACGGGTCCACTGCCAAGCCGAGTCCAACCCAACCCAATCCGGACAACTCCCTTCCGGGAGGACTCACCTGTGACAATGTGAACTAGTATATCGTGTCCTTCATCGTGGTAGCGATTGAGATGCTGTAATGCTCTTTGTGTTGTGGGGTCAGCATGCGTGGCGCCCGTCGTGCAAAGACTTTTGAAAACCTAACCCGTTACGCATTATGAGGTAGGCCATGACATGTGAACAGCTAATAGCGGTGGTTATAGCGGCAATCTCCGTTGCCGGCCGACGCGTGCTCGTCTACGATAACATGTCTGCCCTTCAGAGAACTTCTTCTGTACCCAAATGTAAACAACTTGACGTGACAGGCACTTCTCACAGTAAATTGGAAGCATTTCTTTATGCACATTCTTTGATTTCATATTTTTTGCTCACAGAAATCGTACAACCGAGCGCTGCTCGAGGGGCGCCGCCTTTTGGCAACTGCGGTTTCGCTATTGTAAACATTGATTCTCTCGTGTCGAATGTCACCAATTGCAACTAATGCTGTCATCTAGTGGCAAAAGTCTCAGTTTTCTCACTCGTGTCTCAAACATGTAGTACACCACATCAATTTGTCACTTACTGAATGACTTATCTTTGTAGTTTTTAACAGAAACTGAAAGTTTAGTTACATATTATCTATTTATTTTGCCTACTGTTAGTTTTGAGAAAAGAATTACTAACTTTCTGCATTAGAGGAGAGATGGCGATAATTGGTTAATCGTTTCTAATAAAACCAAAGTGCGAGTTTTACATATTTGAGTTCCAGTGTAAAATTATTCTGTGTTATTTATTATATCGTTGCCTAAAGAGACATTTTCATACTTTTATTTTTTTCTGTATACCTTATTTCCAGACCTATAGTCATTAAATGCTAAGGTGGCGTTATTTGGGCATCTTGCCTTATAAACATTGCTTTATTTTTATTAATTTAATAACAATGAAAGCTTTTTATATTTGAATGGCGTTATTAACTTTCCTGTATCGTGTGAACAGTAATAAAACTGAAAGAGACCCATTCATACATCCTTTTTGGGCTCATAATAGGATCTAAATCGTAGCTCGGGGCAATGCCCTCCAATTTGACACAGTTTGCAGCACAGGGTTCAATACATTTGCAGACAAATACTCCCATTGTGTTCAGTTGACGCTGTATTCGCATTCTCTTGTTTTTCTCGTTGTTTTCCAATTATGTTCGCGATACTTATCGGAGATGTGAACGTCGTTACATGTCGGGACCCGGAGAGAGGCTGCTGGTATAATGGCGGGAAGATAATGGCCGTTTGTTGCCGTTTTATCTGCCTCTCCAACTTAATTCGGCGGAAAAAATTACATTACCTTGATAGCTGCAATTAGCTGGCTACATGAGGGAATTCCCCGATCGATTCTGGTGCTATCGATAGTCAGGAGTCTGCTTCTTTCTCTACTCACAGTTTATTTATTTAGATTCACTGTGGAGTTGAATTGTAAGGGATATTTGTGTATAAAGGTCTCTGGCAGTTTGACCACATTGCCAAATGTAATCGCACAAGTGTGTCTTTCTCCCCCCCCCCCCCCAAATATCATTTAAGTCTATGATTTATTACATTACTTGCAATAGCGCAATCGTACACAATTCATGTAAAACTGTTGCTGCCTACCCCAGACTGTTCATCACCATGTTGTAGACATTCATACATTTTCCTTCATTGGTTTTTTTTCTACCTCGAAGTGACACCAATTAGCCATAGTGAAAGGTAGATGTGCATAATCGCTGTGCTGCCATCGATATTTCTCTGTCTCAGTAGTGCAGGTACCGCTTTAAATTCTGGATACCGGACTGGCCACCTTATATAGGTGATATAATAAAAACACATTTAAAAATCAATCTCCTCATACTTCATTGTATTTCTCACATATCTGGATTAACATGTCAATCCCCCTAAAAATATTTCGAAGTTTTGGGAAATTCCTTAACCGATTCCGGTTCACGAATCGCCACCCACGCGGATTTTACAGTCCCTGGCCATACTGTGAGACGCATCTTGCATTTTATTTATAGCGTATTTGCGCGAATCTAATGTGTACCTTTTTGTCCAAATGTAGTATTCAAAATTGTGATGCGCATTACATTGGTAGGCGTATTAGATTCAAGTGTAAATCTGTTCCTTAGTTTGCTGGTAACTGCATTCGAATTTATGTCATAATGCATTGCTGCAATTCTGGATTTCGTTACATTTAATGTTGGCCTAGAGCGTTTGAATAGAGGTTGTCAAGAAATGGAGGGCAAACAGAGAAGAACATCTTATGATATTACTTTCAAGCATAAAGTAATTCTTTATACTGGACAAAAACGGTATCAGAAAGGCAGGAAGAAAGTTCAATGTACGTTTGCTTGTAGTAGCAACGGTAATTGGCATTATTTGCTACTAAAGCTAGTAGGAAGAAATTCACCGGTCCTCGCAAAGGAAGACACCCTGACATTGAAGAAACAGTTTTGTAATTCGTACATGAAAGGATGAAGAATAAGCAACCTGTGACAAAATAACTTTTTCTTCTTGACCTACGCCAAATGTCCTGGCAACAGCAGCACGAGTGATGGATTTTGTACGACGTGCTCCAAGATGTAACAATAGTTCAGTTATTATTTTCTTTGTTCTAATCGTTTTATAAAGAAGAAGAGCTTATCTCTAAGACGCCATACTACAATATGTCAAAACCTTTTTTTATGATTTTAAATTTCAAATTTGGGTGCGCATTACATTCGATGGCGCATTAGATTCTCGTAAATACGTTAATATGTGAGTGAAAAAATAGAATTTATTTTATTTTACTAAGCCTACATTAGGAAAT
The DNA here is from genome assembly GCA_030762175.1 of Metallyticus violacea. NCBI lineage: Eukaryota > Metazoa > Arthropoda > Insecta > Mantodea > Metallyticidae > Metallyticus > Metallyticus violacea. The sequence goes on along the minus strand of CM060842.1, from coordinate 9,604,124 downwards.
TAGACTTCTTTTCAACTTTTATAATGAATTTACAGTACAATATACTCACTTATGATGATAATAGGAAATTATTTATTAATTTAGTCAAGTATACATAATTTAGGGTACAAGTTAGTACTCAGTCAATCCGCCTTTGGCAGCTATTAAGACTTTGATTCATCTAGGCGTACTGTTAATGTTACATTGTCTCTTGCATCTGTGCATGATGATACCAGACTTCGATTATCTTCTCAGTAAGCTGAGTTTTCCTGGAAACCACTTCTTCACCAACTGCCAAATATTCTCAATGGGCCTACTGAATTTACAGGCCAGGGCAACAAAGATGCATTATTTTCTTGCAAAAAACTATAACATATTTTGTAGTATGGAATTTGACTCCAAATAACGGTTGTTCATTTGTGAACTATTTTCTTAGTTTAGGTAGCAGCCTGCTTCTCAACACCTTCTTGTGCTTTGCCCTTGGACGTTCAAATTTGAGAAAATTGGAAGTCATCAAAGTCCAGTTGCTTGAACATCCATCCTACAGTCCTAAACTTGCACCACGGGACTTCTGATTGTTTCCTCGAGTGAAATCTTGCGTTGTTGGAAAAGCTTTTAAACTAGTGCAGGACCTTGCTCAAACTATAAATTCAGCCCTGTTGACAATATCTCGGTCCGAGTACCGCAGTGCTTTTGACAAGTGGTTGTAACGTCTACAGCTGTGTGTGGAGAGATGGAGAGTACTTTGAAGGATAAATTTTCGAATGCATTTTTAATTTTGGACTTTAAGGTGACACTTGTAAATCTTTTTGAATCTCCCCAGTAGTGTCCACGGAATGTGTTGCCTCAGCTGTAACTACAGGCGTTAAACAACATTCAAAATAAATTATATTTATGCAAGAAAAGTTAGATGAAATACAGGAATTGCCTTTTGGACTTTAACTTTTTTAATTCCCCTCGTGAAATAAACACTCGACGTGTCGAATTGTTGCTATTGCTACAAGCTGTGAGCGAGCTGAACACACAGTCTAACAAGTGGAGAGGTTGCCTCTTTCCCAAGACCAAAAACTTTCGACGAGCGCAATCATCATGACAGAATATCTTGGCGAACAAATGTCCGAAACCGACCGCAGCTGCTAAAGGCTGGATCACTCATTAGCACACCAGGAATGCTTTGGTGTGGTGCGGTGCGCATGAGCTTTCTGTCGCCGTTATCCAAACCATTCGTCACATCAACAGTAGAGGTATTTTTAGAAGGAGGGAGGCTATGTTGAAGGACTGCAAACAAACACTGTCCAAAAATAAACATTTAAGTAGAAAAACGTGTGCATTATTTATGAAATTATCTTCGCATGTTAAATATTTGAATACAAAGTTTTTATAAGGTACGCTGAAAGTGAGGTTGCAGTTTAACAATGATTATAGCCCAGATCAAATTTGGGACAATCGGTCAGTACGTCACCCAACAGGATTTGAAACTGGGTCATCTAGCTGCAAAGCTGTCATATGGCAGCCAGTCGACAAAGTCATCGTGTTTCAGCAGGTGTAGGAGTACTGGAGGAAGCTGTTAGCCCTCACTACGACACGGCTGTTTTTCTGAAGTTAGAATTCCATATCTGTCTTTATTTTTTTCATAAGAGATATTTCATTGCCTACTTTACACCAGAAATAATTTAAGAAAACGGTGGTTAGCTGAAAAGGGACGTAGAAATTGAAATGCGACATTAGTTTCCCAGTAGCCGTAGCAAATCTGAAAGCCTGTTCATGCGCACAAGTTGAGAGTCACTGTGGGAAATGAGCGAAACAAGTGAAGTGGTAATGAGGTTGTCATGTCGACGAAATGAGATAAATGGGTGGGAAAGAAGAGACCTGTATCTTATAGAGGCAGAAGGAACTCCCCAAAAGTTTTATTCTTTTTTATTTTATTAAATCTTTTGTTTTAAAATCAGTGAAGGGATAATTTACGCTTAGTCTTAGCCTTCCAACTTCTGAAGACAATTTTTTGGTCATCCAACTTTTAGCGAAATCCGAAGGAATTGCGGTTGTGCCCATGAAAAGATTTTTGAAAAATTTCTTCAAATCTCCATTGATCCTACTTTCTAGGCATAAAAAATGACTATGAAAAAATGTACTTCTGTCTATAAGTGTGTGTGTGTTTGTGGGAGGCAGTGTTTCAATGCTCTAGCGGCCTCATTTCTGTTTTTTTTAAATGAAAATTGACATATAACCACCAATTAAAAACGATTAAACGAGTTCGTTTGGCAGCAAATTAAACCATTGGAGGTGGGACTTAACCTAAAGCAAAAATAAAAAAATCGCTCTAACGGGCGCAATTTTTGTTTTATCTCAACGAAACTCTCTATGTGCCAATGAGATAAAATAATAAAACAATTTTAGAAAATCAGCAAAATAGGACTGTTAGAATTGCGCTTTACCCGAAACCCATCATTTAAAAATGGCTCTAGCGGCAGCAATATTTATATTTTTTCGCAACGAAACTCTCTCTCTCTCTCTCTCTCTCTCTCTATATATATATATATATATATATATATATATGTATATATATATATAATTTAAATAAAGTTAGAAAGTAAAGTTAGAAAAATGATTTCTGAAAATCACAAAAATAGAACCTGAAAATCAAGAGTTAAAAATTGGGGATTAAACTAATGAGAAAATTTAAAAATCGCTCTAGTGGCCGGAATTTTTGTTTTTTCTCAACGAGATTTGCAATATGGAACAAAATAAGCAAAAACCTTTCTAAAAATCAGAATATGAAACCCCAAATTTAAGAGTCGCTCTAACGATATCAATATTTGTAATAACCTTCACAACCACAGGCGGTGAACACTGATGAACATGAAATGAAATGATAACTTGGGAAAGGATGTTTTAAGGAAGGAAATGTTCCAGGCCTAAGTTTGCGGTACTTCCCCGCAATTTGCCATTTATGAGGACTGAGGAAAACGTGGAAAAAAATCTCAGTCAGGGAGGACGGTCCTGGCGGGGCTCGAACCCCAGACCTCCTGCTCACGAGCCCACCTTAACGACCTCGGCCACCCGTGGTGGTATCTGGGGTTATTTTAGTGCTGAGATTGTATAAAAGTGATTTTATTTGTACATTTTAACACTTGCATAAAACGAAGACTGTGTCATTCTTTATTAAAGAATATTTTACAGGACAATTTCTGGTGCTAAAATTAAATTTATAATCTTTCCTCGTGTGAGAGTCGTGCAAGTTGAGATATGCTCAATTCCACCTTTAGCAAAGTGGAGGTGATTCAGCTGCTGTGTGAATTCTGAACAAAAGGACTGGTGTGCAGGTTTGCACACAGTTGAATACGATGTTACATCAAGATGTGGGTTTTTTTCAAATTGCACAAGCTACTGTAACTGGGCAATGCTTCAAAGACGTACCAAACTCTCTGCAAGGCCATATCACACACAAAAAGCAACAAGCTGAATGAACGATCATCCCTTTAGTTCAGATTTAGCCCCGCGCAATCTGCTCCTTTTCCTCAATTTGAAGAAACGTCTTCGTGGAAGACATTTTCCATCATCACAATCAGGGGTGAAAGCTGCGGAGGCGATTCTGAAGAACCTGCCAAAAATATTTCCCAGTATGTCTTTCAAGACTGGCAGAAACGCTGGGACAGGTGCATTGCATCCAACAGAAGTCACTTTGAGAATAATTATCAAACTTATGAGGATGATTAAAGATATGATGTCAAAAAAGAGCATGGCAATTCTTCATTAAACAGCCCTCTTGTTTCTATCTACGTATTATTTCTCATTTACCGATAAGCGGATTACAGGTGGTCTTTCTTGTTTTTCTGCTTCCTGGTCGCACAAATTACAGTGCTCTCTATAACAATGTTTCATTTGTTTGTGTGTCCTTACCATTTCAATTATTTTGTTGAATTAAAATCAGTAATTGAATTTTGAGCATTCATTGTATTTCTAATCATTTACTTTCATTTCATTATATCTCTCATAGAGCATTTAATTGATTCTCTTATCGCTAACAATCCTCTCGGAACGCCGGGCTGTAGACTTACTACAAGCAATTTCAGAGGTAACCTTATAGCCCATATATGTACAACTCCGTATATAATTAGAGTGTTATTAGTTTCTGCAATTTTAGAACATCATTAAGAATGTCACTTATACCTACAAGGTTTTTTTTTAAAGGTTACATTAATTTTATTGCTACATCTGTTGATTACTGAAATGTTTTTTCAGTTAACTCTCTGTCAGCAGATGGCCGTAGTTTCAACGGTGCCATCCTGTAGCATCTATCCGGTGTTACAGGCTCTTTGGAAGTCGCGGTGATGAAATATTCAACCCTGAATGTCTGGTGCCATGATCGAACTCGGGACTTCCCAAATACCAATCCAAGACTGTACTTCTGAGTAATCTTGATTGACAATAAGAACCACACAGACATTTCATTTCGTGTACTTATATAACATCAATTTAATTTAAACAAAATACACTCATTTAGTTATGAGTATTGATTTAGGTTAGGTTTATTTTATTTACGAACGCTCTTTCACATCTAAGGTCATCAGCGTACCATTCAATTCAGGGGGTGAAACGGTCGATGAATTTTGCTCAGAGCCTTTTGAGGTTCTTTATCGTGCCGTAAATGTACGACACCGGACCCACGGCTTTACTACCCTTCCGAAGGAAGCCATACTTAGCAGTAGTAATGATAGTTGTAATATTTGTAATGGCAGAAGTATTGTTTCAGTGACATCAATACAATACAACTTCATCATAACTAGGTCTGTTTCATTAAATACAACATATTTCACATTAAACTATAAAACAAACATATACCGAGGGTGCAAAAAATGTATACACACTTTCACAGTAGATATCTATTTAATATATTTCAAAGTAGGACCGAAAAAAACTGTAATGTGTAGTATGACGTTCTGTAAACATATGTGACTCACATACATTATGATAGCGTTGCTACGTGACAGGTGAATCAACAATGAACAAATGAAGCCAAGATTATCGTATGATGTTCTGTAAACAGATGTGACTCACATTACGTTATGCAAGCGTTGCTACAACAAAATGGAGCCAAGATTATCGTTTGAACAGCGGAAAACAATTCTGAAGTGGTATTGGAAAACCGAGAATGTTGTTGAAGTTCAAAGGCAATGGAGACGTGTGTACAGAACAGAACCGCCAACGCGAGTAACAACTGCACGCATTCGAGACAAATTTGAGACTAGTGGTACTGTATACCGTAGAAAACCAGCTACACTGGCAGCACTTCGGGAAGAAATTGAAACGGCATGTGCTGCAATCGCTGAGGACAATTTCGCAAACGTTTGCTCAATCAGTAGTTCAACGTACTCAGAAGTATATCGATGCCGATGGTGGGCATTTTGAGCAACTGTTGTAACTGTAAAAGTTGAAAATGATTAGTACTCATCATTTTCTGTTTGTGTGCATTCAGATTTATGTTAACACAGTTTTTTCTATGCTTGAAGTTTGTATACATTTTTTCGTACCCTCTGTATATTGAAAAAAACAATTTTGTTCCGTTTATTTTGAACATTAATAAGCAAACCTGAGGTATTATAGTTTTCTTAAGAAACTATATTGACAGTACAAATCAGATTTAAGTCTCTGTAGTAATGAATTTGGAATATCTTGGGGATTTTGCGCTAAAGTTTAGTTAGCACTTGCACCTAAAAATCTGTCGGCTTTTTCTCGTATAGAGGCTAGTGTTTTCTGCTAAAGCCTAAGGCGACAGACAGCAGTTGGATGCAAGTCACCCCTGCTACTGCGGGGACTTCCTGTGTGCATCAGGACAGGTGAATCCTGTGCGATTTTTATCACCCTTCGTCGTGTTAAGTTCATATTAGTGGTTGATCGCACTGCCTTTGTTGTGTATCTCACTAAGAAATATACAGGGATCTATTTCTCGGGTTTGAGCGCATTTGAGGACTCGGAGGTTTTGCAGTAGGGTATCAAGACCTTGTGAATTGTCAACTAAAGGCAGATAACGCCGAGGTTTTATTAAAAAATCAATGCATTTTGAAATCAGTGTAACTTTGTTAACACTGGAAAAACAAACTTACGGGCCTAAGAGTTTTTAAACGTTTCAACTCTGTTGTTGCGAGAACGTTTATTTTTTTTAAAAAAAACCTTCAAACCTCAACCGACCATACCGAAAATGATGATGAAAAACATTATATATGATGTGTGTGTGTTTGTTAACGCTGTAGCGGTCGCAATTTTAATTTTTTCTAAATGAAACTCGGCATATTTCCATCAATTAACAAACGATTCGTCCATTTAGTTATCCAGTAAAATTTGACTGTTGGCGTTAGGAGTTAACCTAATGCGAAAATTAAAAATAAAATTAAAAAATCGATCTAGCGATTGTAATTTTTATTTTTACTCAACGACACTCAGAATATTTCATTAAAATAAATTAATAAAAATAGTTTTTGAAAATCAGGGAAATAGGGCTAGGATTAGGGATATACCTGAAAACCGAGTGAGGGTTAAAGCGAAATTTAAAAATTACTCTAGCGGCTGCAATAGATATTTTGAAAGAAAACTTGGTATATGCCATTGAGATAGAATAAGAAAAGTAGTTTCTGAAAACCAATGAAATCAGATTATAGGAATGGGGGTGTACCTGAACATTTAAAAATCTGTGTAACGGCATAAATTTTAGATTTTTCGTAACGAAACTTGGCACATACAATTTAAATAAAATAAGGAAAATAGTTTCTGAAAATTAGGGAAATCGGGCCAATAGGAGTGAAGGTATAGTTGAAAGCCGAAATTTAAACAGTGAGGATTAAAGCGAAATTTAAAAATCGTTCTAGCGGCCGTAATTTTCGTTTTCGTTTTTCTTTTTACTAACGAAACTCTACATAGGTCATTGAATTAAAACATAAACAATAGTTTCTGAAAATCAGTGTTATGAAATTATTAGGAGTGGGAGTTTACCTGAAGCCCAACTTTTAAAATTACTCTAGTGGCACCAATAGTTTTTTCGCACGAAACTTGATATGTACCATTTAAATAAAATAAAAAATAGTTTCCGTCAGAAAAATCGGGTTTAGGAGTGGTGGTTTACCTGAAACCCAAAATGTAAAAATCGCTGTAGTGGTACCAATATTTGTTTCTTCACAACAAAATTAGGTATATACCATTTAAAGAAAACAAGAACAATAGTTTCTGAAAATTAAAGAATTCGGACCCATAGGAGTAGGGGCGTATTTGAAAACAGAAATTTAAAAAGCGCTCTTGCGTTTGATTTTCTCTCAGTTGTTTAAAATAAAAGAACAATTTAATTCTGCATATAAACTGTATTTATAACGATGCATATATTGTATTTTTTTTAATGGGCGCTCTTTAACATCTCAGATCAGCGTTTATATATTTAACAAAAGCATTGTCGTAAAGATAGCAGCTGTTAATTTAATCTAATATGTGTGTGCTTTTTGATTTGGTTTATTTACGGAGGCTCTTTAACATCTCAGGTCATCAGCGTCCCATTCAATGCAGGATGTGAAATGGCCGACTAATTTTCTTTCAGGCTTGAGGTTGTTTTTCGTGCCGTAAATGTACGACACGGGACCCACGGGTTTACATCCCTTCCGAAGGAAGCCATACTTAGGATTTTCAATTCCGAAAAAATCCATCGATCCTGGCGGATTTGAACCCGCGATTTTGGGTTTAGAAGGCAAGTATGGTTACCACTACACCGCCAGGACTTACTAAATTATATGTGTTTGAGAAATATATATGTATATAAGAGCGCTCTGTAATAACCTTCAGAAAACGTATGCGTTACATGTTTTTACTACAATAATATTTAAATTAAAATTCAAAGCCAATGAAAATCAATGAAACTTTCGATTGCATATTGTTGATTGTGTACATTTGCTTAGTAGATTGCAATTGTTTTTAAACAGTAACATGTTTTTGTTTTATTGAATCATATGAACACCTTCTTAAATACACATTATAACTCGAAACTTTCCGTTATTTCTCCCTATATTAGTGAATAGGGCTCAGTTCATAAATATGGTTACATTTGAAAACTGTTGAAAAATATTTTATTTAATTAATAGTATACTATTAATTTTTGTGTTTTAATCTCAATAATAATAATAATAATAATAATAATAATAAAATTATTAATAATAAATAATAAAATTATTATTATTATTATTATTATTATTATTATTATTTATAAACGTGGCTTCTCTTTTGTGATAATAACAGATCGCAAGAATTATAAATTTGTTCCCCTAATGCCTCACGGCAATATCATAACTTATTTCATTTCATTAATTAATAAGATCTAATTTTTATTATGTATTGTTTTTTTTTTAGAGTTATTCAAATTGCTGGAAAATTTGCTTCGTTTACACAGCTTCTGCGTGTAGGACATTTTTTAACTTTGTTGTCATTGGAAACATTTCGTGATGATTGATCGGGAACATTACTTTGAAATATCGAGCAAGATCCTCTAATCTGATCATATACAGGCATTATAAACTGGCTAAGGAGTTTGTTGTTATTTTAATATGGAAAAACGGAAGCGATAAATTACTCATTCACCGTTATCAATTGATCGGCCAGGGTTCTGGTAGGAACGAGTTGCCTATTTTTCCACATTTTTTGCTCACTCTGTTAGGACGAATGTCTTTAGAAGCAATTGTTCCTGAGAAAATTGAGACGTTAAACATTTTTAATGTTAATTATTTGTATATGTAACATTTATTCTTGCGATGTTTGAATACTGTAGGTGCAAATCTACAGAGATGAATGAAATGAAAAATTAGTGATGGCGCAAACGATCTCGGAATCCCTGGCACTAATCTGGCACAGAGTAAGGAAAAACCTTACATAGACATGATCTGACCGAGATTCGAACCATGGACACCCGAATTAGTGGTCACACAGGCTGCCACTAGACCACAGAGGCGGTTGTAGAAATTAATTAACAAAAATATTATTATATTTAGATTTAACTTTACTTTTGTAATCTTGTTCTGATCCAAATTTAGAGTGCGTCAATTTGCAAGACAAATTAATATAAACTTCATAAACATGAGAGCCATATATCATTCCTCTTTTATTTTCATCTCTTTCCATTATTTTCCCGTTGATTTTCTTCTTTTCTCTCCTCTTCATCTCTTTTCTCCTGTTCTTTACCTTCCATTTCTATTTTCTCCTGCTCTTTCTTCTCATTTCGTCTCTCCATTCCTATCATCCTTTTAGCTTCATTTTTTCTCCTCTTCTTTCATTTTTATTTTCTTTCTTCTCCTCATTCCTCTCTTGTTCTTTCCTCTTCTCTTTTCTTTTCGTCTCTTCAATTCTCTCTTTTTCTGTTCTCTTCTCTCCATTGCTCTGCTCTTCTCTCCTCGATTCTCTTCCTCTCTGTTCTATTTTCTTCTGTTCTTCTTTTCTCTTCCTTATCTTATCTCTCCTATTCTGTCCATTCTCTTCATTATCTTCACTTTTCTGCCTTTTCTTTCCCCATTCTTTTCTCTTCCCTTGCCTTTTCGATCTTCACTTCCGTTCTTTGTTTTCTTTTTACTTTTTCCTTTTTTCTCCTTCCTTCCTTTCATTTCTCTTTTCAATTTTCTCTTTTCAATTGCACTATCTTGTTTCATTATTCATTCATGTTTTTCTGTATCTTTTGTGAATTTTTTTTTTCATTCTGCCTCTCTCTGCTTTTCTTTTTCTTTCTACTTTTCTCTTCTCTTGGCTTCTCTTCCTCTTGGTCTATTTATATTCCCTTTTTTCTCTTTTTCCCTTATGTTATTCATCCTTTTAAGGAAGTACACTACTACGACTGCTATAAGTACTACTACTGCACATTAATAATAATAATAATAATAATAATGATGATAATAATAATAATAATAATAATAATAATAATAATAATAATAATAATAATAATAATATGGTAGTATATTTACTTTTAAGTAAAAAGCTATTGTTGGTTTCATATTGTTGAAGGAACGCACGCTGTGAAAGAAACAAGTTTTCAAAAGGATTTACTATAAGACATTTTTTCTTAGTTTTAGGCTTTTTGAGAAAACTACAAATAAAAAAAGGAAATATTCATTTGTTAGAAAACCACCCTCAATGGGAAAATTCTGAACGAATCTGAACATTTTTCTCTTTTATAAGCAAAAAAAAAAAAAAAAAAAAAAAAAAAGGAACTATGTATATCGCATTTAAAGCATTTTGATGTTGTCAAATTTCAGTACTTGCAGCTTCAGTCGAAAATTTAAATGTCAGAATATCATATGTATTTCATCTTCCTTGCTGTTTAGTTGCGAATATCGGCAGAATATTCTGATTAATGTTCATAATGCTTAGTTGGGCTAAAAGTCATTAAAGATTTCAAAACCTATATCCGCAAGAAAGGTAAAATAGATCGCATACTTAAGTCCTTCATCGATAGGAAAAGGACAGCACATACAGACCGCTTATTTACCACCGTAAATCAACATAAACGTTTGTCGACTATTTTAACCCATTTTAATAAGAAATAACTTAGACACATAACCGCTGAAAGCGACGCATAATGAGCGAAACACAATGAACGCCTTGGGCTGTGGTCAAATGATTATGTTATAAAATATTGAAACAAGGTCATGAAAAATCACATCCTTTTGCAGCATTACCAGGAAATTCTCCCTTTAGGCTTTGGGGTTATGAGTTCTTTGCACAAAGTGCCAAAGAAAATACTAATTTTATTTTAGAGTGAACAAGAATGCGTTGCATAATTTATCAATGAAACAAAACATACTCTTTGCGGCATATAGAAATATTGTGAATATTTGTCTGAAATCACAGAAATAAAAATGTATAACAAGTAAGTGGTAGTCACTTAAATTGGAAATCATACATATAGTTTACGATTTTAGTCTATATGCCGTATCATTTGAAACAGTTCTTACGGCCCACTCCCACTGAAATGTAAATATAAATTATAGAATAAGCCTAATCATATTTTGTGCATTTTAATTAGTAATGCAGACATTATATATGTGTGTGTGCATCGTGAGATATAACTATAATATTTTAATTGTATGTCGTCTAAAGAGAAAGTTCTCTAGTGTAACTGTCTACGATAACTCAGCCAGAAACAGGGCAGAGCCAAGGGGGCCATAAACCGCTATACAAAGGAAAGGGATAAGTGTTATACCTCTTCTTAAAAGAACTATACCGTTTGCGAGGGTTAATAAAGCCCAAGCTTTCGAAACGTTAGAGGAATGAACTCGTCAGTCGTTTGTACAGTTAACTTTAAACCAACCAATGTAAAAAAAAAACGTTTTAAACTTTCAAATAGTAGCGGGTGGCATGCGTTGGCAGGTGAATTTAAACCAGCCAATAGCAGACGTATATTTTGAATTTTTAAAGCTAGGCGCGATACTTTCGCTTGTTTGTTTGACCTCCTTTGGCTTAGGAAGTCAACGTTTAGTTAATTTGAATCGAATATACAAGGAGACATTTGCTGGGTGATCAGTATAGTTCAGATAGTCAGATGGCCGAATACTCAGTCGCTGATCAGCATCAGATAATCAGATTCAGTTCATTTCCTTAAAAGTTGCGGCAGCAAAAATTATATTTGACGTTCTTTCGTACTCAGAACGCGAGAAGACGCGAAAGATCTTGCGGATAATAATAAATTAATATATTTTTCATGTCGTATTGCGTGATTATTTACACAGTCTATACCCTGTCCCCGTCCTGTTGAGCACAAGTCACAAAATAGCGCAAGAAACCCCTGAGATATTGTTGTCATGAAGCATGGGCAACATCAAAGCGATGAATAGTCAATTAATGGTACGCCGCTACAAAATATGGCGATCAGCAACTAAATCGCTTCATAATTGGCGACCGACTAAATCGCTTCACATTCAATTAATACATAATGTCTAGTATTAACTTGTGAGGTGGCATTTCAATGCACTAAACCGACATGGTGTCAAAAATATGACCTTTCAGACATTTATTTAGTAAGCAGAACGTTGCTCTGTCCTTACTATGTATAATTAAATTTTTTACTGAAATAATAATTATAGTTTATTTATAATTGATTTTGTTACTATCTATTGTTGCTTAGATGCTGTGTTTAGTATATTTTTTATCGTTTTATATTTGCGTCCATCATCTTTTTATATCTTTTACCTTCTTTATGCATGCTTTATTTTAACACGACGAAGTTTAATTAAAGGCCTTATAACCTAATTGCGTCAAACAAAAAACATTATTATTATTATTATTATTATTATTATTATTATTATTATTAGTGGGAATATCGCCGAAGATTTAGTCTGCTTCTCGGCAGATGGCTGAATGGGATGCATGGTAATCTACTTTTTTTTTTTTAAAAAAAGTAATAAGAACAATGCCGCACAAGAGTCTCTCTTGCAAACAGAAAAACATTTGAAACTGGGTTTAAAGAAAGGTTCATCTGGTTGCTTTGAACCCGAGACCTTTAACATTAGGAACCTTACTGGCTCAGGTTAATAACCACTTAGAGAGTTTGTTGTCGCTATATGAAGAAAATCTCCATTCCATATTTTTTAATTGCGACTTGAGATACTGTTCCGCCTACTTTCATTTACTAGGAGGTCCTCTGGAGTGTGTGGGGAGGGAGCAAAAAGGTGCCCTAAAGGGCGGGTAGGTGAGCGCAAGTTCCCGCTATTTATAGCAAGGACGTGATTGGTCGTGTGCATTGCACATTCCTCAATCTAAATTAATGACCGTAATCGGGCGCGATGATCAAGTTATACCTCTGATTAATTGCAGGTGTAGCGAGAAAAGAGCGCAGCTAATCTTCTGTAGGAACCCAGCGTCCATAAGGAGCTGCACAAGTTGGGATTTCTGCCAGGTATGTGGAGGCTTTTAATAAAAGTTTATTTTATATACACTTTCCTAAAGGGAATTGATTTTATTTTGTTACAAGCGAGGTATAAGAATAACAGCATATAAGGTAACTAAATTTTCAAATTTGGAAAAAGTTACTTTAATTATTGGCTCGAATGGAAAAGCCTAATTACATTTCCGCCACAGAAGTGACAACGTAACTATCGGTGTGGGCCCCTTATAGCAAAGACAATTATTTTTAAAAAAGTAGGGCATCGTGTTCGACGATTTTCATCTATCTCTCTGCCGCACTGCATTACCGATCCCTTGGACTTACCGGCAAACATTTGGGACATATTCTTGACATCTTCGAGATTATCAAACTATCTCACTCAGCACACACCACAGTCATGAGACACAACAGCTGGACTGTGACTGTATGCTGGATGAGGCAGCACTTCTTTTCCTTCTAACCTTGACTTTTTTATTGGGTCAATAGTGATCGACGGGCAATGGCAGTGTTAGCGCGCTTTCTATTTGTGGAATTTGTGGTAGCGTAGTTTCTATACTTCGTAAATTCTGTTCATAGTACAACTCAGCGTCAACTCCACTACCTTAGGGATCAGTTCAAAATGGATAACACCTTGGAAATGCAAAGTATTAACTATTGCCGAAAACAACCTTCTCCAAGTATTGACTGAGGATCTCTCACGTAGAACACCCATTGCTGAACTTCGGTAAGTTCACTTGACACTTTTGTCCAGTAGTTTGTAGCTACTGTTCATTTGGCGACACCAAACCTTCGAGTACTGGCAAGAGGCTCTCCTTCGAGTGCAGAACTTCATTTTCTATTCTGAAAATCTTCAAGGCTAGTATCTCCATCTTTGAATCACCTGAACCACTTTTGAACCTCTTAGATCTTGCTGACAACATTATAACCTTCTACCCAACACATTTCTTCAGCTACCGATTCACCACTCAAATCTTTTCTCCAAAAGGATCTAAGAAGAATGTGATCTGATTTCTTGTCGTCTCGGATGCTTTGTTAATATATACGAGGATAAGTCATTAACGGCATTTTAAATTAACACTTACGGCACGATAAAGAACCTCAAGCCTGAAAGAAGAGGCCTCTGAGCAAAATTTGTCGTCCGTTTCACGCCCTGAATTGAATGGGACGAATGGATGACCTGAGATGTTAAGGGTGTCCATAAGTAATAATAATTAAAAAAACTATCGCAATATTTTGAACAGCTTGTGTTCTTCTTAAACAAGAAGACAAGTGAAAGTAGTAAAAATAAATATTGAATGTGAATATGCATGGAAACAATATAAACAAGCATCAAGAGTGTGTGAGAGAGACAGAATATAAATATATTAATACGTAATATGGTATACGCGCGTTGTGCAGAAATACAGCTGCCATTTCTCTATCTCTAAGTAAACTTTCAGAGCTATATGTAGGTAACGCATCAATAAGTGTTAATATAAAAGCATCATTGAAATCCTTTCCGTGAGACAGGCATTTGGGTAAGTAACCTTGTTGGCGTCCCTTAAACGAAGAATTTAATAACAGCTGATGCCATTGCGCAATAACTCATTTTAAGACAAGAAAATTGCATTTACAAATCTAAATTTATATAATATATAAAGAAAATGTAATAATAATAATAATAATAATAATAATAATAAAACGTAATAAGTAAATTGTGATTCTACTATGTCAAAATTTATTTAAAACGTCAAATTTACCACCGTTAAGATATTAGTAACATTTTCTAGAGTTTTAGGCAACGTTCCGTCCAATCTCCTTCTAGTGAGTAAATATTTCTTGAAACAAGAGACATTTCGGAATGACTGGAATACATTTGATTTATAATTATTGAATTATTTTGAAATATTGAGGGTTGTATGAAGCACGTGTTAAACGTTATTTTACTTTTCACTTAATTACCGCTCAGAATTCTCCGGATGAACAGAAATCGAGATCGGCCTTAGAATGGAACACACAATAGCTTACAGCGAGCGACTGGTCTGCAGAGTTACTTGGGCTGTATTACGTTAGTTAAATCGACCCATTAACTTTTGTTGGATAAACTGATAACAAACCCTGTGCGTGTAGGGAACCTCCAGACCGCCGCCACCGACGACGACGAAGGTAATAACATAATTTAATGGAAGCTATTAGATGTTTTCATTCAGCTTGTAAATCATTTTCTGGTGTATACCGAATGAGAGGCCACTCCTCTGCAGCGTGTGCCGGCGGCGGTGTGTTCCACATGTAAAATGGCATTACGTTAAATATTTATACTAAAGCTACACATTTACATGCCATTACGTGCACATTATGTCTGATCTTCCAGCGAGGGGTGTGCACCTACCCAATACCTCTCTATCTCAGGGTATTGGCAAGCAGTAGTGCTGACTATTATTACTACATTTACCCATAAATCTTTCCCTTCTCTCCTACTTTCTCACAGCTTCATCTCCATGGATACATTTCTCTTTTGTTTCTTTCATCATCTCGTTCTTTTCGAAAATTGTCTCCCTTTCAATCGTCTAGCTGAACAATTCTCTGCATACTTTTCTTATATTTCGTCTTATTAATTTGTATCTTATATACTAGCGTCACTGTGAATGTTTTGAGCATGAAACGCAAGGTGTTGTGACAAGCCAGTGCAGGTAATTCTGGCTGTAGATTGAAATAGCAGAATGTGCAAGTTAGAGCGCGCTCCAACAATGTGTGGTGGCAACACTTCTGTGTATGTGTACGATGTTGTTGCTGCGCCAGACGCTAGGATGGATCTCAAGTGAGCATTTCCACTGTATGTTTTTATATGACTTTAGAGTTGATTTAGGGGAGAGAGAGGAGGCCTTTAAAGATTGCAACATGCATTTGGAAATCTTTTACCCTTTGCAATTCACTATTTATCGATGTTTTGCAGACTTGAGGAGAGAAAGGGACTCTCTCGAAGATGAAAACTCACTACAGCAACAGCGGATGAAAATGTGATGAAAGCAGAGGGGATATTGCGGGAAGATCATCGCTGTAGGTACATAATATCAGATTCAAAAAGCCCTGTACAAGGCTTCTTTGCATGTATTGTCACTACGTGTTCGAAAGCAAGGAATATTCTAAAAAACTATGACAGGAAGGTAGAAAAGATCCTGAGATATGAAAGAGTTTTGGGACAATATCATGAAAAGAATGAAACAGTGAACAGCACAATGTTGGAGAAGAAAAAGCCACCAAGATACTTACGTCTAAAGTTGGTAACGCACATGGCCGACGCAGTTCTTCACTCTAATCGGAGAAAAACATTTCAGATACTGCAACATTCCCTGTACAGTCCTGAGCTTGCTACTTTAAGTGGCTATAGAACAGTCGAATTTATATATTTATTAATTTTTTTGTGATGGAATAAAGAAGTTCAGGTAACGTTTAGAAAAGTGTGTTGCAAAGGAGGGTGATCGTGTAGAAAAATGACATCATTTATTTCTCTAAGAGGGCTCTTCAATAAAGAATGATAATAATTAATTTTAATAACATACCTTTGCTCTTACACATAATTTTGATATTTCTCAAAGTAGTCCCCGTTGGATGCAATGCACTTGTTCCAGTCTTTAAAAACATGCATATAAGCCGCCGTTTTTAACAGGTGTTTCAGAATCGCCTCCGCAGTATTCATCCTTGCATCTAATGGTGGAAAATGACTCCACCATTTGGAGGAAAAGAAAAAAAAAATCAAGAGATACGCTTCATTTATATTTTCGTGAGATATTCAGTAAAAGTATTTGTGATTTGCAGCCGTTTTATAAAAAGAGGTGTAATAATAACGTTATCTCATCTATTTATCTTGAATTCAAATATTTCTTGAAGTAAATTGGGAATGATTATGATTTTGATTGTTTTAGCAAGAAGAGCTCAAATTCCTTAATATTCCTGGAATTCTTGTCCATGGGTTATTTTATTTGTTTACAGTTGAAAGATTTGGGCAAAATTCTCCTGATTATCGTGATGCAGCACCCAGCCTGTTGCTTGGAAATATGGCCTTGCAGAGGTTTAAGGATATCCCTGTAGTATTGCCCATTTGCAGTTGTGTGTGTGTGGTTATATAAGCTGGTAAACGGTTCCTTAAACATTGAAAAATAAAATGACCACAACTCTCCCAGCGCTGTTTGCTCTCAGGATCCAAAGATGTAAACAAGTTTCATCTGCAGTGATTACCTTTGAAGGAATCTCCGCATCTAACACCATCTTCAACTGCATGCAGCAGTCTTGGAACCCACCGGGCACAAACACGTCTCATATGCAACTTTGCAATTACCAACATGTGAGTGGCATCTAGTGAAATTTTCAGAATTTCTGGAAGTGTTCTTAGGTTATTCGACGATTTTCTCTCACAATGACAGTAGCAGTGTTAACGTTTTCTTGCTGTTAGAGCATAAACTGAAGCACCGGCCCACCTTTCTTTGAAATTGATTGAATATTTTAAACAACCTTCCAGCTGTGCTACAGAAAAGAACAAACTCTCAACAGACCCCAGCTGAAGATTTGCTGAGAGAAAACCAGAATTTCAAAGCAGCAAGTTGTTCGGTGTGTATCATTTCCATTTGGCTGTATGCGGAACTGAACATGTCTCAACATGCACACCACTCCAGGCGGGAACCGTAAATGACAACAATGAATCCAGTACCATGTGTACATTACGCATTATCTAAAAGTGTTGTAAATTTTAGCTTACAATTAATTGAGATAAACCATAATTTGCTTCTCGTATAAGGTCACACAGTTTGCTAATTGGATCCAATCAGCAAAGTGCTTTAACTTCTTTTAAGCAGGATATTTATGACTTATTTTGAACTCATCTAAGAGACCAAGGTCACAGTGGTGGACCTTTAAGCAGAAAATATTTGTAAGAACAGTTTCACCTGCATCAGGTTTGTATTAAACAATTTGGCTTACACTATGTGGTGGCATACCTTTACACGAACGAAGCAGTAAATTATGTTACACCTGGCCACTGTCGATGTCTCAATATTGTTAACAGCACCTTTACCGTTACACCGAATTGACAATCGATAATGACTGTAATTTTCGATAGCGACAGTTCGACCGAAAACAAAAGAACGCCATTATTTACACAAGATATTGAGTTCAAATTGTAGGAAAAGGTAATCAAGTGGCTCGGAACCCTGAAAAATGAATATAGCACCCCAATCTAAACCAGAAATCCATTATTCATAATGTTTGTTTTTATAGCGTTGACCTTGTACGTGCCTGCAGCGTTTTGTTTTATGACACATTGGGCTATTAGGTACAGTCGCGTTCACAAACAACTTTACTAGCTCCCAATGGACTGTAAAATAAAAGGAATTTCACAGACGCTACACATTTATTTTGAAAAATTTGAAAAGGGGGAAAAAAATTAAAAAAATAATAAACATTATTATTTGGGAGATCCGACTAATTCGTTTATTAGGAGTATGTCAGAGTGGTGCAAATATTTTGTGATCATGTACATTGATTATAATCCAAAAGGGAAGACATATAAGAGGACAGGTTTAAAAATGAAGACAACAAGCAAATGCTTAACCCTGCTATATGAGGGGTCATTACTTCACTCCTAGACTCGCTTCGACTATCGCATCTTCTCAAATATTCTCCACCACACTCTAAACACTTTCTCATCCTCAAAAACCACTCACCAAAACACCCCTGTCACTCACTTTCCTCAAAGGTTAAAAGTTTATTTTCATATCAGCCACAACGTTTTCAGGACTGAAAAATCACTTTCTTTGCATTTTTTACCACTTGAAAGAGAAAATAATCGCATGGAGCCAGGGCGGGACTGTAGGGAGGATGAGTCATGAGTTTGACCTCTGTGGACTCCAAGAACTGGATGGTGATTTTAGCCGTATGAATGGAGGCATTGTCGTGGCAAAGCAGGGTCGTCCTGAGTCCTATACTTGTACGGCGTTCTCAGAGCTTGTCGAAAACTTTCGGCAGGCAGACTGTGGCGTACCACTATGCAGTAATCGTCATTTGCTCCTCCAGAAGAATTGTAGCCTCCATTTTCTTCCCAACACTTCGGCCGCTCTTCTCTTCGTTGATAGATCGTCATCTGGACAAATCCAAATCCACTGTGTTTGATCTCGGGTCAAGTTGGTAAACCATGTTTCATCACCCGTGATGACATCAGAAACACGCCTTGAGCTCTCTCCGTCGAATCTCTGCATCATTTCATCAAACCATTCGGCACGGTGTGCTTTTGTGCCTATGCTATACTGTGGGGCACCCAACGGGAGGAAACCTTCCTGGCACGAAGATGATCGTACTGGTACTTTGATAATGCTGGCGATTCAACCTGGAAGACTCGCTGGATATCCCTAAAATTGCGGGATTGTTTTCGCATACAATTTTTTTTTCAATCAATGCCGTTGCAGATGCTGATTTCTCTCCTCTCTCTCTTGCACTGAAGATCGACCACTTTTAAATTCCGCCAACCGGAGGAAAACTGTTGCCCTAGATGAAGATGAAGCAAGATCCCTTGTTGCAAGCGCCCAAGGCTTTGGGACTCATTTAAACCATTCTTGAAATCATAAAGAATCATAGCGTGGAAATGCTATCTCTCCAGCTCCATCGTAACGACAGGCTGCCCGTACACGGGAGGGGTTGTTTACCTTCACACTCTGCAATACAGGGTGGGAAGGTTGGTATCGTTTTACTCGTAAGGGATGGGGATACCACACAACATTTTCCTTTTAAGTGGTCAACATTCACTTTTCTTCATCTCAAAACATTCATAGTGACCTAGTACAAGAAATGAGACTCTTTTCATTTAGCCACCTTTCGGAACAAAGACAGCAGGCACTGACGCCATTCTTTATGTTAAACTTCTCATTGTATGTTGCTTCAGCGTCTTCGGCTTCAAAAGCGCTTCCGAGGGGGAACAGAAAGAGGGCGTATTGTGCCAGACCAGGACTGTAAGGATGATGAATGCCAAGTTTCACAGGAGTACTGTCCAAGAATTAGCGAACTGAATATGGCGTAGCCTGTTGTCTTTAAGTCCTGTGTTTTGAAACGTTTTTGGAGAACTTTCAAGGGACAAATTATTGTATACCTCTCTGAGGTAGTTTCTTAGATATTCAGTTGTTGCCACATGATCACTAATGCAGAAGAATATCATCTTGTTTCTCACACTCTTTGCTCTCTTCACTTTCGTTGAGGGTGTGCTTGCTTGGAAGAATCAAACTGATGATTGATATTTGTTTCCAGATCATCATATTGATCACGTTGTAATTTCGCGCCAAACCTAAAACAACAGAGCCAAAGCAGCATCCGATTCTTTTAATTGTTGCAGGAAATATACCACTTGCAATACCATCGCGTGCATACGTTCCCACTAGATCTTCGTGTGCACTTTAGAAGATCCTGCCAAATACAGCAGACCAAAGAATGTCTCTATCTCTTGCTCATTGGTGTCATTCAAGAAGCAAACCTTATCTGCTTGATTCCTTTCCATTCTCTTTCTTGATTGGTGTGTTGAACAATAAAGTTATTATGTCGTTGCTAAAAAGAATGCCCAAGAATTTTGGGGGTCACAAGCAGGTTTGCAGGTAAATGGGTTATGTCGTGCTTTGGAGTTCATCCTCGGATAAGAGCGGAGCTGCACCTCTTACCGTACATAACTTCGGATCATTTTATTTTCATCTGAGCCCACACTTTTCACTGCCTGTTTCATGGTAGCTTTCAATCACGAATTCCTTACAAATTTCATTTTCTTCGTTTTTACTGAATTCATTGAAAATCTGCAACCTTTCCTTGCTATTGAACCTTTGAGCAATTAAAAGCAAAATTAAGCTATATAGTATATTTTCTTTATAATAACAACAGGAAGAAAGAACATGAACTGCAGGGAACTAACCTAGAAGGTGAAGTGGGGTCACACTGACTTCAATAGCTCCAACAATGAAACAAACGAACACTGGTTAACAATACACGAGCAGCGCTTCACTTCCGCCTTGTCTGGCATTCACAGCGTTGCCAACTCCACGGTTTTTTGTTGTAATCTACGGATATGCGCATTTTATAATTTAATATGCGGATTTTAAAAGGAAAGCATTTGGCAAAGCTGGGCATTCAACAACATTCTAAATATAGATTACACGGAATATTAGGCGCCGTAAACAAATAATGGATTGTTTATAAATAGCATAGATCATTCTGACCCCACCCTGCCAGATGAGGGTTAAAGCATTCATGCTACAACTTACATACGTACGCTAAAATTCCGCTGCCGTTTCATTATAGGATCTTTCCCCCCCACTTATCCATTTTAAAAAGTTTACTTTTAGATTTTTTAAAGCTCCTATTAAAATTACAGAAAGCATATACTAATTCAAGTGTCAAATATTACCAAAAGGTAATAAATTCTACAGAGCATACTATTTCATAAATTTATTTATCTGCGACATTAACTATAAAATATACTGTCTAGAGTCAACCTACTGTTGAAAACCATTAAACTCAGCGGCAGGAAAAGCGAAACAGCGAGATATCCTCTTTTACAACACAAGTTTAAAAAACTTGTGTTTCAAACCTTGAAAAAGTACCCACTTTATGACATTACAGAAACGCAACAACATGCCTAATGCCTAATAATTATTTTTTTTTTTTTTTTTTTTGGCGCTTAAGGTGGTTTTTTACAACAATCACCGTAAAGCGATGTTTTAATGTTTAAAACTGTTGTTGTGTGCATG
>CM060842.1:9297500-9577500 GCA_030762175.1 Metallyticus violacea | reverse complement strand
CACGGTTTTATTTACCTTCCGCATTTGGCCATACTTAAGCTTTTTGCGCCTGAAGAAACCCATCGATCGTGGCCGGGATTGAAGCCTCGATCTTGGATCTACGAGATGAGTATGGATACTACTAGACCGCCAAACCGACATATCATAGATGCCTACTGACGCATTAGTTTACAGACACGACAGTTAAAAGATGAATACAATAATAGTAAATTATTCTGGAGCAGGAATATCTCCGACCGAGGTCACTGAGGAGCTAAGACTTGTGAAAGCAAGAAATCCCTTCAGACTGTCCTCCAGTTCCAAAGTTTTCTCCAGGTGTTTCTCAATAGCAAATGCCTGAGACATACCCTTCTGGAATGGTTCCTTCCCAAAATTTCATTTTCCAATGAATCATTTCACTTCATGCTTCTTTGATGTTCGCCATCTGTGATATTTCTCGGGCTTCAGAAATGCATTGATATTCTTGTGGTTACCATCACAATTTGATTGAGACCTTGATCGCTTGATATACTCCAGGACCCACGATTTCGAAAGAGAGCACGCTGGAAATTTGTTAACGTACTGAAACTGGCCGCAAGGCATATCCTGTAGCAGGGCGGCATTGAGATAACTTCTGTTTAATAAAACTCACTCCATTATGCTAACACAAGGTAATTTGTGTTGCTGCAACTCGGCATAATTTTTCGAAAATTGTTTTGTTTGCTTGTTTGAATTTCATTTCACTGTTGAATAACCAAGACCACGCCTTAGGTTAGCGGCACGATCTATATTATGCACCCTGGAGGGCTTGGGTGCAATTCCCTACTGAATTATGGTTGCCAGCGTCGATGATGGTATTTATACTTAAAGAGAACACACGAAGGTCAAGTTTTGAGACAGGAGAATCTGAATACAGTATAGCGGAAATCACACATTCTTGCAAATTATTGATATAACTTTTAAATTCCCTCCGATTATTATTATTATTATTATTATTATTATTATTATTATTATTATTATTATTATTATTATTATTATTATTGTTGTTGTTGTTGTTCGCATGGATTGTGAGGTGCTAATTTCTTAAATATTGCGAAAGACAGAATTTTCAAGTCATGATGTTTACAATTTCTTCCTGATAACTTCATTATGGCCGGAAGTACTGCACCGCCATTCGTGGAGAGTTGCAGCACTTTTACCTCGCAGCGAGTCCTTCATTATATCGAATAAGGCATAATCGGAGGGAACCAGATCCGGTGAATATGGTGGGTGCGGCACATTGAGCCCCCCAGCTATGCCAACTTTGCGGCCATAGTTTTACTGATGTGGGCCGCGCATTGTCATGTTGGAGGGACACTGTTGTCGATCATTCTCTATCACCGTTCCTGTATCCTGCGTCTACGCTGTGCAAGAGTCTCACAGTACTCGCTGTTTTTGATTCGTTTTATTTACGGACACTCTTGAACATCTCAGGTCATCAGCGTCCCCTTCATTTCAGGGCGTGAAACGGCCGATAAATTTTGCTCAGAGGCTTTCGTGCCGTAAATCTACGACATGGGACGCAAGGCTTTACTTTCCTTCCGAGGGAAGCCACACAGGATTTTTATGCCCGAAAAAATCCATCAATCCTGGCCGGAATTGAACCCGCGGTATAAAGGCAAGCATGGTTACCACTGGACCACTAGGGCCGATATTTCGCTGTTGATAGTCGTTTCTTGAGGAAGGCAGTCTGTTAGGGTATGCTTGAAGTGTTCCAGAAGACAGTGATCCTGTACTTGCTTGCAGGAGCGAACTTTCGTGGGTCGACTATTCCCTGGATGTTTCCGTTGCATGGCTTGGACTTTCTTCTCTGGTGTGTGGTACTAACTCCATGACTCGTCTCCAGTCAACAACTTCTCCAACATTTTCTGATCTTCATTATGCATTTCCAGCATGTGTCTGCGTCAAGTGCCGTAGAATGCAATGTGCGCACACCTTTTTATACATTCAAATCGTTTGGATAATGGCGTGCAGAGTTGCGCGGTTGACACTCTAGTTCATCAAAGGTTATGCATCTATTAGTCATAATCAATTCAGACACACGTTCTTGTGTGCAGATTCCTTCCCCTGACGCACCCATAATCCATCAACGGTCTTCTGCACAGGGGCTTCTTGACCATAATCTCAGTTTTTATATTGTTCATTTTATTTTTCAATATTATCTCATTTGAGCTCAATACATTTGATCCAGCGAGATTCCAATATTCCTTCGGAAAAAAATGTATTTCAAACTGTGCATAATACGCGTTTGCAGCACAGATAAGCTCTTCTTTTCACGAAAAGCCCACTCCCCCCCCAAGTCAATTTTTGAGGTTAGGAAAGAGAAGGAAGCAGTATGGGGCCAAATTTTGGCAATAAAGTGGGCGGGGAATTATTTCGAAGCCCCAGCTTGTGCACTTTTTGCACCATTGTCCTGTTGAAGGAGCACTTTTTTGCACGCCAATCTTGGTCCCCTCTGCTTCAACTCGCTATGCAAAAGGCCCAATAACTTTCTGTAATAACAGCCAATCACTGTTTTACCCATTTCCAATATTTTCTCGCCAACAAAATGGTTTTAGCTTTTTCGATGCACTTTAAACTTTCGCCAAACCGCTGTTTTCACTGCCGTTTTGTCTCCGGGGGATGGTGATGTATCCAAGTTTCGTCTACAGTAAAAAATAACCCATCCCAGAAGTCATTCAGATTATGCTGCAACTTTGCCAAACATGATTTGAAATGTGCTTCCTCGAGTGTTTTTGGTGTGGAGTCAACAAACGCGGCAACTATCGCGCACTCAGCTTCTTCATATGCAGAACTTCATGTATCCATTCATATGAAATGTCTACCATCTCAGCAATCTCACGACTTTTAATACAACGATCTTCTATCACGATACCATGAATTTTATCGACTATTTATTCAATCGAATGTCCGGAATGTTCAGCATTTGCAGTGTTCGTAAGGCCACGTTTAAATACATTTAACCAGTAATAAATGTTCAGAGTACCCATGAACATGAGTACCCATGAGTTCCTTTGGTTTGAGTCGCAGTGTACTTGTTTAAATAAAAATGTTATATCACTGCTTGATACTCATATTTATAAACCGTTACATGCATCACCAATTAACCAATAGTCATGCTGCTTAACAAACTTTCTCGCCATTTCGTTGAAATTTACTAGACTTATCAATCCGCCCTCATACTAGTAAGTAAAACTTGGCTAATTTTTTAAAATTGTAATTATTATATATTAATAAATACTGAATTACTCAACATTTAATTTACTTTAATACCTGAACTTATTAAAAAGGGCATTGGTATATTGACAGAATGTAATGCGTACTTTATTCTTCAATTAATTGCAGTAGGTTTATTCTGGGGTTACAGTTCTTTGTGATAGGACGCCTATAAAGTACAATTAACAGCACAGGATCCAGAGATTTACTGTAGATGTCAGTATACTAACGCTAGTATACTGACAAAGTGTTTCATAATAGAACGTTAATCTTGTTAGATGTTAGCATATTACATGCTTATAACCAAATGAAGCATTTTATGCATATAAAATATTTAACAAACAATATATGTTATATATATATATATAATCCGAATGAAATTATTAGCTATATTAGTCATATATCTTCGCTATCGTTTACTAACTGACAGTAAGGAACATCCGATATGCCAATCATATTAGAAAATTGTGAAACATTTTACCGTCACCGTTTTAAATAAATAAACTGATTCTCCAAAAATGCCAAATTGGATACAATTATGAATTTAATCGACACTGCAAGGCTAATCAATCAATTTTATATTAATGAAATAAAACAAGGTAATATTAACTCAAATTAGAATATTTTTCCCAAAAAGAAAAAAGAAAAAGAAAGCGAGAAAGGGAGGATCTTGGTTACTAGGCAAGCTCAATAAATTCTGCGGTATCTCATTCCATTGTGTTTGGATCTTGAATTGCTGTCAACAGCGCGTTAATTTCAACTTAACCGGAAGATCAAAGGATAACACGATGCTCGATTCAGGCTACAAAACTTTCTTCGGTAAAATACAAAGGATCTTCTCAAGTGCACTTTTACAGAAACCGCAACAATTCTGCAGCGTGTTGGCTTTGTAAGCAACATGTTTCAGTTGTTATTGAAAGCTCTTATGATATGATAGACACTAAATAAGTTTTCAGACACCATAGGGTCGCCAATAACTGATATGCAATATAAAGGACATTATTCTGTTTGCTATATAGATAAAAATGTCTTTGCGTCATATTAAGAATTTGGTCTACATTTTTTATTCAAAGAATGACAAACAAGGCTCTTAAAAAGAATACTCTTCATTTTCCCAGGTGTAAACCCTTACAATCAAAACGCAGCAGGCGTTGACACAAAGGTTTGGATTGTAATTGCAACGTATGTTTATCTTTTTCTCCTCGCGTTTTTATTTCATTGGAATTACTCATACTGCACTGTAAACAGAGGTACGAGAGCTGTTCTATAAAGAACGATTATACTTTTTTTGGACAGCATACCTTTATTCATCCTCATAACTTTCATGCTCTTTCTCAAAGTGATCCCCGTTGGGTGCACCTGTCCCAGTTTTTCTCCCAGTCTTTAAAGAAACTATTTTTGACAGAACTTTCAAAATCCCCTCCGCACCTTTCTCCCGTGCTTCTGATTATGACATTACCTCTCACGGAGAATGTTTCTTCAATTTGGAGGAGGGGTGCCACAAGGAGCTAAATCTGGACTATAGGGAGGGTAAGGGACGCATTTTTGTGAAATATTTAGCAACAGTATTTCAGATGTGCGGCCGCTAGAGCGTAAACATACAGACGCATACACATAATATAATGATATTATATATAAATATATAAATTGTCATGTGCACAGGACAAAAAGTCACAAAATTAGAGAAAAAGTGTAGTTTATGGATGAAATATTTAATATTCTTTCAAATGATTGCAAGTAGCAATAGGAATTATCCAGGAAGAACGCATAGCCACAATGTTTCATAACAAAATGGACATAGCTGGGCAACGAAGCCGCTAGCCACGTCTTTTTTTACCACTATGGACAACCTGATTGGTGCATGTTCCATAAATTCGTTTGTTAATCTTATTTAGCCACATAAACCATATTTTTAAACATTTACATCCTAGAGCAAAAGTACGTTCTAGATGGTTTGAGTAACGTAATTTTTGACATTTGAAATTATTGGGCGTCTAGGATAAGAATAAGAACAAAGGGATCACCTTGTTACAGGAAAGGGTGCCGAGCAAACACCGCCACTTTGGTTATACGCTGTTTAAGAACGGGTAATGGGGGCGGCTCGAAAGAGAGAGACGCTAGAGAGGACCTAGAGAAGCTATACGTACCGCGGCGAACCGAAAGAGGAGGGACAAGGTCAGGAACTTGACGACCCTGCCTCGGGATCAGTCAAGCCGCTGAAATACCAACGGCCGTCATCAGTTATTTGACTTCAGCACGGCATTCCCCAAAGAAAGGGAAGGATCATTACGTCTATCAATTATACACTACTTAGTATCAAAGAGTATGTTAATAAATAGTTCTAGCAGCATAGGAAGCAACTTTCTTTTATAAAAATCTACCATCGTTCCTTTGGAGCAACTTCCACATTGTTCACTCCAAGACTCAGAACTGAGTATGCCCGAGTTAGGATCACCGAGATTGACCGTGACAATTTGGTGGAGGCGTCGGGCATATATAAAATTTCACCGTCATTTTTGTGCCTAGTAAGTAGTATCGATGGAGATTTGGAGACATTTTTCAAAAAGTTTTTCATGGGTACAACTCCAGTAGGTAAATTTTCTTCGGAATTCGCTAAAAGCCAACGTGAGAATAGAAAATTGTTCACGCAGAAAGTTCTCAAGTTTACGACATTCAAAGGCTCTTCTCAGAATTTAACGGTCCAAATTTTATGGATAAATCGTTTTGTTTATAGATTAAAGATATTAAATTTAAATGTTAGGAACTTTCTATAGTTTCTTTATGTTAAGGCATTTATTAGGTTAAAGTGTCAAAAACACGTAATTTGGAGCCTCATCAACACTACCTTTGCCATGACAACATAAAGCGGACTATTCCGGTGGCACCCAGACAAGGATGGCGTGCCGAGGTGCGCTCCCGTTAGCGAACCCCAAACCAGAGCATTCCAGCGAGAATTCTTTTGTTCATCAACAAATAACGTTCCTGGCGGCGCAAGTCGGGTTGAAAACAAAATGAAAGCATAATTTGGAGACACAAGCAACTGTCTGCCGTAGAACACAAAAGCGGTGGGGCCCTCGGGAGTGGAGTATTGTTATACTGTACATATACACGCACACCCAAGCTTTCCAACGCTTGAGCGGAACTTACTAGGTTTTATCTTGCTTTTTGGGTAAGAAGGAAAACATACACTTTTGTTTATTTTGTGACATTTAACAGTTAAATTAGCACTGAGGACCACACGAAAATCTATTCGGTGTACCAAATTTACAATATCCCAATGTGGAAAATCAATAGTTCTCGAGAATTTTTTAAACAGCAAACAGAGGTACAATTCCAAATAATATCATCAGCATATTAAATGTATGACAAAATCATATACACTTAGTTTGTTTAACACAATAGTGTACGACCATTATTCATACATTCAAACTATTCTTGGCAGTTAATAGCTGTAGCATGTGAACAGGTGAAATCTATTCATTATCACTTCTGTTAAATATAACTACTCCTACAATTCTAAATACTCGCTAATACCAACTGAGAAAAACAAAATAAATATAACAATGTTAATGTATTATTGCATGTACTGCCCTTATCTTTTATTACTCTAAGAGTAGTTTTATAACCTCATCTTATTTATTTAAAGTAAAGCATAAATAATATTATTTTTGGTTAGCAATTTCAAATTAAAGTTTTTACTTGGATAGACGTTAATTTATTGGACAATTATTAAAAATGAGCTCCATTTTTAGCAACAATCGGCATGGAGAAATTAGTGGATGAAAATGTGGAAGCAATTCGTCGATTCTTGTTCACGGATTTGTGGGAATACAGAGTTGGCGGCACTGAGAAGACAAATGCAAGTTCAGGTGGTAAAATGATTACGGTAAAAAATTACGATAAATTTACAGCTATATGCGACTGTGATTAGTTAAAATTAAATTTTCTTTACATTTCATTGATATGACGACGTCACATAAATGATATAGTATCCCTTAAGTCTTAGTTGATACAAGACCGACTATATTTATCAGACCCCATATACGGAAAAAATGGCGTTCGGAGTCGCCCTACTACTTCCAATAGCATAAAGAAACTTTTATGCGCTATTACATTTACAAGACGCCATTATTTACCATTAGAAAACATTTCCATGCTTTTAAGGATCTGAAATTATTTATAAACAATATTTATCACATGTAAACGAAATATAAAATAATTGAACTATACATTTCTCCACAGGTAGGTACAAATCTTTGTAAAATACACCAACTTCCAAATTACTGGACACCTTAAAAATAATCGACATAGATGGGACAACATTATATTTATTATTGTCTATTTTAATGAAAAGAACATAGTTTCCCTTGGTAATAGTTGTAAATGGGCGTACCTGTATTGTCACTTACAAAGGAGTCAAAATATAACATCCTTCTCACACCATTCATTAAAATTGTCTTCATCTTGCTCCAAAACCATCTGCGTACATTCTTTCGAATCTTTCCTTTCTTTGCTAATCCACACGTCACATACGATGGAAGTTTACAGAATTTTGCATAGGGAAAGTCTTCCCTAACCACGACTTTTGGTATGAAATGTTTAATACACACTGCTTTAATTATTGCTATTTAGGAAATGTAAATACAAGAGCAACGCGTTGTACTAACACTGTCTATTAAACAAGTCCCGGGTGTGACTTTACTAAATGAATATTAGCTTAATAAAAAACAAAAGAACTAATAAGCTATTGTTGCTTTACGTCCACTATAAACGATTGTAATAAACCAGGCAACTGCAACAAATAAATTTAACAAAGCCATGTGATTAAAAACACAAAACACGATTTTCATCATTTTGTCTATAATTGATACATACATTAGGATCTGATAAATATAGTCAGTTTTGGTTAATATGCAGTATAATACATGTCCGTTTAATTTTACCTTATTCTAACTAGTCTATCATAACAACTACGACCGTATGAGAATTTTGGAGAACAAAAGTCAAGAAAGAAAAGGGAGTGTTGTGTGGAGTTAAAAGATATGTACGTTAAAATAAAAATCAATATTGCAATTATCTCAAGGCTGATCACTTGAACCATAACTTTGATTTTTCTTGTCGAAGATGATGAGCTTTTTTTTTTTTTTTTGTCCGAGTCTTAATATAAACTAAATGTTTTTACCTGGTTCTAAAATTTGTTAGGTGGTCAAGAGGTTTAAGATGATATAAAACCTTAATTATATATAAGTTTTTAATTAAGGTTATAGCTAATTTTCCCAACACGCCGCAATGCATTGAGCTCTAATTTATTAGGGAACCTTTGTGTTCCCAATTTGTGGCACATGAACGCCTGGGGGTATGAACACGTAGATATACAGCACTTCAAGGTCTTCGCCCGCAGTCCGTTACGGTTTTTTGGAACAAATAAATAGATGCAAGCCTCAGGGTGCGTGTTTTACTGTGTGCCTCTGGCACCTTGAGGCGGATAGGAACGCTTCACGTCGTCATGTACAGTTTAATATCGGAATTGAGTCATCAATATACATCTTCGAAATTTCTTCGTCGTGCATACTATTCAAAATCCATTCACAAAATCTACATCTGGATGCAGGGTCACCCGGTTTAAGTTTTTGCACTACAGTACTTTTATAGGGTTTTAACTTCAGTAGCTTTGTAGTTGTTCAACAGAGGATTACCGCCACGGGTAGCCGAGGCGCTAAGGCGCGGACTCGTGAACAGGAGGTTCGGGGTTTTATTCTTATCAGGATCGCCCTCCCTGATTGGGTGTTTTCCAGGTTTTTCTCAGTCCTCATAAATAGCAAATGTCTGGGAGACGATTAAAACGGGCGTTAAACACTATTAAAAAAAAACAGATGAATAGGAAATTCCCGTTTGCTTAGAAAGATGTTGAGGTGATTTTTAGAGAAACGTTCCAGAGCATGTTCTGTGAGTACTGTTCTTGGCTGTGTACGCGTTTTATTAACAATATTTCCCGTTTCACGAAATTTATTTAGCAATCTATGAATGGAACTGCGATACGAAAGTTGAGTATCAGGAATCTCTCCTGAAACAATATCGGTACATCACAAGTCGATTCTGTATGCAAGTACTCTTTGGGGAACAGAATGCCTGAATTGAGCAATATTTACGTAATTAATACACTGTATTACGCTGCCTACATCGGAACAATATTTGGCAGAAAACAGGCAGCGTAGTGCAGAAAGTCAAAAGACGCCTGCCTGACATAAACCGGCAGGAAATAGAGGCGCGGTGCATGCAGATGTCATCTCTGGACCTGCAGAGCAAAATTAAAACTAGATGGAGTAAAGAGACATGTATCATGGAGCTAGGCATTAAAAGAGGTCCGGAATAGCTTGGCTAACGCTGTAAGGCTGGAAGTCACGCAAGGTTATTGAAGGCAGAAAGATTTGCCCATTATGCGAAGAAACCAGAAGACTGGATACAATGTTGGCTAAGTGTACATAGACAAGATGCTAAGATAACATTTCTCCCGGATTCATTTTGGATTTCCACTAGGAGGAGGCTGGCATGTTGGAACGTAATTGTAAATAGACAAAACTGAGTATTTTCTTATTTGAAAGACGTAGTTTTAGGGACAAGAAATTTCATAAGCATTGCAAATAAATAATACGGAAATTTATGTGAATATCAGAATTGTTATATGTATGTCTGTTTCGCGCGCGCGCGCGTTCTTGTTAATGTTGTTGTTTTCTTTTGTTGGAATTAATTTAAAAAATTAAGTATTTTGCAAGAGCATTTTCTTAGTAAATTCTTGTACAAACATGGCCTTGTTAAATTGGTATTTTTAGTGTATTATTTATTGTCGCTTTAACTGCACTGGTCTTATGCAAATGTTGACTCTTTGTGGACACCCAAAAGATTATTTGCAACAAAAAAGATTGACTCATTTTGGCCAAAAAATTCACTCCCAGTGTCCCTTATGTAGAATAAAAACTTGTTTGCTTTTAACGGAATTACCCTAAAATCTATTTCTTAATAGAAATGGGCATAATAAACAATTTTATCCCTGAAATGAGATGGTAATCTGAGATCATAGACAGTAAACCGTTATCATTTCGACTTGCTTTTACTTAATCAACTTGGGAACCTATTGATTTCGAAAATCGCTTTAAATTGAGGTGAGAGTATAATAAAGCTGTAGTAAAAACTATTAGCACTCCTAAAATGATCAATACAACACGTCCTCAAAACTGTCACATATAATTCACTAGGATTTCTGCTTCTAAATGCACTGATTAGCACAGTCATCTAAATGCGTCATATTTCAAGCTTTCTGACATATAGTAGAGGCTAGCCTGTTGCCATGGCAACTGAACTTTGCAAAGTGACCAGTGTTTGTTCTACAGAGGAAGAATATCCGTGTTTGTTCTTACAAGGAAGTTCGTGCCAAAACACTTTCTCTCCTGTTCCCTGTTTTCTTTTCTGACCCCCCCCCCCCCCCCCGCTTATCTCAGACGTTTCGTCTCATTTATCATACTTTGTGTACAGACCATGTTCTCATAATGCAGCACTAAATTAGTCCTGGGACATGCTTTTCTGACCGACGTATCCGTTAACAGGCAGGGAGGAAATTACTGGCCACAAACTGCACACTACAAGAAATGTAAAATTAACGCCTACCTGAGAGAGAATCACACAGTAAACTTAGTTTAATTGTATCGCATGGGGAATAAACAGTCTTTTTTTTAAAAAAAATACTGAATGAACGAATTTTTTTTTTTTTCATGATTGATATTTGTTTACTGTAATCTTCACAAAGCAGTTTCCATCATTAGAACATTAGGAATGCAATTAATGCACAGCTTAGGTCGATCAACCAGTGAGGCAAAATAATTATACAACATTACCAAAGACGTTTCTTGTACATTTGTGTGTCTTTCAGGATGTAGTGAAAGAAGTTCTGAAAATAAAAACATTGCTGCCTCACCATTTATCGTCACTGTATGCCACAGTCTTCCGATACACTGTGCAAGGGGGAGGGGGCAGAGAAGACGACCTTACAAATATATATATAACATTACTTCAGACGCGGATGCGGCTATAAAGGGTTTTATTTATTTATTTTCTTCCCCAAATTGGGAAGAAATTCTGTTGCAGCCATGGAAAGTATATCCTTACACAAAGTTGTCGCTAGCACTTGTGTAACTAAATATACGTGAACTTTCAAAATAAATCATATTGTTTACCTGACGTTTTAATCCAGTGAAAGTGCCAGAGGCTCGTTGTCGGTGTCGGTGTCCCTATTATCACCATTATCATGGTCGGTCCTGGTGGTGTAGTGGTAACCATATTTGCCTTCTAAACCCAAGATCGCGGGTTCAACCCCGATAAGGACCGATGGATTTTTTCGGGCGTAAAAATCCTAAGTATGGCTTCCTTCGGAAGGGAAGTAAAGCCGTGGGTCCCGTGTCGTAGATTTACGGCACGTAAAAGAACCTCAAGTCTGAAAGAAGAGACCTCTGAGCAAAATTTGTCGGCCGTTTCACGTTCTGAATTGAATGGGACGCTGATGACCTGAGATGTTAAAGAGCGTCCATAAATGAAACAAATCAATAACAATTATCATCGTCGTTGCGTTCATCAGTTCGTCTCTGTTGTCATCAGAAGCTTGTAAATGTATTATTATTGCTTCTCACATACCGTTCCGAACTATTTCTTTCTTAAAGTCTTCCTCTTGTAATTTTTCAGTGTGTCGAACGTAGGATCCCTAGAAGACTGGGTCACGCTGTCTATTTCTTCATTAACGAATCTTTCCACGTGTTTCATCTTAAATACCTTGTTTTTATTTGCATCCCCCCGCTTTATTTGAGACCACACATTCACAATTGGATGTAGTGACAACGATAAAGAGACAATCGAATTACCTCATGTTCCCCTTGAATGATTTCCCCTTTTCTAGTTCGTGTATTTGAAATTTTGTTTATAGTGACCGAATGATAAGGAGCACTATCCATTATTACTATACTTCAGTTTTCTAAATAATTTGGTACATAATTTAAAAACCATTCTTTAAATGTTGAAAGCTGTCATTTCCTCGTGATAGTCGGAAGTTGATTTAGAATTAAATATTCATTTGTTCTCCAGTACAAAACCTGTGTTCGCCCATCCACATGACAAATAATGTCTACTGTCCTTCCCTCAGTCCACCATTACTAGAGTCTTGCCACGTGGATGTTTGAGTGTGGTTTTGTTATATGAAGCACTACCAAAATAAAACATTGTTTTGGCGTCTCCAAAAATTCGAATTTGATGCATTGTGCGCAGGACTTTTAGCCATGATGCCTCAATGTCACTCCTCTCCATTAAGAGTTTACGTTCATCATTTGTCTTCCAGTGTTTGAAACCTAAACTGCGCAATATTCTGCAAGTGGACGAATTAGAGCCCTTGTATGAAATATTGACTTTTAAAACTTTGACACGTTTTAAATCAAGATTAATTTTGTAAATATTTTTTTATGTTTTATTTACAGACGCTGTTTAAAATCTCAGGTCAACAGCGTTCCATTCAAATCAGGGCGTAAAACAGCCGACAAATTTTGCTCAGAGGCCTCTTCTTTCAGGCTTGAGGTTCTTAACGTACCGTAAATGTACAACACGGGACCTATGGCTTTATTTCTCTTCCGAAGGAAGTCATACTTAGGATTTTTCGATCCTAGAGGGATTGAACATGCGATCTTGGGTTTACGAGGCAAGTATGATTACCAATACACCACCAGGACTGACAAAATCAAGATTTTCTCTCTCTTCTTCTTCCGAATATATTTGTTAAAAATCATCTTTCACGCCCTACTTCTTACTATTTCCCTTTTAGAGCTAGGAGCAGCTGTTCTCGATTTACCGCACCCCATGATTAATACAATCACGCACTATTCACTTCCACTTCACTTCTCAGACTGGCTACTAGCAAATGAACACTAGAAGTAAGAAGAAACATAGATGTGTTTGTTAGAGTGGTAAATGTTATGGTCACCACAAATGTTTGCAACATTGCTACTGTTCTGTTTATATCTATACCAATCAGTGTATTCATGCAGTCAGTAATATGGACGTGTTATCGTCGTGTATGTACTGGAAAGTCTCATAAGAACATTGGATAGTCAACTATTGTGAATGTGAAATATGAACAGTAGTAAAATTGAATCTACTGAAGCTAAAAAGACGTTATTTGGACGTACATGACCCAAAACTGCTCTCTACTTGTCTTTTTTTTTAAATGGTGTTTAATGCCCGTTTTAACTATTGTGACACCACAGGCGGTGAACACTGGTGATGGATGAAATGATAAATTGGGAAAGGATTTTTTTTTTGTTAAGGAAGGAAACGTTCCAGGCCTAAGTTTAGGGTACCTCCCCGGCATTTGCCAGCTATAAGGACTGAGAAAATCCTCAGTCAGGGAGGACGGTCCTGACAGGAATCGAACCTCAGACCTTCCGCTCACGAGTCCGCTCATTAACGACCTTGGTCATCTTTACCAACCTCCTTTGCTCTTTAATATTTAAACATATTTGTTTTTGAAATAGACATTTCATAGAATTCATGCGTTTTACACAAAACGTATAGCTAAATAAAAAGGTTGCACTTGTAAAATAAACCTCTAGACAAAACTTGCAGTATTGCGATGGATTCTTTCAGAGGTTTAAACTTGCCGCTATTGGAGGACAGGTGACAAAACCCGGCACACTCCAGCCAGTACTGCTATCAGAACGTTATATCACAATATTAATAAAACGGATGACAGGTCTCAGGCCATAATTACTGCTAGCAACAAGCGGAGAGACAAAAACTTCAAACAAGGCTCATGGAAAACAGAAGGGAAGGTACAATGGAATTCATTCCCGAGAAGTAAGCCTGCTATACGAAATTATATTTTAAAAACCTGCAAAAGGGCTAAAGAAATAAAACAGAAATAGTTTTGAAATTGTGAAGAGAAGGAAAGAGTTGAAATAATCGCACATCAACTCAAAAGCATGTGGGTAGAATCAAATGTCTAATACTTTGCCTGGATTTAAAGTAGTCTCTTGGTATTTAAAGAATCAAAATAGGCGAGGTTTCAACGTAAAATAAACATCGTCAATAAATCAAAAGAAAGTGTACTTAAAATATATCTGTAATATACAATGAGATTAATTGAAGCATGGGTCGGCAGAGCGCAGCTGCATACTGCAAGAAACCAGACCTTAAGGCCTTTTAATGCACGTGTAGGTAACAATTTATAATTAGAGTGAGAGAAACTGTCAGCGAGTGGTTGTGCGTTGTGTATGCTCAGTGCTTTCATCGTGTGTAGGTAATGGTTTTTCGTTAGTTATGCCATTACATACATATAGTCTTGAAGAACGGGCTTCTATGTACGATACACACGATGACTCTTCAATAAAGAATAGTCATCATTTTTACAATATTTGTTAGCTTAATGGGTGATACTACTGTGCGATCAGTGATGCTTTCTCCCGTGGCGCGGGGATTTTCCTATGAGCCAGTCCCCACTCGTTTGCCGCGTCTTGGAGTAGGTAACGAGCCTGTTTACTTGTTTACCTTGCTGGCTGTCGCAGTCATAGAGCAGCCTGTGTTTACAACGGCACAGAAAGTCGTTATGTATGATTTATATGTGTTAACTCAGTCAGTTCGTGAAGTTCGAAGGCTGTTTCAAGCAAGATTCCCGGATATAGACACTATAGATCGTAAAACAGTTCATAACCTGTTTAATAAATTTCAATAAATAGGAAATGTCCAGCCTAAAAAAAAAAAAAGTAAGGTTCTCACCGAAGAAAGATTACATAACATTGATTGTTGTATAGAAAAATCCGTTAGTCGTCTTGTGGGAATTTTATATGCGTCTGTGCAAAAGCCTACTAAAAATCCCACGTACAAGTGAAACCGCACACCATACAAGAGCTCAAAGATAATATTCGTCAGGAAGTTGTCCGGATTTCTCAAAAAGAACTACGGCGAGTGTGAATAACTTCCTTAAGAGATGCCAAAAATGTGTGGAGAATGAAGGCGGGCAGTTTCAACACCTCATTTGATAATTTGGTAAGTAATGGGTCTGTTAAACAGGTTTGCGTATTGTTGTATGGTTAGTTTGTTTTGTTGTTTTACCCTACCGCTAATTACTGAGATCTGTCTGGCCGGTTAACCGGCTAACAAACTCGCCCACAGGCAAAACACTCCGGGGAAAATAAAATTGATCGCACTGTGGTTTTCATTCGTCTCCAGTCTGTGCAATGACTTTTTTGGAGTCTGGCTCGGTTTCATTACATCTTCTTCATATAGGGATAAATTAGGATTCCCATTCAACCCGTTTTTCCTGGGACAGTCCCTTTTTGATAAAATATCTTGTTTTCTAGATTTTTTCCTCCAAATAATCCGCTTTTTAAGAACCATTCCTAATAATTAGTTACGAAATTTATTTATTTATTTTAAACTCTTTAGCGCTGCAAGTGGTGTATACTCGAAGCGTTGTTTCTACTACTTTCGGTGTGAAATATTTGCTAATTTTAGCTAACTTTAAAATGCGAAATATAAATACCAGAGTATAATATGACTGGTAAATTTTTGTAAGTGTCATTGTTGACAGATGAGCAAGACAGATTTAAAATTGAAACCGTGAAGACCTTAATAATTTTAAAAATACATTTTTGATTTATTTTTTCTCAGTCCCATGCCCAAATGTCAAAAGAAAAACTTTACTTGCGCAATAAATCCGATAAACACTCTAACAAATAAATATGGCATTTATTCTGGTATCTTCAAGTTGGATTTGTATTAGAGTATATGAAATGTGGTGCATTTATTTATTTTTTTCATATTTTAGCCTCGTATTTTTTTATAAAATATCCTAGATTTTAAAATGAAAAAGTTGGAAATATCCCCCTTTTTTGAAAAAATATGATGGAAAGTGTAATATAAATAAATATACTGGAATACAAAGATATCTACAGAATGTAATGCTGACAGCCAAGCGCAGTTTAAAATAATAAATACAGTGCAGACGGCTACTGTGAAGGTAGGCGCCTGCCCCCTTGTGCCGGGGGCTGCAGTACTCACCCTCTGCGAGCCCACAATACTAATCTATTCACGCGACTTTTCCAGACACTAGAGCGTCGTATTTTGACACGAAACACCGCAAGGTATCTGTAAAGGAATCTCCGGAATTTCTTAGAATTCTTCTGTTGTCAGGTAGTAGTCGACTGTTCTTCTTTCTGTCTGGTTTTCAGGGCATTTTTTAATGTCTAGAGCCGGTAAGCCACATAAAGAAAGAAGACATAAAATTACACAGTCCACTAAATTAGGATCTGATATAGTTTGCAACATTTTACCTGATATTTAAGTACGAGGACCGTTTGGAAATGATTTATTACATTAGTAGTTTTTGTACCTTGCTTATTATGCAACTTAGTTCCATGCATATGGGATCTCAATATACTCCCTACCGACGTCAATGCACCATTGCCACCTTCCTAGTAACTTCATTCTGGTGTCTGGAAACCATTGTTTGGGAGTACTGGACAGCTCGTTGTTGCCTTGCAAAGTCCTTCATACTGTCGATAATGCACCCCAGCGATTTGCTGATGTTATGTTGGAGGAACACTTCCCCTTTCGCCGTTGCTGAAGTTGCGTCTAATCCGTGAAGGGTCTTGCTATTGACAGTCGTTCCTTTAGGAAGGCAGTTCATTGGCAGACGCCTGAAGTGTCCCCAAACATGATGATCATCTGCTTACCCGCAAATGGAGCATCACGAAATTTCTTGGGCCTGGACTTTCTTCGTTGGTATGTAGAAGTAACTCGTCACCGTTCCCCAACTTCTGCAAAAAGACACTCCTTTTGTCCTTCTGTGCCTGCAGTAGTATTTCGTTATTTACGGACGTCCATGTTCATCAGTGTCCCATTCAATTCAGGACATGAAACGGCCGATAAATTTTGCTCAGAGACCTCTTCTTTTAGGTTTGAGGTTCTTTTACCTGCCCTCAATCTACGGCAGGGTTTGCTTCACTTCCCTTCCAAAGGAAGCTATACGTACGGCTTTCATGCCCGAAAAAACATTGAGCCTGGCCGGAAATGAACGCGCGATCTTGGATCTGCTAGGCTATAAGTATGGTTACCTCTACACCACCAGATGCCGCTTCTGTTTCCTGTGTCCAGTCCCGTGGAACTCAATGTCCTCATATATTTTTCATATTCAAATCGTCTTGTGCAGGGTTGCTCGACTGAGGCCTGTCTGGCATTCCAGTTTATCAAAAGTTATACGTCTATTATCCATAATCCATTCAGACACCACTCAATTGACCCAATTGTAAACGGTCTTCTCTGCAAGAGCTTCTTGACCACATACCGCAGTTGAACGTGTATGAATTTCTGCAGTTTTGACGGCTTCCTTTTATAAGTAGTCCCTCTTTGTCTCCTTTCATCTTGTCCATTTCTTTCTAAACTTGACAACAAACGAACACGGTCTTTTCGCTACACTCTCTGCCTACAACCGCCATCTAGCATCTGCATAGCATACTAGCTAGTATCAGTCTATTGTCATACAAATGAATGTGACCGTAGATTGCGCGGTATTAGTGAAACACTGCAATTGTAAATACTTTTCGAAAGCACCTACTACTTTGATATGCTGATTTTAAATAAAACATAGATTTAAGTTCAAAATTTGTCAGTCTTAATAGTTATGCATTTAAAATATACCTATCGAACAACTCTGGTATTTTCTGCATATCAGCTGATAGAGATTACAATGTTTCCACTTACGTAGTATTTATATTGGTAACAGGACAATACTAAATGCATATCTAAAGAGCAAAATTAAAACAACAGAGGTGTAACTACTGTATACAGAAAAACAAAACACTTTACTGTAACACCTATTTAATGTATGGAGAAAAAAAATTAAAGAACACACTACCTTTTTTGTAAAAATCGTTTGATTTCTCAGCATAATCTCCTTTTAAATCTATACAATTATTCCAGGGATTTTCTAATTTGTTTATCCCAAGCATCTTCAGCTCTGCTAGATATGTTAGTTTGAGGAACAGGAAATAGTTCGAAGGAGTCAAAGTAGGGGGAAGGAGAATAGGGGAGATGAGGATTTCATGCCGTAAGTTCAGTGAGTTTTAAATTGTAGGATCGTGCGCTGGCACATTATCGTGATGAAACAGGATTTTTTTCTTCGTAGATAAGGAAGAGTATTCCTGATCGCTTCGTTTAATTGCTTCAGTAGCGTAGCGGAATATTCTGCGGTTATGATTTTGCACTTTTCTAAAAAGTCAACTAAAACTACTCTATCGAAATCCCAAAACACATTCAAGTTCGCCTTCCTGCTGAGCGAAGCTTTTCTGGTTAGCTGTAAGCAAACGCGGCGCCCATCTTGCAAATGCCTGTACAATATATAACGCACCCGATCTTCAGAAATCTCCACAGTTTCAGCAATCTCCGGTCGCTCAGCACCATTTCTTTATTTTGTCAATAGCTTCAGGGGTCGTTACTTCGACAGAACGTCCCGAAAGCTGTGCATCGCTTGTGCTCGTTCGGCCATATCTAAACAAATCCAACAATTTATACATCATTCTAAGCAATGGTAAGGATTCCGTAGGGTTTTTGTTTAGCTTTCGCGTTAGTTCATGTGGGCGTTGCCCCTTTCATAAAGTAAAGCTTTATTAATACATGAAATTCGCGTTTCTCCATTTTGAACGCTTGATTACAAATTTAAGTAGGAAAATGGCATGGAAACACAGAATAAGCTTCTTGATTATTTATAAACATGTACTTTATCCCTCAAAAGTAATCGTGTTAGCTCGTAGACCCAAGATCGCGAATCCAGTCCCTGCCAGGGTCGATGGATTTTTTGGGGGCATAAAAAGCCTAAGTATGGTTTCCTTCGGAAGGGAAGTAAAGTCGCGGATTCCGTGTCGTAGATTTACAGCGCGTAAAAGAACCTCAAGCCTGAAAGAAGAGGCCTCTGAACAAAAATTATCATCCGTTTCACGTCCTGAATTGAATGGGACGTTGACCTGAGATGTTAAAGAGCCTCCGTAAATAAACCAAACCAACGAACACATTTCCAAGGTAATGTTGAAAACAATCTATTGCTACCATCTTTTTAGCTTACACACTATCCTTCGTATATTGACACTGTTAACACAATTTGCAACTACAACTGATTTTAATCTTAAAATGCGTAAGATGCTCTAAATACATTGTTATTTTTCTTTTTAAATTATGAGGGTAGTTCATTAAAAATTATCACACTTTTTGAATATGCAGAATTCCTCGCACAAAAATTTAACTTTGCAATCTTGTATTAGCTTAATGCATAAATTACACATGGTGCATATCGGTCACTTTCGGTTCTCGCTTTTGAGGGGTGTGCAAGTTAACATGTCTACTTCAGCCTACAACAAAATGGAGGTAACACAAGACGAACAATATGCTGATATTCTGCTTTCGTCTCAATAGATTTTCAGCTGATGCCTGTGCGAAGTTATTGAAGCCTATGGAGAGTTTATTTTTCCTTATAATACAGCTTGAAGGTGAATTAGAGTGTTTAAAGAGGGGAAGCAGTCAATTTCAAAGGAAAGTGGACCCAATGCTCCAGCTTGTGCTCTAGCGGGAGAAAACATTAATACCACTGCAGTCATGGTGAGAGAGGATCGTCGAATAACATTAAGAACACTTTCAGAAATTCTGAAAATTTAACTGGGTGCTAGCCACACCTAGGTAATTGAAAAACTGCGCATAAGACGTGTTTGTGCACGGTAATTCACATGCAGTTGAAGACGATGTTACAGGAAGATGCGGACTGCTGATGAAACTTGACTACATCATTTCGACCCTGAAATCAAAGAGCAAAGCTCTGGGTGGAAATCTCCAACATAAATGCTTCTGCTGGGAAAGTTATCGTCATCTCGGTTTTTGATATTCAAGCAATGGTTTACCGGCATGTCGAACCTACACTCATGTTTGTAACTGAGTAATGCTACAGAGATGTCCTAAAGACTCTGCAATGTTGCTGCTGAATATTTCACAATATTTCCCAAATATTAATGTAAAGCAGATCTCTCCCTCTCCCTATAGTCCACATTTAGCCTCCCTTTCCTTAAATTGAAGAAATTCCATCGTGGGAGGCATTTTCCACCATCACAAGCAGTCGTGAAGGACGCGGAGGCGATTCTGAAGGACCTGTCAAAAATTTATCTCCAGCATGTCTTTGAAGACTGGCAGAAACGCTGGGACACGTGCATTGCATCCAACAATATTATCAAAAATAATATCATTCTTTATTGAACATTATTGTACAAGATGATGATCGCTTTATTTTTTAACGCATGGACCTTAACGACAATTGACAAAAACAGAACTGAACAGTAGAAATAAGATTTCTGAAACCTTTGTTACCTACAGCTTTCTGAGTCAAAAGAGAAATGAATGCATCCGATAAGAACTAAATATTAATTGCATATCATAAACAATATAACCTCATATCAAAACAGGATACATAATGAAATCAAATAAATTATATATAGTTGTTAGGAAATATGTACAAACGGAGTAGACCTAAAGCACTTAACTCCTAATGTTTATAATGATGATGGTTGTGTTAATTGCGTACTTTTAGTTTATAAAGCTTCAAATGTATATACGTCTTGTAAAGAGTAGAGGATTTTATTAATATATTGCTAGGGAATTAAAGGAGAATTCCCCTTGTCTGTCATAATATTAGTAAAGCGACCAGACTTTGCACTTGGAAATATAAGTCCGGTGCCACTGCATCTGCATTGTTAATTTCCCAGAAGCGCCTGCGGACAGGTGAATTCAAGAAATTTATAGTTGTCAGATCTGGCGGGGATTAAACTTGAGGGAGGAACATTCCAGCAGCTGAAACATTCCAGATATGTCGAGCAAGTCGCGTGCGGGGGTAAAACGTTATCGTCCCTACTAATAACAAATCGCGTGTTAACCCCATCATTGCCTGCTTTTTTTTAATGTTCTTTATCCACGTCTACTCGGTGAATATTTTAACACAGATAATTATTTACCCTGCACAAAAAGCATCAGGTAACTCAAAAAACACGGAACTGGCGATGTTTGGGCATTTCTGTTTGAAACCCGGCAATTCGTTTATTTGATCTGGCAGAAATAAGGCCGGTTGGTCTTCTCCTCCACTTAACCTAATAATAATTGCAGTAAGTTTCCGTGATAATAGCACAATTAAAACGTAAATAGCAAATAGGACAATACACTAACACATATAAACCTGCGTAAGACATGATATAGTTTAATAACTGTATACTAATAGCTAGACATGAAGAATAAAAAATATTAACTTAATATATATATATATATATATATATATATATATATTAAGAAGAAACAACAACAATAATAATAAAACAAGCAGTAACAATGACAAATTATACACATATAATCCTATGTAAACCATGAAGGTGGAAATAACTGCATTAGTAAAATGTATAATGAAAAACACCAGCAATACTGCAAGGACTAGTCAAAAAGATTGAGAATGATTTATTTAC
Organism: Metallyticus violacea; assembly: GCA_030762175.1. Classification (NCBI taxonomy): domain Eukaryota; kingdom Metazoa; phylum Arthropoda; class Insecta; order Mantodea; family Metallyticidae; genus Metallyticus; species Metallyticus violacea. The sequence goes on along the minus strand of CM060842.1, from coordinate 9,555,697 downwards.
TCACGAACTGTCTTTTTCAAAGAAGTCCCCATTGAATCACCACTATGTCCAACGTGTCTGCCAGATGTGCTGGAAACAGTTTTATGACATCATCTTCAGAATCGCCTCCGCCTTCACGACAGACGTTGATGAACCAAAAGGATGGACCTGAGCTCGTTTATCAGACGACGCATAGAAAACAATCACCCGGAGTTAGGTCCCAGCATCTGGCCGAATGTTGAGCAACAGCGTTGCATTGTCACGATGAAGGTAATGAATGATTGAACAGTGTTTAACGCCCATTTTTGCTACAGAGGCACCACAGGCGTTGGACACTGTTGATACATGAGATGAAATGATATATTAGGAAAGGATTTTTTTTAAGAAGGAATCGTTCTAGGCCTAAGTTTAGGGTACCTCCCCGGCATTTGCCATTTATGAGGACTGAGGAATACCTGTAAAAAACCTCAGTCAGGGAGTACGGTCCTGGAGGTATTCGAACCCAGACCTCCCGCTCACGGATCCGCGCCTTAACGACCTTGGTAACCCGTGGCGGTAAGATGAAGGTGCTAAATATCTCAGGGCGTTTACTTCAGTCATGACGCTCAAAACAGTCTTGTAATGTTTGCGGAAGTACTTCATATAAACTCATTTCACGACAGTCGAAGAAAGAAATCATTATAATCTTTGCTGCTTACCGAACAACCTTGCAATTCTTTGGTGTTGGGGAACCAGGTGATTCCCAGACTGAGCTCGCTTGTTTGTTTGCGGGATATTAATGGTGAAGCCAGGTCTCACTATATGTAATGAGGAATTTAGGTATACCTCGCCATACTCCGCTACTAGACGCTGAAGTTCCCGATACACGTCCACTCACTCACCATCTTCTGTTTAGATGTCAGCAATCTCGGCCCCCACTTGACAATGCATCGTCGCATATGTGATCATGCATCATGGCTAACGCATTAATGGCGATCTTCCGGCAGCTGTGTTGTTCCTGCAGTGGTTGCGCAGCTTTGTTGTTAAAACAAGAGCCCTCCTTAAACTTGTTAATTCAGCAAAGTGTTGTTAATTGTGATAGGACTTCATCGCCTGATATAACATCACGTACTCTTGCATGCCGAATTTCTATATATGTAAGCAAACCTTTAGAGCTCGTTACAAAGCGACTCCATTTTACGCAGTCAATCTGGCATACACTCGTTCTGTTCTGTTTTCCTGTACTAACACGCACTTCCAATTTTTTCCCCAATCACGTGAGATCTGTTCTTCTCATGAAAAATTGTTTCACTTCCGTATCTCTCTTCTGTATGATAATAACAATAAAAATTAACAATTTGGGGCATTTACAAGAACATTTTTCAGAGCTGCAATAAAATCATTTACTCAATTGCATTGCTCCCTTGTTGTTCCGTAAACACAGTATAGTCCATGTGCGGTACATGTCACATGGATGAGGTTCGGGTATATGTCCTTCAGTTGTTGGAAAGCCGAAAGCACGCAGCTTGCTGATCAGTCACCAAAAACCTGACTTTTGCATGTTATATGCCCTACGGCCACAACTTCATGCTTGAACCATCGAATGAGTGCATTAGTGTGCAGGCATTTATCTTCTCAAGTTGCTACACCATTTGACAAAAAAAAAAAAAAAAAAGTCAGCCCCAGATTGTAGATGTCAATGGGACAACTTCGGGGGAAGTCGTGTACGCTGTATTCACAACGCACATGCAGCGATTGAAACACTGCAGTGAGCGCTTTGCCTGTGAACTTAATGGTTACAATCATAAAGATCTGGAAAGAGAGCATTAGTGTAGAGTATTAGTGACCGAGCGGCTTAGGAGGTATTGCTTTTCTGTGTAAGCTGCTAGGTTCAGATCCCACAAAACATTTTTGTTTTATTTTTTATTATTAGTTTTATAAGCGTATATGTAGCACATCATGTTACTTTAATATTATATTATTTTTAACTTATCATTTGAGTTTTATCACATTACCTATGTACACACAAAAAACGTAATCACAAACTTTACAAATAACTAAAATAAATACATTGATCTTCTACAGTGAAAGCACAAATTAATATCGGGATATATGAACCCTCGGTATGTATAACTGCCCTCAATCTTCGGGACATAGATGATGTCAAATTTCTACAGCAGTGTGAACGAGAGGCTACAACATCCCAGGCTTCTTGAATTTGTGTCCATAAGCCATCTTATGTCCTTCGTGCATGTGCAGGGAATGCGTGCGCGACATATTGCATTTAGATAGGTCAAATACTGAAGGGAACATTATAATATATGACATCGAAAACACGCCTCGAGATCACTCCGTCGAATCTCTGCAGCATTTCTTCACAACAATTCGACGCGGGTGCACTTTTGTGCCTCTGTCAAAATGTGGGCCATCCAGCGGGAGTAAACCTTCCTGACACGAAGATGATCGTGGAATTTTTGATAATGCAGGTGATCCAATCTGGAAGGCTACCTCTATGTCCTTAAATGTTACGCAATTGTTTTCGGGTACCATTTTTTCCACCGCCACAATATTTTCTTCATTCACTGCCGTTGTCTGACGCTCACTCCTCTCCTCATCTTGCAGTGAAGTTCGGCACCTTTGATATTCCGAAAATCAGCGGAAAACCGTTGTCCTAGATGGAATAATGTTCCCAAAAGCCTGTTCCAAGCGCCCAAGGTTTCGGGGCTTATCTTGAAACCACAGCCTTGCAAATACTCTCTCTCCAGCTCCTTCGTAATGACCAGCTGCCTGTGCACGGGAGGGTTTGTTTACCCTCACACCCTGGTACCGTTTTACTCGTAAGGAATGGAGGCTACCTCATGCCACATTCCTTTAAGTGGGCCAACATTTACTTTTCCTCATCTCAAAACTTTCATAATGACCTCGTATAACATTTTATATCTCTAGTTCTGCTCTAAAAGTTTACAGGATTGTATGTAGGTGCTTAAGAAGAGTGAAAATAATATATCTTTCCACCGACTTTTTTTAATAAAACGCGAAAGAAAATATATATTTGCTAGAACATCAATGCGTGGTGAGAAAGGAGATAAACATGCTAGTGTTGGAAAAATTGTCAAGTTCACTTCATATCATGTCCTAAAATACAAATCCCAAACTACTGGTAAGAAAACAGCTATGTTTTTTGAAAACGTTGCTTAAAATCCGTACCTTATCGTATCATTTTCAATATAAACCTTTTCTATAAATTCTAAAATCAGCCTTTATGACATTAAGACAAGAAAAATAATGGACTTAAAAATATGGCCTTCAACATCATTACATATTTCTGAGCCATATTTATGCATAATTGTTTTGAAGGCAGTACTAATTTGTAGATGTCCGATAGGATTTGCCTGAATGTGTTGTGAATCATACTTCAAATAAAGAGCCCAGGCAAGGCGGCAATGTAATTGGCGAGAGCGAAGCAAGATGGACAGTTCTGGAAGCCATTGACCTCACTTGATGGATGGCCCGTTTAGAAATTCCACAATCTGCACGGTTTGTCACTCGTTTTTGTAACAAGGGAGAATTTCTCAAGATGAAATACTGAGAGGTGACAAAGCTATGTAAGAATGATTATTCTACTATTCTCTCCCTTGTTTTTCTCCGTTATAATAAGGAGCGCAAATTCATCATGTGAAAAGAAGGTTAGGTATAGTTATTTTCAAAGTAAGTGGCGTTCTGTTTCGATTTGACTTATGATTCATAGCTTTTTACACGAATAGCTGCTACAAAATGAAAAGAAAAAGTATATAGAAATTTCGGCACACAAAAAAAGACGGCCATAACTATTTTTGTTTTCTTATATGAAAATTGATATAAAAAGATTATTTATTTAGTTGGAACCATTCAAGGTGACCAAAATTAGCCAGTTAGAACATACGGTTGGTTGTAAAATATTGTAAAGAAATTCCTTGAAGGTCAAGTTAAGCCCCCAGATACAAATACTATTGCTTTACCGCCACTGGTGGCCTAGGTCGTAGCAGCAGCAGTAGTAGTAGAAGAAGAAGAAGAAATAGTAGTAGTAGCAGTACTTCTGATTTCAATAATGGATCCCGGATACATATTTTACATGCTTAAGCAGCGCACAGGTCTAGCCAGATCGTTCGTGTTCTTATTTGTACATAAGAAATGTTGAGAAAAAACAGTTACACACATGTCTTATTGAAACTTTACATAGCCTGCTTCCAATTATTCTTATCTAATACCAAATTTAGACATGCCGCCCTACACCTTTTCGACCTCAAAATTTTCGGAGAGAATCTGGGACCTCCAGCACTCCGTAGCTTCACATTCTGCAAGAATATGAAGCCAATTTTCCTCATCATACATAGGACACATTCCTTCCGCTGTGTCATGTCATTTTGTGCACTTTTTATTTCGCGAGACCCAGCCAGGCCATTGTAGTTCAGTCTTCTCCTTTCATTACTTTTATATATGCTTCCCTTCCCCATGCCCCTTTCTCATTGTAATTGCAGTGAGACTTTGTTAGAACACTCAGCTTCCACTGCCCATCATCATCATCATCATCATCATCATCATCATCATCATCACCACCACCACCACCATCATTATCAACAACAATTAATTCGCTTCTAACTTTCCTGCAAACATTTCTTCTATTTCTAACTCTCATCTCCCATACTCACCCCATTCCTATTCCAAGGTGTGGACACGTGAGGTTTAGGGTTCGATTCCCACCAGGACCGTCTTCTCTGACTGAGTTTTTTTTTTTTTGTTAAGTTTTCTTAAGTCCTCATAACTGGCAAATGTCGGAGAGGTACCCTAAAATTAGGCATGAAACGTTTCCTTTCTTTAAAAAAAAGGAAAGAAAGATATTTTCCAAATGCATAATTTCATCTTATGTTATCAGTGTCCACGCCTGTGATGCCTCAGCAGTAAAAACGGGCGTAAACACTGTTAAAGAACAATTGCTTGTTAACTGTGCCCATTAATCAATGGTGGCCAACTGTCATGGAATTTCTAGGATAAAACTGAAAGCCACCAGAAAAGCAGTGCAATATTCCATAACCGATGCTTAATTTTTTTGAAGATATCTGTGTCCAATTTCGCCTATATACCATATCCAAGCTGTTCAGTAAAAATGATCATATTTTTTGACAACATATATTTACTTATCCTCATAATTTTGATGCTCTTTCTCAAAATAGCCCCCGTTGAATGTAATGCACATGTTTGAGAAAGGAAATGCTGGAAACCACATCCTTCAGAATCATTCTCAGCCGTCACCACGCTTGTGATGATGTAAAACGCCTTTTGGGTAGTAGGAGTGTTACACGAGGCTAAATTTAGTATTTGACTACTTTGGCTAGCCCTGGACTCAGTTATTTAATTAGCAGCATGATGAATCCTCATTGTAAAACTGTAGAATTCACAGCTTGACCCCTGGCAAACAATGCAGAAATATTTTAGCACCTCCCCGTGACGTACAGCTTCTGCACAGTCTCTCCCAGGAGCGTGGGAGGACTTGCTTACTGTTAGATATTTATCTCTATTGTATGGGAGTTTGAAGGGTCGTAATATTTCACGGCGAAATTGCATCGCTGTGTCTTAATTTCGAGAGGACATAAGATAAGATGATCTCTTTCCCTTATGATGGCTTTTCCTCAGGCACATCCGCGCGTCTTCTTCATTATCAGAGCAAACATGATTTGCATGAGATGTTGTAGTACAGTATGTGCTACAAACATTACCTCCTGGAAGGCTGCAAGACAATTTCGGCTTCATTATGATTCTGATAGAATAACTCCAAAAGGCTTCGAAAAGCGCATGAAAAGCCTCATTGTGTAAGAATAGTCTGCGTAACATTGGAATATGTGGCTGCTTTTATGAAATTCTTTATTATTTAAGGTGATTTCATGAAACATTTCTGAACATTTTATAAGAGTTTGTGTCTTTATATGAAAGGCGTAAGAAAAGCATCTAACACAAAAAGAAAACGCAAGAAAATTTACTTTAAAAATGACTGTTATAGGAAAAGAAGCAAAAAATACAAAATTAAAGTATACTATGTTGATCTTCATTTTTGCTAAATTACTTTATTTAATGAGGATTTTAAAAAAGTAAACATTGATAAAAATGTGTATCTAAAATTAAATTAGTCAACAAATTTCAACTTTTATTCTCTAAATTTGGGATGGTGAATTCAGTACAAATCGTTGTTCTCTGTCACTTCACATTTCCTAGACACACAACACTAACACACACGCATGCATTACAGTGTGGGTACATGTTAATGATTTTAAATACATCAAAACAATTAAACTTAGAACTAATAATTATGAAATGAATTTATCTAATTTTTAGTTGCAGAATTTATTGAAAAATCGGAATACAAACAAGAAATGCATACTGAGAAATCAGCAGTGTTTTTCTGGTCCAGTATACAGAACTCTCATTTGGACGTGTGGTCGGCTTAACATGGATTTGCTTGGCACCGGGAAGCACACTATTTGTCGGCGGAGTCGAATATTCAGAGTTCCTTAAATTGAAGGTCATAGATTTCTGTAAACATTCACAGCACACCAGACATAAATTTTTTTGGTCATCAATGGCATTTCGTGTACAACATTGGGGTTTTCTGCACTCCAGTATCAATTGTTTTGTGTCGCTATATGGCCATTTAATTACAAGCATTAAAAAAAAAATTAAACGTAAGTCAATAGAGCAAACATTAACATTATCCAACACCCAATTGCAGAAATTAACTCTACTTTCATTATCACGTGGTTGCAATTCCTGAACTACAGTTATCTTATAGGATTTTAATTTTAAAATTTAGTTGCATTCCAATCCGAGATTTGCTATATTCCTGATCCCTGTACAAGCTTTCTCAGAGAAAGTTTGTTTCTTTGCACTTCGTTCTAACTTTTCTCCGATGTCATCGAGTTTTTCTTTTGTAAGAACGCGGCGTTTTACTTTGGTCCCTTATCAAGAACAGACCCCGTTTCCCTAAATCTATTTACAACATTATGAACCGTTTCTCTGTGAGGTGCACGAAAATCTGAGAATCAATAAATCGCCGTCTCCCTTCTACACAAGAGTTTGTAATCACATAGGAATCATACATAAGATTCTGTGTGCTAAGGTATACGGATTACGGCATCATAACAACACTAACATAATATAATGCTGAAACTCAAAATGTTCGACTTCTATACAAAACAAAGAAGGCGTAAACTGTGCCGAATACCACAAGGGAGGCAGAAAAGTGTAGGGGGAACAGATCCGGTAAGAAACAGGGCAAACAAATCCCCATTAAGTCGGCCACGCGTCGAAATAAAGGCTCTGTATGTGTGGACAGGATGTAGAAAGATCTAAAATGTAATGGAGCATTGGTTGAAAATGAAGAATAGTATTTGACAAATTCGGGTTACGATCGGAATTTAAACCACGAATCTTGGAAGAGGACACGGTAGTTCAGTAGGCACAGAAGCCCGAATTTGGCGGTTCAATCCCGGCCTTGGCCCTTGATTTTTCAGGTGTGATATTTCCTTTCCAAAACAACTTTATTATTTATTGGGTTGATAAGCATAAGCTCTTACGGTTTCTTGGCTGATAAAATTTTTTATTCCAGGTAATAACATACAGAAATTAATCAGTAATATATTTTCCTTCATTATCTACGACTCTTTCAACGCTGGGGTAGTTTCTTGATTCCATGTCTGAAACTATCAGCTGGTTTGGAGCTGAAAAGTCGTCAAGCTTAGTTTGTAAAGCATCTTCATTATCGAAGGGGTTCCCTCGAAGATTGTTGGATAGAGAACGGAAAAGGCGGAAGTCTGAGGGCGCAAGATCGAGCGAATATGGGGAATGTGAAATTATCTCCAAACCAAGGTCCTGGATAGCTGCTTTCGTCGGGTTAGCGGAGTGTGGGCGTGCATTATCGTGCTTGACGTAGTCTCCTCGATCTTTTTTCTTCATTTAGGGCCGCAATGTGTCTAAACAAATTTCAGCAGTTACAGTTACATTCCTAGGAAGCAATTCGTATTACATGACGCTATTTTTTATCTCAGATGTACAGGATTTCGTAGGGAACCGGCCAAATTTGAATTCACTTAAATTGCTCAAATAAATAGGAAGAACATTATTTACTGATGGAAGTGCTTGTACATATTACGCTAGCAATGTAAAACTTTCACTTGACACTTTACTTCTTGAAGATGACATCGGAAAGACGTCCCTATTCTGAGAGTCTGTTGTGCAAACTCTGCAATGCTCGGTGTACATGTCTCGAGGAGTGGTTTGTCTTCAATCCTCTGTTTTTGTTCAGCTATGATTGCAGGACGTGTGCGGTACACGTAGCTTTTAATATGACCCCACAGGAAGAAATCGCAAACAGTGAGAACAGGGACCTCGTAGGCCATGGAATGTTACCGTTACGTCACTATTTGCGAACGGCTTTAATCGATTGTCAAGCAGTATGTGACCATGGCTCCGTCCTGCTGGAACCACATGTTAGCGAAGTTAAGATTTGCGCAGCAGTCGTGCAATCTGTAATGCCGATGTCGAACGGAGCGGCGAGGGCTCCTCTCGATGACAACCCGAACAGCTTCAATCCTCTCTGGGGTAAGGACCGTTTGAACTCCACCAGGGAGCTTCTTTTACAAGCATGAACCTGTTTCATCAAAATTACACACGCACGTTATAATCGTATGAGCCGATGAGATACGTTCTGACTGGTAATGCTGTGGAAATGCCATTTGCGCAGCAGTCACATTGTCAACGTGCTTGTAAAAAGCCCTCACAGCGACCACACGTTTCAATGCTTCATGGTTATTAAGTGACTAAACTTCGCAATAATGTCGCATCGGTTCCGAACAATTGCCCTTGCTACAGTGTTGCCAATACTATCTTCAAAATTTCCCGTTTCCCTGCGCCACCTGTATGACATAATCTTTTGTGGATGGGCAGATAATTTTGCTAGAGGTGTTGTGTTCTTGTTAGATCTCAGCCATTCCTTTCTCTTTATGAGATCGATATAGAAATGTCATTTTTCGCACCATTAATAATGTTGGATAGGAATGCCTAGACTTGTTGACGATCAAGTGACCACCCGCTGATTTTTGTTGTTTTCACTCAAAGCGTGCTGTAGCATGCAATGCAAATGTCACACGATGGTTCATCACATCTGCTAATTCTTGGGTTGATTGAGGAGATCAGAACATCTTCATCAAAGCCCGATTGTCTTCCTGAACGTGGAGAATCGCTCATGTCAAAGTGGCCTTCTTTCAAACGACAGAGTCATATCCTCCCCGTAAGTGTTTCGAGCGGCCTCCTTTGCCTTGCTCCTCTATTAAACTCAAAAAGAACATGTCGCAAGTATTGGCTTATTTTTTCCACTTGATACTGCACCTTCTCTCTCACCTATTCTCTCAAATAGCGCAACCTTTCTCCAATTCTGCAAAAATCAAGGCGTATTTACCAGCACAATGCTTCAAATAATGAATGAAGATGATAAATACTAAACAATGTCCTAGCAACTCAGTGTTGTGGTGACTAACAAAAACTCTAATGACAGAAAGAGGTATTTGGTTCTAACTTTGTTTCATTTACGTACATTTAACTTTTTTTTTTTTTAGTTTGATATCATTTTCGTAGAATTTTGACATTTTCCTTAATTTCTATTCAGCATTGGGGATAGTAATATATAAAATTGTAATATTCTGTTTTCATCAATTAATTTCCACAATGCGTGGCTGCCCCGTATAATTTGGTGTCTGTATTTAATTCTGCTCTCTTTAAGAAGCGTTATTTGGGTTTAATGAGTCCGTGGCTGATGGAAGAACGAAAGAAAAAAGAAATGACACGAACTTGCCTAATAAGTTATAAGAATCCCTTCTGATCTCTCAGCGCATGTTAATAATTACTGGATATGCTGACATGGTACAAGCCAGAGCCTTGGGGCTGATATAAAATATGTTAAACGTCAGGAGAAAACCTTATCAGATATCGCGTACATACCAAATATTCAGATGATAGAGATAGGTGGTTCAGAGACACTCGCGGGCTTAATAAACAAAACCTGTGGAGTTGTAAAAGTTGTATAGCATTTTCGTATTTTCTTGCCAGTCTCTTAGGGCGCCTTAGAAATGTTATCAATTATTATCATTTTAACTTCTGTTTCGCCACTTTGCACAGTAACAAGTGAGGACACTGCCACTAGTAGCGTTGATAGTCTTATTCAACATGAACAGTGTGACTATTGCAGAGCTTGCAAATGGTCTGAAGTGGTGGTGTTAAATAACACCATCCTGAAGATACGTTTTCTAATTCTGAACAACGGACATGAATTAGAATTGATATTGGTGTACAAGGAATGATAAAGAACGACAGTGTATGGAGGATATAGGTCAACCTGACACAGTAGCTAATTCAATCTACACGTACGAGAGTAGGTCCATAAGTTCCCGGCCTCGCCGATGAGGATTATCGCCTTCACAAAACGCTTATCTGGTGTTATACCTTATCTGTTAAGTAAATAATTGCAGCTGTAACTTCCGTTCCCCGATTTCAGTTGTTCAGTTATAGTTGGATAAAAAAATATGTAGAAGATTGTGACATGTTCAAAATGAGTATCGAGTTGTTATTAAGTTCTTCACAAAAGAAGGACTTATTCCAAATGAAATTAAACAGTGATTGGACGATGTATATATGGAAGCATCCTCCTCATAGTCTCCCTAAAAGAATGGGCCAAACTTTTTCGGATGGGTCTAGAAAACATAGAAGACGAAGAGCGTGCAGGTCGGCTCTTGGAGGTGCTCACTCCTGAAAACATCGCTCTTGTGGAAGGAGAAATTATGGAAAGTTATAGGAATAGCAGTAAAGTTAGGCCTTTCTAAAACAACAGTCCTTCGAATTATTCATGAACATTTAAACATGAATAAGGTTAGTGCAAAATGGGGGCTGGACTTCTTTCCTCAGTTCAAAATCAACAAGAGTCATCTGGTATCAGGCATATTTGGAGCTCTACCGTGGTTCTGCTAACCATTGTTACAGGAGATGAAACTATGGTTCTCTACTATGATCCCTTGTCCAAAAGAGAATCAATGAAGTTGCGTAAACCAGGCGAAGCACCGCCTCTAAAGATCAAGGTCACTCAGTCGATCAAGAAGATCATGGCCACAATCTTTTGGGACTGTGAAGGAATACTCTTCATTGACTTCAAGGAGAGGAACACCACAGTAAATGGGGAATACTCTGCTGGCCTACTGCACAGACTACGTGCTTGCATCAAAGAGGAAAGGCGAGGAAAGCTGAGTGGTGGTGTGCGCCTTCTTCACGACAACGAGCCTGTGCACACAGCTGTTGTTGCAAGGGAAGCTGTGAAGAAATGTGTCTTCAAGGAGATCGAGCATCCACCGTACAGTCCAGATCTAGCTCCCAGTGACTATTTCCTCTTCTCTGAACTCAAAATGGACCTTCTAGAAAGGAAATTTAAGTGTGACCAAGAAGTGATGGATGCTGTTTATGCCCATTTTGCAGACAAGTCTTCTGACTATTTTGGAGGGAATAGATTGAAATATTAATTCAAAGATGTGAGAAGTATATTGCAATAAGGGGTAACTATGTTGAAAAGTGAAATATAGTTTTTGTCTTTATCATACCTAGAAAACGGTTAGGCCGGAAACTTATGGACCTACCCCCTTATATAACGTTATGTTGTGATATAGATGTCCATAGCCCATCACATTTATAGCTACAGTAACCGACCTGTATATTGTCTTCATGTGCATGTTCTCTGAAATATAGATGTATACCGAAGCGTGCTTCATCCGTGAACTACATTCTTTCTATTGCCAATTAGCGTGCTCTCGGTAACGTGCAGTTTTGAAGTCTGCGGTTAGTTTAATACACCACAGTATTCTTTGGAGAGGTATTGTTGAGAAGTTGCAAGAAAAACAGTCGGCACTAGTCAATAGAAAAGGACTTAATGATGACGCCTGTCCGCACATCTGAGCTGCAAAACTTTATCTCGTCCAGCATTCACCGAAACTTTTACCGACTGGCCTTCACTTATTCGTATACCTGGACAGTTTCCTGAAGAATAAAAACTTCAAAAACCAAGAACAATCTGAGACACATCAAGAAGTTTCTTGTTTCTAGAAGCCATGGCTTTATTGAAATGGTTGAAATATTAAGTGACAAAAATTTATAGACTCTGATGGTTAGTTTGATTAATAAATTTAATTTAATTATTTCATATTTAATGAATTATTAAATTATAATGGAAACAATATTTTTTCATAAAATTTGTAGTTTGTAAGTCAAAGCAAAGATTGTCTTTCGGCATCATAGAAAAATTGAATGCTAAACTCTGTAAACAATGCCAAGTAAATTAAAAGCGAAGGGATACAGTGGTGGAAAAAATTATTGCATCTCCTTTTACTCTTTAATGTTTTCATTAAAGAGTAAATCTTTGAGTTTTGAGTTTTTTTTCCTTCATATTGAACATAAATGTCTTAATACGCTCTTGTTATGCACTTTATTTATATTTAGTGTACATGTTTATTACAATTTGTATAATGTGGTTAAAACACACGTTAATGAAACATAGAATATTAATAAATATAAATTTTCACTTTTGGAAAATTCAGCTGCCTAATCGACTGCATTGTTTTCATTAGTACATACTTTGTTGGTCCACCACGTACTGGCATCGTTTGGGCATTCATAAAATCAAATTGTTAATACATTCCTGAGTCATTTCATGAAACCACACGCGCAAAATTGTCTCCTGGAGTTCTCTTTCATTATTTGGATGATTCTTACAATAGCATTCCCCATAAACTTCCAGCAGTTCTCAATTGGATACAGATCCGGGCTATTTCCAGGCCAGTCCAGCACCTCCATTCTGTTTTTCTAAAGAATGCTTTTACTTGAAGTATTTGAATGACTGGTAATTACATTAACAATATCTGTATTCCAACTTAATACAAATATTAATCCAAGTAAATGCCTTCAAAGCTCCATGATAGGATCATTTTGAAAAATATTGCTTGAATGGTCGCCAAAACGATCTCGTACTGTGAGCATGAATTTGTTTTCAAGTAGACGTCTGCATTAACAGTACCAAAGTTCATACGACCTATGCCAAGGTTGGAAATGTATCCCCAGATCATGTGACCTTGTGGATGCTTCACTATGTAATGCATGAAGGCAACAGTTCTTCGCCACTTCTGCGACTCACGTGCACCTCATCGGAACCATGCACGTTGAATTTGGACTCATCTGAAAAAATTACCGTTCCTCATATTCAGCGTCCATGCTGCACGCTCTTTTGCCCACTGTAGTCGCTTATGTCTCATTGTTTTATTCAGCAACAGTTTCTGTATGTGTCGACAGGCAAGAAGTTCTGCTTCAAGGAGCCAACTTCTGATAGTTCTGCTGTCACTGAGATGTCACACATATCTTTACACTGTCGCTTCAGCTATGAGGATGATAGTCAGCGATCACTAAGACCAAGGGATTTTAGTATCCTGTCCTGTATTGGAGTACATGTCCCTTTCCCTGTCTCTTCCTTTCCTTGTATCAAGCAAGAATAGCAATTTTCTTCCTCCTTTGCTCATCTTGTCACCATAATATCCCAATTAGAAATGAGTCTATATTGTATTTCCGTAATGTAAACTGATAAATTGCTAACAAATTATATTGTTAGTAAAATGCATTTGGAATTTCAACTATAGAGACAAGAATAAAAAAGCAACGAGTAACAAATGATACCTAAACATTAAATGAATCATTGCCAAGTCAGAATTACAAATGCGAAGGTGGGTGATGCAATAAAATTTTCCACCACTGTACAGGAAAGATGCCGTTTGAGGCTTTCTGGTGCAGCACTGTACATTTTTCTTATTCCCCCATAATGATTGCCATAGAAACAACAAGCATTACACAGCACATTTTGTTTTACTTGCGTGTATGTAATAATTGTAACCACAGCAATTCTGATAATACGCATTTTAATGTATGATTTTGCATAATTTTAAAACAATACAACTGTACCATATGTTCATTGTGAGGCACTTTTGTGTTTGACATTCTACTCTAAATTGAATTTCTCGTCCACATGAACATTTTCCCCTGCGGGTGGGCTGTAGTTTTTTACTGCAATAAGCTGTAATTCATTAGAAAAGTAACGGCACAGGGGCAATATGCTCTGTAACTGCGTGGGTATAGTACATCTCACTAAAGCTTGCACTGCTTGGAGGCTACGCTCACCTCGTGTAGCGGCCAGATCCTGGCACTGTAATAAACATCCATTGCTATAAGATTTATTTATTATATTATGCAAAGATGTCAGAATTTTGGTTTCGGTATTAACAAATTTATTAACGCATAGTGGTTGATGTAGAAAAGTTAATTATAACTTCTGAATTGTATGATGCCACGACAGGTGTTTAATAAAGGTAGATGTTATTTTATTTTTTACAGGCCAAAATTTTTGGCTGTAAATTTAAATTTACAACAGTTTGTTAGCTTAATGCTTAATGTACACATAATACTAGTTTCATTGTTGTCATTTTTGGTTCCCGCTTGTGAGAGGTGTGCAAGTTCAGACATGTTTAGTTCCGCCTAAAAGAAAATGGAGTGACACGCAAACGGATAATGTGCTGCTCTGAAATTCTCTTTGGTCTCACAAAATCTTCAGCTCAGGTCTATTAATAGTTTTTTTTTTCGATAACGGTTTTAAAATGCTTATACAGGAAAGGTAATTAATTTCAAAAGAAGGTTAATCCGGCACTTAAGTTTGTGCTCTAAGGAAAGAAAACATTAATACCACTGCTGTCATCGTGAGAGGGGATCGTCGAATAACATTAAGAACACTTTCACAACTTCTGAAAATGCCACCAGGTGCCACCCACACGTTGGTAACTGAAAAGTTGCACATGAGACGTGTTTGTGCACGGTGGGTTTCAAGAGCTGATTTCCGAACAAAAGATGTTCGCTTGCGGATCTGCATGCATTTGAAACATGAGAGGTTCCTTTCAAAAGCAATCACTAGTCATAAAACTTGGCTACATCATTTCGATCCTGAGAGCAAAATGCTAAGCTGTGGGTGTGGGAAAGATATGACAATCTCATTTTTCTATATTCAAGGAATGATTTACCAGCATGTCGTATCTGCATACACAGCTATAGCTGGGAAATGCTACAGTGATGTCCTGAAAACTCTGCAAAGTCTTACACGCCAAAGGGCGCATTTGTTACTGAATATCTCACATAAAGCAACGTGAAGTGTGTCTTTCACCCTCCCTACAGTCCAGGTTTAGCCCGTGTGACTTTATGGAGGGCATTTTCTACCAGAGGAAGTGATAAAGGCTGCGAAAATGATTTTGAAGGACCTATCAAAACGCTGGAACAGGTTGGTAGTATCCCTTGAGAATGATAATCAAAATTATGACGATGAATATGTTGTAAAAAAATTAATAAAGATTTGCACAGCGTTTTTAAACTGCGCATGTAGCAGTTATACATTTCAGGAATTCTTGTGTCTTGAACTACAATTTCTAGAGAAGGGTATAGAATTAAATGACGGGGGGAAATTGTTTTGTATTTAATTATTGCTACTAGTTTTGTTGAGTAGTTCGCTTGTGTTCTTTGACGAGAAGTAGTATATTTCACGTCTATGAAGATGTTCATATCAGTAGCTTAATTAGGTTCAAGTAATGCTTAATGGCTTATTTGAGTAATGAAACAATGATTGATGAATGGGAACATCCATCACCTTGACACGGTGGTATTAAAACGCTATTAGCGTGGAGAGGTTTTTTTCGTTTTGTTGATATTACCATACTACAGGCTTGACCACTGTGTGCTCTGTTTATGAATCTCGAATTCGGCTTCTTAAAATGTACTGTCAGCGATTGGTTAATTTCCTTTGTTTCTTCTTTCTTTTCCACTATGAGTCAACTTTTTCCCAAAATTTTTCCCACCGTTATTAGTTATTATAATTAGTTATCTATTTAAATGAGTAACATTTTCGTATTTCTGGACTATTTTATAACTTTGATTTCGTCTTTGTAAATTCTACAGATAATGAACTAATAGGCACTAGAAGCAGAAATACGCAGGCAAAAAGGCACTTAAAAGTTATAGAATAGGCAATTAAACTTTAAAAAGACAACGGAAAAGTGTATAACTACTAATTTCTAGAAATACCTTGGCGCTTTGATTTGAACTTTATGGTAATAGAACTCAACGCCAGCTGTTAGCTTTAAAAGTGCGTGCTTAATGAGATGGTTTCTCAAGTAAAACTTCTTGGCAATTTTGGATTCACACATGAAATTCACACTCTTCTTATTAAGTATTTAATAGCCGCACGTTGTTCGGTATTTTCCATTTTCCCTGTATATGTCTGCACTGCAACAAACAGCAATAGCTACTATGATTTTTGACCAATTTAATGTTTCTAAGGAAGATGGCCGTATTTGGTAACAAAACTGATTCGTGCCTGCTGCTTCAGTCTCTGGGTTATTCCGAGAACTTTTAAAATGAACAATAAAACCACTGCATAACCAGTGTACTGGATTTGTAGGGATGAAGGATATTTAAGCAATTCAGTTCAAAGGTACTCGTTTGTGCCTAGGCTCCTAGTGCGAGTATTATTCCTTGCGCATGCGCAGACTATTCCTCCCATACTATTTCACTCGACGCCGAGTTAATTGCTTGGCGGGAATATCCAATTGTTAATGCTAATAACAATTCTCCCTATGCCACATTTCCCTCCGGACCATCTAATTGACGTCCTTGGCGATTAAAAAAGTTCTGTTTTCAGGTATATTATAAACTATTTTTCTTATTTTATTTAAATAGTATATTCCGAGTTTCGTAGCAAAAAAAAAAAAAAAAAAAAAACATTATGTGAAATGTTAGGTTTCAGGTAACGCCCCCATTCATAATAGATCATTTCGCTATTTTTTTAATTCTTATTGTATTTCAATTTCATATACCAGTTTCGTTGAGAAAAAATAAAAATTGCGGTCTCTAGAGCGATTTTAAAATGTTTGCTATAGGTTAATCCTCACCTCCAATGGTCCAGTTTTATTGATTAACGAACTTGATGAATTGCCTATTAATTGATTGTTATGTACCGAGTTTCGTTGAGAGAGAGAAAAAAAATCGCGGCCTCTAGAGGGTTAACAGAAACGTACACACATAAGTGCATAAACACATTCACACAGACTAATATACAGAGGGTGCCAAAATGTATATACAGTTCAAACAAAGAAAAAACTGTGTTAACATAACAAAACTGAATTCACACAAACAGAAAATGGTGAGCACTAATCATCTTAGACTTTTACATTACAACAGTTGCTCAAAATGTCCACCATTGGCGTCGATACACTTCTAACTATTGCGATTGCAGCACATGCCGTTTCAATTTCTTCCCGAAGTGTTGTCAGTGTAGCTGGTTTTCTATGGTATGCAGCTTCCTTAAGAGTTCCCCATAGGTAGAAGTCCAACGGCGGTTCTGTTCTATACAGACGTCTCCATTGCCTTTGAACTTCAACAACAACATTTTCGGTTTTCGAATACCGCTTCAAAATTGCTTTCCGTAGTTCAAACGATAATCTTGGCTCCATTTTGTTGTAGCAACGCTAGCATAACGTAATGCGTTTACAGTACATCATACGATAATTTTGACTTCATTTGTTCATTGTTGATTCACCTGATATATACTTTATTCATTGTTATTTCTTGTGTATAGTAATTAGGATCGATGGGGATTTGGAGAAATTTTGTGTGCAACCGCAAATTCGCTTTGGAATTTGTAAAAGCAAAATGGTTGCTTCTGGTGGGAAAGCTATGGTCATCTCATTTTTCAATATTCAAGGAATGGTTTACCAGTGTGTCGTATATGCACATACAACTTTAACTGGGCAATACTACAGAGATATCCTGAAAACTCTGCTAGGCATAACACATGCAAAAAAGGCCATATTTTCGTGCAAAAGCTGGATGCTTCACCGCGATAAAACACAGCCACCCATCGCAATATCTCACTAAAATAAACGTGAAGTATGTTCCTTACCCTCCCTATTATCCAGATTTAACCCCATGTAATTTTTTCTCTTTCCCTAAATTGAAGAAACATCTTCGGGGGAAGTATTTTTCATCATCAGAAGCAATGATGAAGCTGCGGAAGTGATTCTGAAAGACCTGTCAAAATGGTTCCTAGCATGCCTTTGAAGACTGGCAAAAACGCTGGTACAGGTGCATTGTATTCGACAGGGGCTACAAATTATTTTATGATGAGGAGTAAATATATATTGCAAAAAATTGATATCTCTTTATTTAACAGACTACGCATATTAAATCAAAGAAAGTATAAAATTATATTATAGGTATATGAAATAACAATGTTTCATGTAGACACTCAGCAGGTTTTAGTATTAAGCTGCTCGTTGAATCCGCTAGGCACTTGTTTATTTCCATTTTGAATAAAAAACATTCGAAGTCTTTGTAGAGTTCATCCTGCAAAGTGTCATCAATAACTTTGCTACCACGAAAATCAGGAGCATTATTTTTTTTTTAATTAAGTGCGTTGTTGCGACATTTCTATTAAAATCTCTATCTTTCTGTCATGTATATTGTGCCACGCATGCTTGAGTGTAACTTTCAGTTACTGGTTTTAAGGTTCTAGAAGCTTGCGTGCTTTGTTCAGCAGTAACGGTAGTAAAGTTTATATTGCCGCCGCTGGTGTCAAAAACACGCTTTTTTTATCATTTACCTTATGCCGGAATTAGTGATTTTATTCAGTCTTATTTCAGTAATAATAATAACCTCTGTACCTCTAGATCTTAATTCTGCTTTATTCTAAGTTATAAAGTTTATTTAGCCATACCTGTCACTTCTCTCTTTCCCATCATTGTGATCTATGACCTGAAAGCTGACCAAATTTTGCAGCTCGTTATTTTGGCGTCAGAAAGAAAATGGAATTTCTAGAGCAGATTTCGCACGCCTCATGGAAAAAGTGCGTGGTGTACGACCTTGCCAGTCATCGCGTTATTAAGTAGAAAGCCCGTTGGAGAGTTGTTTACAGTTCGCATCATATTGTTAGCATCGGTGGGTCCTTTGTGTGTTCCGACACGGTGCTTGAAACAAAGTGAAATCAGGCGCACACAAAGGTTTTCCTTCCCGTCGTCATCAGGGGCTTTATAAGAGGATAACACAGCGTGGAAACTTATCTGGAGGGGAAAATATCTGAAAAGAGTAAAATTTAGTATTTTGCATCAAACCGAAATCGAACCAAAGGCTTCAATATACAGCAGCAAAAGTTACTGGAAATCCAAGGTGTTGTGGAGAATGAGGTACACGCGTATTCAACAGAACAGTTGCTGAAGAAAGTGGGACGGCAAACGAAAGGCAGCCATGGATGAAAGACTTCAAAGGAGGGTAAGGAATGACACGGATTACAACTTTCAAAGTCATGCGCTGCCTTCGTTTTCAAGAATAAACAAATAGAGGCAATCGCGCTGTTGTAAAAAGTAAACAATGTGTACTTTTTTTTCAAAGTAAATTGAAAGCTTGGTCACCAAACAATTTATTCCGCCAAGGTATTCCTTTATTGGTCCTTCTTCATTATTACTGCTCGTTTAGTTGCAATAGAAGAATGAAGCAGTGAATGTGCATCTATTGTATTAACTTTTTGCAATTCCATCCCCAATTGTAAATTGCTTAAGATGCAATGTCTAAACGATTCGCAAAAGAGGAGATCCCATCAGGTACTTCAGAGAGTGTTAAATGAAGAGACGGATGGCAGTGACCTTGTCTTTGATGAAAGTGATGAAAATGTGCAAATCAGCGACACAGAGCCAGATTTGACAGACGATAATGTAGAGATAGAGATAAGTACAGAGGAAACAGATTTTTACACAGGAAAAGACAACACTACAAAATGGAAAAACATGACATTTCGAAATTCTCAAAAACTAAGAGAAAAAACATTGTGAAAGTCTTCTCTGGGCCATAAAATTGACTAATAAGTGTATACAGGGTGTTCAAGATGCATTTCTAGAGAAAGAGATAATAGGGAAACCTCAAGAAGTAATAGGAATATTGTATTTGATTGGTATAAAGAAAGGATGTCATACAAATGTGATGGTACCGGGGCTGAAATTTTACGGGCTGCAGTGAATATTATAGGTTTTTGTTCTTTTTTACGATGCATACACTTCGACGACTTTGAAACGAGACAAGAGAGAAGAACTACCCATAAGTTTACTGATGCTCTCTTAGTTTTCAATGGTTTTGTAAATAACTGTTACAATAGATGAGACGCTATTCTTTTTCAGGACGTCGTTTCTGAATTCATTGCATACCAAAAGAAATCCGGCGAAGTACGGATTCAAATTGTGTGATGCTAAAACCTTCTGCTGCGGCAGTTTCGAAATATACCGTGGATAGCAACCTCCAAGCGTCAAACACTCCTATGGAAGTGTTGCAAATATTTGTGAAGCCTGTAGAGAAGTCAAATAGAAATTTAACAGCCGATAATTGATATACATGCACTTCTCTTGTAGATATCTTACTTCAGAAAGGACTCACATAAAAAGGTACATCCGTAAGTTTCCGGCCTAACCAATCTCTAGGTATGATAAAGACAAAAACTATATTTCACTTTTCAGTATAGTTACCCTTTATTGCAATACACTTCTCACATATTTGAATTAACATTTCAATCCCCCACCAAATAGTCAGACGTCTTGTCTGCAAAATGGGCATAAACAGTGACCATCACTTCTTCGTCACACTTAAATTTCCTTCTTTGAATGTCCTTCTTGAGTTTTGAGAAGAGGAAATAGTCACTGGGAGATAAATCTGGGCTCTAGGGTGGATGGCCGACCTTCCTTGAAGCCAAATTTCTTCACAGTTTCCTTTGCAACAAGAGCTGTGTGCACAGGTAAGTTATCGTGAAGAAGGCGCACACCACCACTCAGCTTTCCTCGCCTTTTCTCTTTGATAGAAGCACGTAGTCTGTGCAGTAGTTCAAAATAGCACTCTCATTTACTGTGGTGTTCCTCTTAAAAGTCAATGAAGAATATTCCTTCACAGTCCCAAAAGATTGTGGCCGAGATCTTCTTGGTTGACTGAGTGATCTTGGACTTTAGAGGCGGTGCTTCGCCGGGTTTACGCCACTGCATTGATTCTCTTTTGAACAAGGGATCATATTAGAGGAGGAAGAGCTCCAAAATGCCTGACAACAGATGTCTTGTTGCTGCTTTGGACTGAGGAAAGACGTCTAGGCAATATTCTTATTCATGTTTGAATGTTTATGAATAATTCGAAGGACTGTTGTTTTAGAAAGGCCCAACCTTGCTGCTATATCTGTAACTTGGAACCGCCGATCTTCCATATTTTCTCCTTCCACAATAGCGATCGATGTTTTCAGGAGGGAGCGCCTCGAAGGGCCGACCTGCTCGCTCGTCGTCTTCAATGCTTTCTCGACTCATTCGAAAAAGTTTGGCTCATTCTTTTATAGTAAAATGTGAGGGTATGCTTCCCCATATACACCGTCCAATCACTGTTTAATTTCATTTGGAGTAAGTCCTTCTTTTAAAGCATTTAATAAGAGCCCGATACTCCATTATGAACATGTCACCATCTTCTACACATAGCGTTCTTTATGCAACTATATCTGAACCACTGAAAACAGCGGAGTGGAAGTTACAGGTGCAATTATGTGCTTAACGGATAACGTACCAGATAAGGGTTTTGTGAAGGCGATTATCCTTATCGGCGAGGCCGGAAACTTATGGACCTACCCTCGTACATAGAAAAACACACGGTAAACTCCTCACTTATTTTACTACACAGAGGGAAATTGGTAGCTTCGCCTTTGGATTTCAAGAGCAGAAGGCACTAGTGTCTTAAGTTACAAAAAGAAACAAGACAGTTATATTAATATCAAGTATGCCATGACTCGGCAGTGATTGCTGACACTACAAATCTGAGATTATTTTACGCTGCAACTTGACAAAAGGAGGTGTCGGCAACTTGTGTGCTGCTTACTCAGTATCTCGAGTCTCTCACAGCTAACCCCTAGCTATCTTCTGAATACAGCAGATATAAATTCAAGGATTTTGATCGTAATGAGTAACCCAAGTTGTGCACCAAAACGCAGCATTTTCCTGAATAATTTTTCTTTGGTCCTTATGAAAGAACACCTCTTCTCGTTCTCAAACACTGTCTCTATCAGCAGACGTGTCTCCATTTCTTCAGAAATATCATCCAAATGCCCAATGCCTGAAGATGATGGCGAAAACTCCCCAGCAGAATCCGCCAGAAAGTGTGGAATCTGTTTCTTGTGTGAGAACGGAAAAAGAATTCTTCATTATTCATGAAAGGTGTTAAATATGAACGATTTACATGTAAATCTCACAATTATAGATGTATATTGTGCTGAAGAAAACCTTGCGTGATCAGAAACCGTGCTTTCAGTTTTCTGAACGTTTACTATGTTATAAGATAAAATAATGTGTCTCTTATATGAATATCATGTGTTCAGTAGAAATTATTTCACCTAACCTTTTGTCTGTAAGTTTGAAGGAATTTTTTCATTGTTTCTGCTGTTTATATCATTTAATGATTAATATAATTAATTATTCATAGAATTCCCATGTAGATAACATAAATATTAAATGCTATAAACAGAGTGTTAATGAACCACGCCGAAATAATTTCAGAGAGTGTAGAGATGCCATATATAAGCAATTCGAGATAGGCAATGTATGGTCCACAACTAAATATAATGAATTTTTATCGTGTTCAACATTTTTACAGCAGGTACTGAAAAGCCGGTGTTTGTTAAAGCCAAGCCGGGTGGAAAATTGGTTTAGAATGTCTTTAAAACTGCCTTGCGAGCTTAAAAATGTCGATTTTCTGCAGCTCGTTATCAGCTTTTTAGAGATTTAGTGCCATAAAATTCCTCAAATCCAGAACTAATTATTTGACAGTGCAACACTGAACATTTATTAACTGCCTTCTTGCATTATGAAGCTTGCTCTAGAAGGAGCTTGTGAGACGTAATGCATAACGCAAAAGCTGATGTTATGCATGCCGCGAATTCAATTCTTATCATGCTATTATTATTATTATTATTATTATTATTATTATTATTATTATTATTATTATTATTATTATTATTTATTAAATATGAAACGATGCGATACGAATACTAAAGAATTATGAATAAAATGTACTTAATGCTCTCATGTTTTATTCTCTTTCTCAACAATGACTATTTTACCAACATACAATAACTAAAAAGCTTACTACTAACACGATGCCTAAGACTTAATTTACCTAACACATACTCAGAACACGATTTTGGCTGGTAAATGCAATAGCAACTACAAGTGTTATAATTATATGAATTGATGTGTTAATATTTAAGTGTATAAATTGAAACAGCAACTTAAAAGATATGCTCAAAATTGCATTATTAGGACCTAGTCATAAAACAAAGAAAAAAAAAGTTGATTAAATAGACTTGAACTCAAAAGCTAATGTCATTACCATCCAGACTGATACGTTCAGAATCCTCGCTTTGTTATCGTGTGTTATGCATTCGAGGGGCATCTTTATTAGCCAGTGGCGTACTGGCGCTTTAGAAACTTCTAGCCATAGCTTCGAAATTCTAACAGACATACCATGCGTTTTCTGTCTCAGATTACCTGTCTAAGGCACCTCCACATCCTTTAAAATTATTTCGGTATGGTCCGTTAACACCCTATATAGATGAAGTTCAGTAGAAATTAGAAATACTTGTGTTTTAGGGTATATTTTGTTTCACCTTTTTATTTAATAAATGGTTATTTATATTCAAAATCGATGTAATTAGTGTAGAAAGCAGTAATAAATATTAAGACAATTAAAAAAATCTAATTGAACTGCAACAATATGACTGAAAATAGTCAGTGTTGTACAACTCGCTAGTGCCGAAAGGTTAATGTGCTTAAGTACTAGATACACTATAATATATATAATAAAAATAAAGTAACACTAGTAGCCATGTAACAAATGAAAAGTAATTATAGAAGCTTTAAAGGGATAAAACAGTAAGATAAACTCACACTTGAAATCGCTTGAACCAAAATTTCATAACATTACCTTGGATAGATGTCATAGTATAAGATGTATTAAACAATAAAGTGTATTAGAAAACACAGAAAAAGTAAAAAATAAAATCAAAGAATGATAGATAAATGGTAAAGAAGTCAAAAGAAAAACACGCAAAAGCAAATTTAACTTAATAAGCAAAGTAAAAGCAGCACCATAGGTGCAAACAATATAAAAGAAAATTAAAAATAAATTCTGCGATTTCAAGTGTGACTTTATCTAAGTGTTTTATCCTTTTAAAGCTTCTATAATTACTGTTAATTATATATGAGGGAAGTTATGTTGTTTTAAATGTCTGCTTGTAAAACGTGCACTCGTCAACAACAATTAAAGTATCCGAAATTTTCTTGTCAAGGAACACCGCTAGCAGGTTTCTCAGCTTAAAAGGGAGATTTTTTGTTCGGATTTACAGTTATAATAAGAGGTCCGTTTAAAAAATAGCCTAACATTTAATTTTTAAAATTTGTACTTACGAGGGTATTCAAAACGTTTTGCAGCCAGCCTATCCATTGTTGGTGAATAATGTCCACAAAAATGTAACTAACGTAGCTGGCAACAATGAAGGTTTAGAACGCCCGTTAGCGGCCAATGCTGTCAATTGACCGCTACTACTTTCTTATGTATTTTAAATCATTTTTTTTCATTGAAAACTATGGAATGTCTTCCTCATCGCATTCTAGCCCACTGTGATGGCATAGAGGGAATGCTTTTGCTTCTAAATTGCAAGCCAGTTTGCATTTAGCTTCCTAGGCGAGTTTGTATACACTTGGTGTCTGCTCAATATCACGTATTTAAGTGCTCTTCTGACTCGGGCCGATGAAATTTCTTACTTACCAGACGATGTAATGATGTAGAGGGAACAACATGACTTTTGAACTGCGAGGCACGTTCAAATCCAGCTTAAATTGAGCTTCTGGTTTCAGATATTTTATATTAATGGTTTTTGTCACGTATCACGCATGTTTAGCGCTTTATGTCCCCAGGTTCTTTTGCGTATTCATTTAATTTGTTGGTAATTCAATGATGCATTCACACATTTGTTTGTTCATTCTTTAGTGCATTTTTATAGGTCATTTCAGGCTAAATGCTTTTTAATGAAAAAGTTATCTATTTTTTATTTCAAGTATAAGCGGACGATTTGCGAAAATAGAACATTTTTATTATACGAATTGGGTTTACTCTATGCTATGTAGTAACAAATTATTTGTACAAAAAGACATAAATTATACAAATACGGGTTATATCTATACAGAAAGCTATTACATTGAAACATTCTCAGAGATATTGGTATGACACTTTTTGCATAGTTTTTGCTTATACAAGAACCACACATTAATTTTTTACAAGTCGAAAAACTATCTGCGGTTTTGTTTTTCTTACATGACCCTATTTGATTATCTTGCGTTTAGCGGCCTTAAATGTTACTCTGGGATTCAGCTATGAGTGATGGTGACATAGTCGATGAAAGCTACGTGAAAATGAAAAGCTAAGGAAATTTTATACACGGATACAAAAGCTGATAAACAATGACTTACACACTACATTACAATCAGATTGAAACATGTTTGTTGTGCATTGATGATTATTGTCGCTTATAATTACGCAATACACGTCGTAAGAAGCGTGCGCCTAGATGGTAAATTTCCTCTTATTCTAAAAATTTACGTCTGGAATGCGATATGCGACACACACACACACATGTTGGTGAGCTAAACGTCATTGAAAGGGATTAAAATCACAAAAACATAGAAAAATACTTCAAAAACACAGTGAATATACGAGCGTTCGAAAATTAAAACCGGTCAATTGACCGCCAGTGGACGTTCCATTGTTAAGCTATCAAAATATGCATAAGTGCAAGTTTAAACTTGCGTAGTCACTTCGTACTGTCTGTTGAGTTCAGTCCTGTGTTAATAACTAGTGAAAAATCATGAATATTTCTAAAGAAAGCTTTAGATTCTACATTTTCACACACGCCATAAGCTAGGTGAACAGCGAAAAAAAAAAAAAAAAAAAAAAAAAAAAAAATCCACGACGACTTTGTAGCTGTTCATGCTGATCAAGTGTGTTCATTTGATATTATTGCAAGATGGATTCGATCATTTGAAGAAGGGCGAGAGACTTTGAATGACATCCCTCGCTCTGGCCGGCCTCGGGAAGCTGTGAACGAGAGAACAATTCAAAGAACGAAGAACTTTGTGCAGAAAAATCAACATATTATTGTTGAAATGTTAAGTATGGAAGTGGGAATGGATGTTGGAAGCATTGGCACTACACTCCATAAGTATTTAAAAATGTGAAAAAATCCGTGTAAAATGAATTCCACATTCCATAACCAATGAGAAGAAGAAGAGATAGGAATATTCAAGGAAACCGCTTAGCTTGTTTCCGCCAAATGGTTCTAAACGCTTGACAGATATATGCACTAGTGATAAAGTTGGTTTTATTATATACTACCCCAAATACACCTCAGAACAGTGTAGGTAAATGAAAACGACCCAAGACCAGTTAGTTGTTCTTCAAAAAGAGTTTCGTTCTCGGAAGCGAATGTTCACTATTTTCTTCAACTGTGAAGAAAACAGTGTTGACTGTGGTTGACTGTATGCCAGAAGGAATGACAATGAATGGAGAATACTATGGCATTTATATATTGGATCCTTTATTTGAAGAGCTGAGGCGGCGACCAAAGACAGGAGCTTCAAGCCTATTGCTTTTGCACGACAATGTGTCTCCTCACAGAACAGCTGCAAATTTCAGGAAACTGAAAGTCGCTAAAGTCCAGTTGCTTGGCCATCCCCCCTATAGTCCTGACCCGACTCTGTGCCACTTCTGTTGTTTCCTTGAGTAAATCTTGCATTGCTACAAAACTTTTAAGCAAGACCCTTGCTCAAGCTATAAATTCAGCTATGTTGACAATATCTCAGTCCGAGTACCGTGGTGCTCTACAAAAGATTTATTTGGGGCGGTATAGTAATAAAACCAAATTTTATCACCAGTGCACGTATCTGTCAAAGGTATAGAACCATACATGTTCAGCAGTTTCCTTGCAATTCCTTTCTCTTCCTCTGCTCTTCATTGGTTAGGGAATGTGGAGCCCATTTTGCACAGATTTTTTGAAGCTTTAAATGTCTACGCAGTATACTGTCAATGACATCCACTTCCATGCTGAACACTTCAACAGAAATATGTCGAGTTTCCTGTAGCAGGTTCCCCACTCTTTGAATTGTTCTCTCATACACAGCTTCCCTTGTATGACCACAGTGAGGGTTGTCTTTGAAAGTCCCTTGCCCTTCTTCAAATGGTCGAATCCGTCAAATTAATTAGGAACAGCTACCAAGTCCTCGTGAATTCCTCCCTCCCTTTTTCACCTGCTTATTGCGTGTGAAAATGTACAAGGTAAAGTTTTCTTTAGAAATATTCATGATTTTTCACTAGCTATTGACACATGACTGAACTCAACGGACTGTATGACAGTGACTATGCAAGTTTAAAGTGTAATTATGTATATGTTGATAGTTAAAGGTTCATTGTTGCCAGCTGCGTTAGTCACATTATTGTGCGACAATGTACAGGCTGATTGCAAACTTTTTTGGATGCCCCTTGTAAATATAAGATTCTTTCTTAACAATTTGGTCATAGCAATTTAATATTATGACACTTTTAAGTTGTCGGTCCTGGTGGTGTAGTGGTAACCATACTTGCCTCCTAAACCCAAGATCGCGGGTTCGATCACGCCCAGGACCGATGCATTTTTTTCGGGCGTAAAAATCCTAAGTATGACTTCCTTTGGAAGGGAAGTAAAGCCGTGGGTCCCGTGTCATACGTTCACGACACGATAAAGAACCTCAAGCCTGAAAGAGAGGACTCTGAGCAAAAGTGTCGGTCGTTTCGCGTCCTGAATTGAATGGGACGCTGATGACCTGAGACGTTCAAGAGCGTCCGTAAATAAACCTCCCTCCTCAATCAGCTCTTAAGTTAGCGTCGACATATCAAAGGACATTTGATAAAGTCTGGCGGACCATTAGAAACTAGAATTAGAGATAGTAATTGTATATAAAGTTTTGGAAAACAAAGGAAGTTGATGATATTGATGACGGAACCTCCCGTTTACGAGTCCTGCTTAGCGACTTGGGTTACCCGTGTGATAAACCTGCTAGTAGTATAAAATAAGATTCTCGACATTTTTACCAGGGCTTTTTATTAAGGCTCCATGATATGTGCAGATTATATCAAAGAACTGGCGACGTTTGGACCGCCACTGGCTAGAGAGGCCGCTGGGCCGCAGAGCGCCGTTGCCTATGCAACAGCTGTGATCGCTGGACAGTCGCCATTAAGACGTAATTGGCGTCCGAATCAGACGTCCTGGCAAGTAATTCCCAACGTCATTCACTTGCCCAGTTTGAGAAAGATGGCTTCATTACCGGACTGCGCATGCGCGCTCCCTTAACCCTTCTCTTGTTTCGTGACCCGGAATAATTACCACCGTCCAGCACATGTCTAGCGTGCCCGTGCTCTATGTCGTCGTGGCAGGTAGAAGAGGGGCAGCTGTAGTTACGATAACAGTTTAACTATCATTTGGGAAATCAACCCGGGGTGGGGAGGCAGATACTTTTTCTTGGCCACATGTTGAGAGGGAGGTGGTGGTTCTGTCGGGAGGTAGTTTCGAGTGGTTTATTAGTCAGCAGGCCCGGCTTCGTCCCAAAGGGTTCATCAGTTACAGTCAATATATGTAAATCACTTTCGAAATCAAACGCGGCTGTACTGCCAGCACGTGGGAGGCTGATAGGGGCATTGCTAAAGTAGAAAAATGACGGCATTCGTTACTTATACAGTACGATCAGTTTGGTTTTCCCCCGTAGTGCTTTGTCTGGGGGTATTAACAGGTTAGCCGGCCAGTCAGGTCTCGGTGATTAGCGGGAGGGTAAAACAATAAAACAAAACAAATCAAGCATGCCAATTTAAGGTGCTCATTACTTACCAAATTATCAAATGAGATGTTGAAACTGTCTGTTTTCATTCTCCACACATTTTTGCCATCTCTTTAGAAAATTATTTTCATCATTCACTGTAGTTCATTTTGAGAAATCCGGACATTTTCCAGAGGAATATGATCTTTGAGTTTTTGTATGGTGTGCGGGTTCGTCTTGTACACGACATTTTTTAATTTACCCCAGAGATAATAAACGCAGGCTCTTAAATTGGAGGACAAATTCCTACTAATAACTCTCTCTTGTGGAAACACATTCTGAATTGCTCTCACGGAATTATTCGTAGTGTGAGCCGTGACAGAGTCCTGTTAAAAAATGCATGATCACGCTCTCTGTCGGTTAATTCTCTGAAAACAGGGATATATTGTGTTATTACACCAGTAACAGAATCAATTGTATGCTTAAAAAATTAATCCTATGATTTTTCACTATTGAGTAATCACATATGAATCGTACACACGAGGCATAATACACTTTATGTATACTGTCAAATTAAGAAACGAACAACACAACATGCATGCGGGAATAGTTGTGCTACGACTGCGACCTTCAGAAGGTAAACAAGTAAGCAAGCAGGCAAACGAGCGGGGGCTCGCTCATAAGAAAAAGTCCGCGCCGCGGGTGAAAGCATCACTGATCGTACTGTAATGAACATTGGATTATTAGATGCGGAGGAGAATATTTTGATATTGCTGTCTTGCTCATGGCTAGCCGTTTGTGTTTACGCTTCCAATGGGTACACCTCAGGGAGCAATGAATGACCTCTTTCATACTAGAAACCTTTCCAAAGTGCAAGTCACTTTCACACCGCACCTGCCCACTTCGCCCTGACACTTTCGACTCTGAAATATAACTTACGAAATGAAATGGGAGAGCGGAAAATTCGTGTTCAGGAGTCAGTCCTGGTGGCCTAATGGTAACCACACTTGCCTCGTAGACCCAAGTTCGCGGGTTCAATTCCGATTAGGATTTTCGGGCGTAAACATTCTAAGTATGGCTTTCTTCTGGAGGGAAGTTTAGTCGTGGGTCCCGTGTCGTACATTTACAGCACGTTAAAGAACCTGAGGCCTCTGAGCAAAATTTGTCGGCCGTTTCTGGCCCTGATTTGAATGGGACGCTGATGACCCGAGATGTTAAAGAGCGTCCGCAAATAAACCGAACCAGCAACAGTGAACATGAAAAGTCATCCCAGCATTCGCCTATGTGATCAATGGAAAATAATGAAAAAACTCAAGATTTGGATGGCCGTTTCCAAGAAATTTGAGCCCCTGACCCCGAGAATGTGAGTGCCAAGCGTTACTGCCCGATTCGACATTTACCAACGTTTTTCTCAATTGCCTTTCACTGCTGTTTTTCCGATACACAGACGATTTGTTTTTTATTTATGTGGTTTATTTCAGCGTCCCATTTAATTCAGGGCGTGAAATGGTCGACAAATTTTGCTCAGAGGCCTCTTCTTTCGGACATGAGGATTTCCCTCCCTAAGGAAGCCATACATAAGATTTGTACGTCCCCAAAAATCCATCAGTCCCGACCGGGTTTGAACCCACGATCTTGGGTCTATGAGGCAAGGCTAGACCACCAGGACCGATTACACAAAAAATCAAATTTCGACATTTGTTTAATTTGATCACATTTATCTGTAATGGGAATTTGATGTCAGTGCGTGTTTTTCCTTTTTTAAGGGGGGGGTAATTTTTTCCTATTTGAACATTTGAGGAAGCGTCCGCCCTCTGGCCACTCCCTTCCGCTCAAAAATGATCAACGATCTGGGGGTCAAGATCTTCACCGGTGGAAGCTTTTAAAATGCTTTCCATTTCCTTCTTAGGCAGCAAGATAAATGCGAGCCTTTCGAGGTTTTCCGTTATATGGGGCAAAAGCAGCCGCTTCTGGTTGCTACCTGGTGGCTAGAATGAGAAAGTTTCTTAAATTCTGCTGGATAGTTCGGTTTACGGCACTTCCACAATTTAGGGCATATTGAAATGAGAAACCCTACAAATAACTCCAGGATAATTAAGTGACACAACTGTCTATTTGTCATTAGCATTGACATCGTTTATAAATATTTTCATCATTAATTGAATATGCTTTTGATCCATTTAGCAGATGTTATGTTTCAAACAAGAAGTAACACGGCTCATATATAGGAGTATTTTAACTGTTGTAATTATTTTGTGTTTGTAGATTACATAATGAAAGGCCAGACTATATTTCTTATAAATACCGAATGGTAATAGAAAACACATTTCTTTAATGAGTGAAACTTTAGGAGAATTAAATTATTTCTGACCCACTCCACTAGCTTTGTTGCTTCTTTTGCGCGCACATTTCAACAATACTAGTCGCTAGGGCTAGCCATTGTTGCGCAGTTATATGACTGGTCGATGCAACACTTGTACATTTTTAATCAGAACGGACGTGATTATGGTTGCCGAAGCGCGGCATTTTAGTATAGGGAAAGCTGGGACATCGGCTGTCGAATTTACCGGAATGTCTACTGTATGATAAACATACCAGAAGACGGTTCTATAATGTTCTAATACAATGTTTAATGTTAACGGCATTGTGACAATAATAATATTCTCTCGGATGTTCAAGTGATAACAAAATTGGAATATATATGAGACATGCTGTACTTAAATGCTGTATTTTCACAAGATATATTATTCCTGGACACATTCAATCTCAATTAATTTGTTTTTCATACTTCAATCCAGTGGCTCCCAAACTTTTCAGTCATGGAGCTCTTTTCATTGGAAAAGTTCATTAGGGGGTATTCATTTTCATCTAGTACTTATAGGACCATACTACAAGAGAATAGAAGGTAAACATTCAGAATTTAGAACATGTGAAACCTGCCTCTTTAGTTTATTTGGTTACAAAAATATTTTAACTGATATTTCTAATGGCACTATATAACTTTTTGGCCGCACAAAATTCACAGTTGTAAGACTGCCCGTATTTTCACACATTGTCGACAGCATACTCGATCTTCTGCACCTTGTATTATAATAAAAGAAATCGCCACATGTAAAATGTGCAGTGTCTTCTTTGACATCATCACCTATCGTAAAATAAATAACTTACAGCATACAGGCAACTTTACTGGCGATGAGTTGGCTCCCTAGCGACACGAGTTCCTTGGGGAGTTAATTTTATTGATTTGTTTTATTTACGGACGCAGTTTCAAGGTCATCAGTCCCATTTAATTCATGGCGTGAAATGGCCAATAAATTTTACTTAGAGACCTCTTCTTTCAAGCTTGAGGATTTTCTACGACACGGGACTCACGGCCTCACTTTTGTTCCGAAGGAAGCCATACTTAGGACTTTTACGCTCGAAAAAATCCATCGAACCTGGTGGGGATTGAAATCGCGATCTTGGGCTACGAGGCGAGCATAGTTACTGCTAGATCACTAGGACTGAATCCTTGAGGAGCACACGTCCTCTTGCCCCTGTTGTAGTCGGCGCCTATGAGTGATAATTAAATTATGTTCCCCCCCCCCCAAAAAAAAAAGTTCTTCAATTGCTTACCCTTAAATCTGTTTTTATATTTTTCAGCACACACTCATCAATCACTTTTGAAATGGGGATATTCTGTTTTGTAAACTTTTAACCTATCACAATAACATTGCTATTAAAATGGTTTATGTTCATTAAAAATCGACCAATAAAAACCCGATTGTTTGACTTACTCTGTGAAGAAATGAGGATTGCTCTTGCATAACGAAGTCATAATATTAGACTTAAACTTTTACTAAGGATTTTGACCCATTAATACAATAATTTGCAGTCAATTTCAAAATGTTACATAGATGTAATAAAACTGTCATACAAACAACACTCGCTAAGAAATTCTTGTACTTGATGTGGCATTGTTTTACTGCCAAAGTTTGTTAATTGAGGAAACAATGTAATCATACATTTGGCATGGTATCAAATTGATATCGCCACTGTGTTGCATGTTAGCAACTAGGTGACGCATTTAAGCGCATTACACTGCATTAAAACTACGGTTCTGTCCACTAAGCAAGATAAAGCAAACAGAAAGCGCAGGGAACTGATGGAATAGATTTCCTGCCTCATACAGTTCAAATGTTACGCCTTTCATCTATGGTAATATTTCTTAACGTAAGGGGATTAGATAGTCTAGAAATTTTACAAATATCTGTTCTGAGCTTTTCATTTCTAAATCCAAGGTTGGTATCACTAACAAAGTCGGATAGTGACCGATTGATGCTGAAAATCACCGAAAACAATCTTTATATTAAGTAATAATTTTCTTATTTTGTTTATTGTTCTAAGAATTAAAGATGCAATTAGAGGACAATTAAAGTGCACTTCATTCTTAATAATGGAGATTATAACACGTAACATAAACAGATAGAAAATGGGAAATATCCTGAGAGATGATGCCACATAAAAAGAGTATTGTACAAGGAATGTATTGTTCCTTTTTAACCCAAACACATACTTTTACCTAATACAGGGCTTTCCTCCCTTTTCTCTATTTCACATTATAATTTATGGTTTTTTTTTAAGTCGAAATACGAAAGTTTGATAAGCAACTTGATTTGATATTAAAGAGAAAAAGTTCAGTCTTACAACGTACTTAATTTTTTGACACATTTCCCTCAAAGTTCAATGCACTTGCCAAGTTTGTAATTCCAATTGGAAGAATCCATACATACTGTATGGATTCTTCGTTTGATTTGAATTTCTATCCAGCCAGGGAAATTTTGAATTTCGGGAACAGACAGCAATTCAAGAGAGCGAGAGTAGGTTAACAGGATGTTCTAATCATTTGTTCTAAGCAACACGGCTTGAATGAATGGACACATTGTCATAGTGAAACATCATAATCTTTCTGGCCATTCCCGGACGTTTTTCTGCGATCACTGTCTTCATTCTCTCCAAGTAAATGCATAGTAATGAGTTTCCTCTTTTCCAAGCAACCAATCAAGACAGTGCCTTTTGCTTTCCAAAAACTGAAACCAACACTTTTCCAGCGGATGTAACGCATTTCGCCATATGTTTCGTTTCCGGTGAATGGCAATGAATCAGTTTCGTCCAGAGACACAAAGCTCCGCAAAAATTGGTTGGATTCCTCTTAGACATTTCCATACAGACATATTTCTTTTGCGCTGCAGTGAGCAGACGCAGTAGCCTTCTTGTGCAAAGTTTTATCATGTGTAATTCATTGTGCAAAATAAAATGACCCACTCAGGTGAGTTGCCCGTAGCCTCTGCAAACTTGAGCACTTTCACTCGCAGTTAGACAAAATAATATTGTGGACTTTATGGATGATTTCAGACCTCAATGCTGATTTTGGAGTTCCAGGATGTGGTGCGTCTTCGGTGCTTGTTTTGCCATGCTTGAACTCGTTTACCCGAAGTCGAACGGTTTCATAGGAAGAGCATGCGTCACCTAATGTAGGAAAAATCCTCTCATGAATTTCCTTTGCTCTTTTCCTTCCAGAAAAAAAAAAAAATTTCCAATCTTATCACTTTTTCGCTGTCACTCGAAACCTTTGTTTAATCAACTGCCAAACAATGATTAACACCAGAATGGCTTGTGACTATATAATGTTGATATATAGAAAGCAAATTTTTTGACCCATATAGAGATGTTGCTGTTGTCCTCTATTAACATGAGATCCAAGGTACTTACAACCACTAGTTTTTTTTTTTTTTTTTTTTTTGTAATAATGTTTATTCAGTTATGAATTACTTTTGGTTACCAACATCAGCCAAATGGTTGGAGATTGTTCATAATATCATCAAAGGCCAGTTTGAAGACTGTACTTCTGCATAATGCAATGCATTTCCATGCCGCTGATATGAATGAGACACATGAAAATATAAAATTGCTGTTAGTTAAAGCTCAGTTAAAAATATAACTAAAATATCAGTGGAAAATTGAAGATGATAGATTTATATCTTGGTTTGCAACTTGCGTACAGTCCTGCTTCTTGTGTGAACGGGACTGTAGGAATAGGAAGTCTCCCAACATTATAAAGCAACGGCCAGAAATATGTGTTAAAGGTCAAGTATATTTACTTCTCCTGTATACAAAACTAGGACATATAAAGCCTTTTTAGTAAAATCTGTGCTACATTTGTGTATTTAAAATCTAAATTTCCTCACGTTATTTATGCAAATTGAAGTACAAACATTTTATAGGACTAAAAATAAGTTCACTAAAGATTAATGGCGGCATTCATAGGAAAAAAGCAAAACACAGGCAACCGGACAACATGAGTTTATTATGCCTGAGCAAAAGTTATACACATCTACTTACACAGGGTTGCAATTCGTCACAGGATGGATCTATAAGACAATCTACGGTGTTAACAGCCTTCGAAGAAAGTTCAAAGTACATCGACGGTTTGTTGCTAGCGATGGGAAGGCCTCTGTTCTCCTCGCCACTGTTCGATGGAGCAGGGTACGCGCACCCAGTGCTTTCCGTAGCTCTGTGTGGCATTCTTGGACATTTCTGGTATTACTGGTAATAGGTTGTGTTGAAACTAAGTCTCCCTTTCTGGTTGCCCAATATACTTTTATAAGAGTAAGGGTTTTAATGATGCAATTTAATTTAACTGTTATTGATGCATTATCCACTTATCTAACTGAAAGTTATCTCGGGAAGGAGAGAGAGCAGCTATATTTTTGCATAAAATGCGTACACCACCGAATTTAAATCTTACGTATTAATATTCCCCTTTCTACTGTATTATTATAATTAACTTTTTTTCAATTATTATATATATCTCAACAATTTTTCCCCACCCACCTTTTCTGCTTGTTGCGTTTTGTATCTGTTTTCACACATTACGTTGCCTTCGAGATCTATTTATTTTACCACCTTCACTTGTCTTCTGCCTTTGCAGAGGAACACGAATTGTTCGAAATATGGGAGATTGTTGTTACTATTTAAGTGTTTTTATCAATTTGTGCTTCTCTATTTCTTGTTATTTTAGTTACATTGTTCAAAATGATACTTTAATTTTTACTTGTAAATCGTAAATTACAAAACTACCATGACTTAGAGAGTGCTATTTTTAACAAATACTCGTGTACTGCTATGGGATGTGGCATGTGTTTAAAATTTCATATTTTAACCAGTAAGGGTGAAACTTCCATGGAGGCACACAGGAGAAATTAAAGTGTTAAACTTATTTAAAATAACAGGAAAGCTAATAAAGCTTGGTTAAAAACTAGTACGTCACTCACTTTCCCAAAAAGGTTCATTTACTTTTATAAATGAAATCGAATGAAAAGGAGGAAATTACTGCGCAGTGTGTTTATGTCACGATTACACCAACAGTAAAAGGTATAATAGAAATGGGAATGTAAGGGTTTAACGGCGAATTGGGGGAAATTCATCAACCACATAAAAAGTTACCTGAAATAAAACATTACGTACAGATATTATTACTAGACAGAGTCATATTTTTCCACAAATAGAATACAAGTGGAATAATGGGTAAATGGTATACAACAAACTATCCCTCTTAGACGCTGCATCATTAACGTTGAAACATAGTGACGTCAGAAAACAAACGACTGATGCATCCATGCTAACAATGTAATAATAAAAATTAGTAATTAAGTGTACACACACACACACACACACACACACACTATATATATATATATATATATATATATATATATATATATATATATGCTTACCTAGAGTCGGTCCTGGTGGTCTAGTGGTAATCATATTTGTCTCGTAGACCCAAGACTGCGGGTTCAATCCCGGCCAGGGTGGATGGATTTTTTCGGGCGAAAAAATCCCAAGGAATATCGGAAGGAAAGAAAAGCCGTGGGTCCCGTGTAGTATATTACGGCACGTTGTTGACCTGAGATGTTAAAGAGCGCCCGTAAAAAATCCAAGTAAATAAAACAAACTATTCTAGAGCTAACCTCGGGTAAATGCTAGAACCTGTAGGACTCAGTGGTTTACCACTGACGGTTTTCCTCGCCTCCTATTCGGAAAAATCCATGCCTAATCGTAAAATTATGTAACAGTTGGGTTGGCAGCTCTGGAAAAAAAAGTGGAATCGCTCAAGCAAATGCATAACATTGAGAACATTTTGAAGCTGAGGCAAAAATTCGCCATGATGATGAAAAATATAAGACATATAGCTGAACAGTAAAATATGGTAAACTTATATAGGTTTTGGCAAAACTGACTGAAGATAAGCACGCGAACATAATGTGTGGAAATTTCTACATTCATCTAAGTTTACCACTGGATACTTGTGACCAGACCACGGACTCCGAACTATGATGATAACATCTGCATTCATTCTCCCGTAGTTAAACTTCATGTAATAATGTATACGCTCATTTGATCATAAGTTGTTATAACTTTATAAGTCGTGGTTGTGTTCTGTACCCTGAAGGAAGTTTGTTCTTGTTTTTAAACCAGCGTAATCAATCTGAAAGAAAACTGTACAAAATACTGTTTTCTAGTTGTTAATCGTAAAAGGCAAAATTGCATAACTACTGTTTTGAATCGAAGGCGCGTGTATTTGTGTCACTATGTCTGTTTTTGTTATGGTAGGTCGATTATTTTGATAATAATAATGAAGACAAAATTACGAGTACGGTCGTAAATTTGACATAACAGAGCATTCAAGAGTTTTACTAATTTGCTCTAGTGATGAAGACATAGTAGAGTGGGCGAGCAGATTCGGAAGCAACTATTACGCTGTCAAGAAGTTATGGAGAGATGAATGCTGGGGTAGGACAGTAATGGGAAATCAAATGGAAGAAAGAGTCCCGCTCCCTGCGCTGTTATATTTTCGTTTTATCTGACAGATCCTTGAGTTAACGAGGTTTATGCTACGGTGGCTTTATTGTTATCTACCACTGAGAGGTAAACTTTTGAAAGCGCATTACTAACTACCATGCTTTGAGTACGTACATTTAGTTTTTGGTGTTAGCAGTATACAAAAGTAATCAAGATCCCTTATATTTTTAATACTAAATGGTTTTGTAAACAACAACTAAATTTTTGACCCCTTGCCAACAAATTTTGGTTATTAGCATTCCATTCAATTCAGGGCGTGACACGGCTAATAAATTTTGTTCAGAAGTCTCGTCTTTCAGGTTTGAGGTTCTTTTATGAGCCATAAATCTAAGACACAGGAACAACGGTTTACTTCCTTCCCGAAGGAAGCCATACTTAGGCTTTTTTGCACCCTAAAATATCCATCTACTCTAGCTGGATTTGAACCCGCGTCTTTGGGTCTACGAGTCAAATAAGACTACCATTAGACAACCAGGATCGACAAACTAAGATATTATTATTATTATTATTATTATTATTATTATTATTATTATTATTAGATTATATTGATTGCTGTCTTTCGAGCAAGAGAACAGTTAGTTACAAAACTATAGCGTATAAGAGGTGATTGGTCCAGTTTTAAGAAGGGGAATATTCCCCTAATAACTTTACCAGAAGGGTGTGGGGATAGACAGCTACTTATGTTGCGCCAAGCGGTACTGGTTGATCCTTTATTGAACTAAAAATGTATGTAATATTTATAGCCTCTCAAGGTCGAATTAGTTAACCAGCAAAATTGGACTATTGGAGGTTGGAATTTATCTAAAAATCGCTCAATCAGTCATAATTTTAGTTTTTTCTCTATGAAACTCGGCATATGTTATTAAAATAAATAATAAAATAGTTTCCAAAATCGGCGAAATCATACTATTAGGAAAGGGTGTTTACCATATGCCCAACATTTAAAAGGCGCTCTAGCGTTTAATTTTCTCTCAGTTGTTTCAAAATAAAAAGACGAATTAATTGAACATATAAACTGTATTTATAACGATACATATGTTTTATATTTAACAAAAGCATCGCCGTGAAGATAACAACTGCAAAATATTAATGTAATATGTGTGTGAGAATTACATTTGTATGTAAGAGCATTCTAAAAATTTTTTTGCGTTGTATGCTTTTATCACAATAACATTTAAATTAAATTTCAAAGCCAATGAATATCTATGAAACTTTCGATTGATTATTGTTTATTGTGTATATTTGCTTAGTACATTGTAATTATTTCTCAATTGCAACATGTTTTTGCTCTGTTGAAACATATGAACATCATCTTAAATACAGAATGTAACTGGAACTTTGTATTGTTTCTCTTTATTTTAGAAACATGGTTACTTTTAAAAATGGGTTAAAATACCCATATATTATAGCTTTGTTTATCAGTGGTTATATATTTCGTTTAATTAATAGTATACCAGTAATTTTTATGGTTTTAAACTCAATAATAATAATAATAATAATAATAATAATAATAATAATAATACTTCTAAAATGTGGTTACAGTAATGTCATAATTTATTTCATTTTATTAATTAATAAGGCGTAATTTTGATTTTATATTCATTTTTAAAGTTATTCATGAGGAATTCGCTTTGATTACGCAGTTTCTGCTTGATGGATTTTTTTAAACGCCTTTGTATATAGGTATCCTAGCGTATATTGAGACATAATAGAATAGCATTCTTTTAAATGTCGTTTGGATGAAATGAATTTATTGTTGCCTTATTTGTTTATTTTTATATCTGTGAGTCTGTTAATGTGAAACTTTCTATGATATAATCTTTTCTAGTACTTCTTGATATAAAATAGTTGTTTGAAAGTTTCCACAAAAGCAGAAAATTTGATAAAACATTCACTTTTGGCCATTTCCAAGATGGAACCTCAGAGGCTGCCGACTGACCTCGGTTTTGTTTTAAGTTCAAATGAAGAGCTTCAAGCTATTGCAGAAGAGGAAGGCGTAGTAAATTTCGGTGGCCCTGAGACATTGGTGAGCCGGAGAGGGGGTTGCCACGCACCGCAGTCGCGTGTCTACCGCCCCCAACATTATACCCCTCTGCGGTTTCCATCCCGGTAGCGTCATCTGGCAAGGCTCATCCCCCCCATCAGGTGGTCTCCATTGTTATACA
Organism: Metallyticus violacea; assembly: GCA_030762175.1. Lineage (NCBI taxonomy): Eukaryota > Metazoa > Arthropoda > Insecta > Mantodea > Metallyticidae > Metallyticus > Metallyticus violacea. The sequence goes on along the minus strand of CM060842.1, from coordinate 9,515,577 downwards.
AATAACACTCGAATCCTCTACGGAAGGAAAAAATTAACTGCTGTCTGCACTTGTGCTCGTTCCGAATCAGCGGACACGGTTGCAAAATCTGCTTAACTAGTTCAATATTCGAAATGAACAACAGACGTCAGAGTTGTTGCTACAGGTCCTTTTAATGCTTGTGTTTAAAAGGCGCGTGTTTGCGCCGCACAGCGAGCTGCATGACGGAAATGACGAAGCCTTTCTGTCCTGTAAGCAAAGCAGTTCTCGTTCGATAAGCGCGTGAACTCAAAAGGTGGTTGCATTTGATTGGCAGCGTGGTGACTGTTGAGGTGTGATGTATATAGTAATAAATAGTTATGAAGCTAAATCTGCGTTTGAGACACATTTTCCTGCTCGAATTTGTGAACAAGAGTTTTTTGAAACGGGCAACGCGCATAGAAACTAAGGCAAGCCTGGATAAACATTACGGCGCTTAAAGCGGTTTGGTGGGCTTAGATGAACGGAAATAGCATAAGCTCTGCTGACCATTCCGGACGTGTTATCGAGGTAACGAATTATTGAAACAATCCATGACATGGTACTGAGCGACCGAAAACTGTGGGCATTTCTGGAGATCGGGTGTATAATATTTTGTACAATAATTTATAAATGAAAAAAAAAAAAAACTATTTGCGAGATGAGCGCCGCGTTTGCTAACGATTGACTAGAAAAGAGATGAGTTGTTAATTTCGCGCAGAATTTGAAGATTTCTAAACGCAATCCAAGTGAATTTCCAAGATGATATGTGACAGTAGAGCGAGAGGTGATTTTAAAAGGTGAAATGTTGATTTTAAGCGTGGTTGTACACCCATTCAAAATAATGAGCGCTCAAGGCATCCCAAAACTAATGCGACCGACGGGATTATGACAAAAATGAACAATCCTGTACTCAACGGTCGCTGATTGAAGGTAAGCAAGTTAACTGACATTGCAAAGACCTCGAGGGCCGTGTTCACTGCATTTTATACGAAGTTTTGGGTATGAAAAAGCTATCTGCTGGATAGATGTCGCATTTGTTAACAATGAACGCATTTGAATGAACATTTCGCAAATGTGTTTAAACTTGTTTAAAACGCAACTGCAGTGAGTTTCCCCGACGTTTCATAACAGTAGATGAAGCAAGGATTCATCAGAGACAAGAAATAGTTCAAACAGTAGGTGGTAACAGGTAAAAGTGCACAAAAGAAAGCAATAACACTTCTATCTGCAGGAAAAGTCGTGGTTACTTTTTTTTTTTTTTTTTTTTTTTTTTTATTCTCATGGTGTGGTGCTCTAATGTGCCTTCACACACGACTGGCATTGTTATTGCAAATCTGCATGACCTTCGCTTCCAAGTACTTCCACATCCACAATATTCGCTGTATTTGACTCCCAGCGATTATTTTTTTGTTCCCAAACCGAAATAAATGGCTGGGTTCACATCAAATGATGACGCTGAGGTAAACGCTTATTTCTCACAGTAGGATAAATCTTATGTTACTGAGGGCATTAAAATGTTGGCTATTCTGTTTTACAAAGTGACTATGTTGAAAAATTAAAAAAATATTCTCTTAAGTTTTATTTTTTCCACAGTCAGGCCAAGAACTTTTAGAACAGCTCCTTCATAGACCACTACAAGCCGGAAAGTAAGAGTCGTAACAATAGGTTGCAGCCGTAGAAGAGCTCAGATGAAGGCAAATGCAGTCCCCCCCAGGTTAAGGCTGCTGTGTTTTGCGTTACCACGGCGTACTTTAATTTAATTCGGTGGATATGTCTGTGCCACTGGAGCAATTAATCGACTTGACAAGAATAATCGTCCTTTATTTGACAAAGAAAAACGTACCATTCGAGTACCCAAAGTATGCGATTGTGATCTCAAAATTATTGGATTAAATCTAACCTCATCCCCTATGGATTATTTCCTGGCTAGCAGGAAATAAATTTTCATCAAATGAAGAAGCTGTGGCCTAAACAAATGCGTATTTCGCAGAGAATTTTATGGATGACATAAACAAATTAGAAAAATACTGGAATAAAAGTATAGATTTTTAAAGGAGATTATTTTGAGAAATAAACAAATTCTTTTTCAAAAAGGTTATGTCTTCTTTTTTGCACGGAATTATTGATCAGCTGTCGTAAGATATTGTTCGCAACTAGAAAGGTCGCTTATTTCTTCATTTCTAATTTTCCCTGTAAGGTTCTTCTTTGGAAACAGCCTGAAGGCACTAAAAATAATGTAACACTATTAACAATGTAACTAAAACAACAATAACTAGAAAAGCAGAAAAGGAAAAAACACTAAGAAAAAGTCACAGTTAGTAGTCGCTATATTTGGAGCTGCTTGAATTCTTCTATGACAAGAAGACAAGTCTTGCTACTAAAGCAGTACGAAATATAGTGATTATTAATTTGAGACTTTTTCTTAGTGTTTTATCCTTTTCTGCTTTTCTAGTTATTATATATATGGAGTGTAAGCAGAATATTTCTGCTTTATCACAACAGGAAGAATTTACCGCGACGTTCTCCTTAACTGCCTTTTGTAATCGTCAAATAAATTTTAGTTATAATTGATGGCTGCACTATCAGTTTCTTAGAGGATGAAGACCACATTTCTTACTTTGCATCACAGTGATAGGTCATTATCATCCATAGTCACAATTCTGTCAAGAAATTTATGTCTCTCCATCCGAAGAAATGTTAAATTTTATTTATTTAATGTCGCTATTTAGTACCTCTAGTCATTAATATTCCATTCAATTCAGAGCGTGTAATGGCCAATTAATTTTGCTTAGAAATTTCTTCTTTCAGGCTTGAGGTTCTTTTATGTACCATAAATCTACTACTCAGGAATAATGGCATTACTTCCCTTCCAAAGGAATTCATATAGTAAATCGAACCTGATCGGGTTTGAACGCAGGAACTTGGGCTTGCGAGGCAAGAATGGTTACCATTACACCTCCAGGATCGGCGAAGATTTCTTAAAACGTTATTCAAATGTTGATTTCACTAGTGGAAATTGTAGTTATTTTTTTAACCACTGAATTTTTTTTACTTAAAATTGTATGAGGTACCTAATTTCTCAACTATACTCCAGCAAGCACTGCTGTTAATTGCCTTTCACATGCGTTTTTAGCCCAAAGTCAACAATTGCGGCATCCATCATTCAAGAAATTGTCTATCTGTACTTATATTTTCACCTTTTTTATATATGTATTCTTGAAATTAGAGCAACTTCGTTCACTGGGCGCCATCCACTTTAAATAACAATGTTTAATCCCAGAAGCGACAGTGGTTCATACTTGCCAGTGATTCTATATTGGATTGGATTGTTATGGTTGGAGAAGGATATTTCCGTACTTCAGCCATGCTCAAGGGCTGGCCGTTTGTACCTACGTCTCCAGTGGAGTTATCCCTGGGATGAAGAGTCAGTCGGCCAGGGTCCATGGGCGGTGAGCACAAACTTAGACGCGATCGACAACATTGTTTGCAAATAGAACGCTCCGACACCCTGCTCCAAGGAATTTTTGTCCGTCAGAAAGACCGTTTCCATACCAAAACATTTCCAAGGCGTAAGCCACTGTCACGCAGCACCACTTCACCTCACCTAGGGCACTCCATTCTACACACACTTTTTGGTATCTCTTTAGGAAATTATTATCACTCGCTGTAATTCATTTTGAAAAATCCGGAAAATTTCCTGCGAATTTTATCTTTTGAGTTCTTGTATGGTGTGCGGATTCGTCTTGTACACGGCTTTATTTAATTTAATAATCGCAGGTTGTTAAACCAGGGGAGCGAGGGGACCACAAATCCCTGCTAGTAACTCTTGTCTTGTGGAAAGACATTGTAAATTGCTCTCATGAAATTATTCGCAGTGAGAGCAGTGGCAGAATCCCGTTGAAAAATCGCATGACCACGCTCTCTGTCGGTTAATTCTCTGAAAATAAAAAATATTAGTATGGTATTCACATAAGTAACAAAATCAACTGTACGCCAAAAAATTGGTCCTATGATTCTTTCATATTGAGTTAACACACGAGAATAGTACATTAAGACACACTGTGCTGTTATAAATACACGAGGCACAATACACTTTATGTATACGATCGAATTAAGAAACGAACAACACAACACACACCCGGACACAGCTGCGCTCTGACTGCGACAGTCAGAAAGGTCAACAAGTAAGCAAGTAGGCTTGATGCCCTCCCTCCATGGTTCGGCAAACGAGTGGCGGCTTGCTCATAGGAAAAAACTCCGGAGGGAAAGCATCATTGATCGATCTGTATTATCACTTTTTTAGCTTTAGGTATATGAGGGACTTTCATTTGACTGTATATAAAATAAAAAATAGGCTATATAAAATATATACAAAGGAGGAAAAGTCCTTTGTTATTGAAAATGTTAACAGAAAGATTTTTGTTTTATGAAGTTTGTAGAACTGAGTTTTCCAAATGAGTTAAAATGATTAAACATTTCAATAGTTTGAACACAATTACTTAAACTGATTTAATTTTTAAAGTGATATCTATACGTATTTGTGATTTTGTGTAACTATTGAATATTTTTGTTTTCATTCAATGATTAGAACATAAAGCGACAACAACAAAATTATTATTATAATTATTATTATTATTATTATTATTATTATTATTATTATTATTAATTTTACTACGAAAAATATAAGAAATATAAACGATATATTCATAAGAAATACACAGTGTCGTTATGGATGGCGATTACACGCATTTAAATTTTTTTTTACCACGAGCAAAATTAAAATTAAGAAAGGGAACATATGTAAATAAAAAACAAGATAGTAATGTATATGAAAAATAATTTTGTTTCTTGATTTGTGTTATTGATAATAGTGCATTTTTAAATTTTGGAGAGAAATTTGAAAATAGTAGAAAGATTTTTGAAAAGTTTTACTATTGAGAATTTTTCACATTGAGGCATCACACAGGGTGGACACTGATGATGTATGAGATGAAACAACACATTAGGGAAGGATTTTTGAGAAGGAAGCGTCCTGGTCCAGGAATTTGCCATAGATGAGAACAGTCTTTAAGGAATTCGAATCACTGATTTTGTGTTCACAAATGCGTATAGCAGGTTCACGACCATCAATGTTAATGTTTTATTACAAAGTGAACCATAAACTGGATATATTTTCTGCTAGGTAACGCAATTATGTTAAATGGGAATTCTGATATTGTTTTATTATTATTATTATTATTATTATTATTGTTATTATTATTATTTTCATACGAGAAAAGCATAAAACGGAGTGATACCTTATAATTATAGCGACGCCGAACGTATAAGGCAAATATCTTTAATATCCTTTGACTCACTTGTTTATTAGTGCATGGAAAGGTTCCAATTACCTGTAAAAATAACAGTAATTTAAAAACTGAAACATTACAGATTAGTGAAGATTTTTCGACTGTCTAGGAGTTAAAACAAGATAGAAATGTAATTTTGTATCCCTTCACCTTAATGCAATTTATCTTATGAATATCACTGTGATGTTATAATTTTATTTTTTCAAAAATAAAGCAAATGGATGGTTTTTTGGGGGGTGGAAACACGGACACATTCATTTCTTATATTTTAAAAGTAAATCTGAATTGAAAACAGGATATTCTTAACCATGATTATTATGAAAGTATGACGTCATTGACGCCATAGATACATGAAATGTTTGTAAGGGGAAGATTTCACTCTTTTTAGCGAATTTTGCATTTTTCTGTATTTGTATAAGTTCTGAACAAGAGACACAATACATCACAAATTTGTGCAAATAATATATATATATATATATATATATATATATATATATATTACTTAAATGTTTGACATTCTAGAATTCTGCATACCAATTTTTACTAACTACCAACAAATATTTATCTGAGTTAAACATTAAATATGTGTTTTATTGAATGCTCAAATGGATGATATAAATTCTTTCATTTTCATGTAAAAGTATCTTCATAACGCAAGGAATAATTAAACTCATTGCATATTACTTTATGCAAACCTACCATTAAAACACGCTTCTTATAACGCTATAAATCATGCACAGTTAGCATAGTTCTGACACTGGTTACCTAGCAACTAGTCATCACCGCTTTCACAACACAATTTCAAACAACGTACCTGTAAGAAAAAGCCAAAATCTTCCTAACAAGCATACCAACATTCAAACATGAGAATCATGTTATTAACCAAATATTTCGAAACTATAACAATGTAAATTACTAATGATCATAAATTACTCTTCATTACCTTAGAAATATTGAAAATGCAATTAATTAATTAATCGCATTACAGTTTCTTTCATTTCAAAACGTTTACCGTGAACCATTTGTAATCTCTACTATATTAATGGAAAACTTCCTTAACCTTACTAAACTGATTTTACTTTGGAATTCACGCTAAAGCATTGAAGCATACAACTTTTCGACTGGAAAAATAAACTAATTTAAGAATCTAAATTTTAAATAACTTACCATATTAATAATCAATAAACATTATATTAATAACTACCAGTTCTAAAAAATACACCAACAAGATTTTTTTTTTCAATTGTTGAACTGACATGTTTCTTTTTCCTCCATGTACAGAACATGTCATATTCCTTTTCACATACTTTTTCGATGTCTGACGAATTACCAAACCGTCAGCTATTTCCCCTTCCTTTATACGTTCTTCTGGAATGATATCCATATTTTCAATTGCGGAATTAGCATCCATTTCCATTTTAATTCTTCAAAACAAAAACAAAATAACATCGTCATAGAAACGTGTACTAAGAAACCATGCAATACAACATGTCATATTTACTACGTCATAGAATCACAATTTTTAATATTTTATAAAAGTATTTCAATGCTAAAATTGCATAAAACGTTGTATGCAACCGGTATATAATCTTCATGCTGAACACTCGTGAAAATTAGCGCGTGAGAGGAAGTGAACCCTCTTAGTATACACTAGTCACATAAATAAATAACATTGTTGTCATAGTAACACATGCTTCTTTAAAATAAAAATTAAATGTTGCATATGGAAACAGAAATATGTCTGCTTTCTCATTTAATTTAAGCGTTACCTTTTTTAAACTCGCCAACTTTCAAGCTTGCATTTTTCATAAATGAACTCTACAGAACACACAAAGGTATGCTCACACACAAAATTAAATCCGTGAGTACAAGTTTCACTTTATGGAAGTTATAATGAAATAACATGGTAAAACATGTCCCAGATATTGACAAGAATATACTGTGAATGACCCCAGCTTAATGCTCATAAATAAAACCTTTATGAAAGAAGACAGGCAATTTTGAAAGGAAACAGGCCGTGTTATGATCTAAATGATGATGGAAGTGAACTAAAAAGGAAGGAGGGCTGGCATTAATATTAATAATTGCAGGTCCGTTCGACTTGTGTCGTTGTAGCACACAGGAGGGTTGCCTAATGAATAACAACGGAGTTGGCTGCTGACTCTTCCTTGCAGCTCACGACATATGGTAAAACTGTTAGAGCAATTGGCTTGTTACATTTCCAGGGGTTATTGCTGATTTATAACGATACCTAGTTACTTGATACTACTCAAAGATTACATTAACGTGAGCCCAGCCAATCGGAACGTCTGGCACAAGTCATTCAGATAACACTAATGGTGGCAAGGGGCGTTACTGTCGTCATCGCTCCCGAGCGCACACACGCTTTCCAACAATGAAGTTATTCTTGCTTAAACTACTTCGGACATTGCTAATAAACCTTGTTGGTTTATAGTTGTCAATGTGTTCTTGCAGAAATACCTCCTTTTTCAGTTAACACGTTTTGTTCAATTTTAAATATGTTTAAGTTACATTTTAAATAGGTTTAAAAGCAGATTTCGTAATTTTATGTTGCAATATACGAACATTTAAATACAGGTAACCTGTATTTCTTTTACTAGCGCTTTTCTCGGATTTTTAATCATATCTGTGTGTATATGTGTGTGATATTAATTTTTTGTGTGCCCCCACCCTTTTTTTTTCCGTTTTGTTATCCTTGGAAATTTTTGACGGATGTTTCGGTTAGGGACAATTATGCTTAACCAAACACTTTCCTACAGGGAAAAAAATATTTGACCAGACACAAGGTTAATTTTATTTACGGCCGCTCTTTAACATATCAGGTCATTAGCATCCCATTCAATTCAGAACGTGAAACGGGCAATAAATTTTGCTCATGGGCCTTTTCTTTCAGGCTTAAGGTTCTTATTGCCATGTACATATGACACAGAACCAATGGCTTTACTTCCCTTCCGAAGTAAGCCAAACTTGGGATTTTTACGTCCAAAATAATCCATCGGCCAGGATCGAACCCGCGATCTTGGATCTACGAGGCAAGAGTGCTTACCATTGGACTAGAAGCTTAAAATGCAACAGCATTGCTATTAAAATTTATACACACTTATTGGAAGCTAGCACCTCATTCAGTTTAAATTAAACCTTTTTTTTAGACAGAGCTCCAAATGTTCAAGTGATTTCTTTTAAAGAACACTGTATATTTTTATGATTTTTTTTCTTTTCTCTTATTTTGTTTGTTTATTTTATTTTTATTTTTATTGCCACGGATGATCGAGGTCGTTTATACGCGAACTCGTAAGCAGAATGTTTGCGGTTTGATTCCCAACTGCACCGTCCTCCCTGAATGAGGTTTTTTCCAGGTTTTCCTCAGTCCTCGTAAATGGAAAATGCCGGGGAGGTACTCTAAACTTAGGCCTGGAATGTCTCCTTTCTTAAAAAAAATTCTTCCCCAATATGCCATTTTGTCTCATGAATCAACCGTACTTACCTCGTAAACCCAAGAACGCGGGTTCAAACTCGGCCAGGATCGATGGATTTTTTCGGGCGTAAAAATGCTAAGTATGCCTTCTTGGAAGGGAAGTAAAGCCGTGTCGTACATTTACTGCACGAAAAAGAACCTCAAGCCTGAAAGAAGTGGCCTCTGAGCAAAATTGATCAGCCGTTTCACTCCCTGAATTGAATCGGACGCTGATGACCTGAGATGTTAAACAGCGTCCGTAAATAAAACAAATGAACAACAACAAGCTGTCTGGGTAAGGCTTTTATTTTCGGAGTTTTCCCTTATCCTTTGAAGGTGAATGCCAGGTAACTTTGAGACACCAAGCTTAATTTGAGTCATTATTAATTCATTTCATTTCTTTCCATAGACTTACACTTACAATATTCACTTCCAATCTGCCGGCCCTGGTGGTGTAGTGGTAACCACACTTGCCTCCTAAACCCAATATCATGGGTTCAATCCCAGCTAGGATCGATGGAAGGGAAATAAAATCGTGGTCCCATGTGGTAGATTTACGGCATGTAAAAGAACCTCGAGCCTAAAGGAGAGGCTTCTGAGCAAAATTTGTCGGTCATTTAGCGTTCATAAATAAACAAACAAACAAAAAGTCCAATCTACTGATGTCAGGAGAAGACCAAAGTGACAACATATGGCTCATTAAAACTGTATTTGCACCATAATAGTAAAATTTATTGCTTACATTTCAAAATAATTCAGAATGAAATTGTTAAGTTCTTCAATATAGTAAAATGTATTACGTGTATAATATTTAAAAATATTTTCTTTGCGGTTATTAATTTAAAATATTATCGATGAAGTCATAAATTTCACAGTAATAATAATAAAATGTTTCTGTTCTCATAACAACGCAATTTGGGGTGATCAAGCCTTATGTTGCTCGTTTGTTTCACTGCCATCTCCTATTCAAAATGCTTTCAAAATTCACTGCAACTGCAAAGATTGTTGAACTAAATATGAATGGGTAGGAAATAGCGGATAACGTTAGTGCTTTATTGCCAACGAATAGTATATTGTAATATAAATGTTGAAAGACACTTGCTCATTCCAGTGTTATTTCATGCAAGGATCGCAATAAGCCATTCAACAAGTATATTTCATACTATTTTTACTTTACCATATCGTAATATAACTTATTTTAATTTGGAAAGTTAAAATAACGAGAACTGGATATATCGAATCAAATCGATTAGTATTTGTTCCTATGTTTGATTAGTTACGCGTTAGTGTTTTGTTAGTCATTTTTTATTTATTTAGTAGCTCGACAATATGAAGGTTAATTGAAAATTACGGAATTTGACGAACATGATAAAGCTTTTGAAGAAAAACCACCCGTGGAGGTTGAAGCGGCGACTATAAGGTATTATTTGCTGCTTGAGAAATCTAAAATAATGGTATGAGCAAGAACGTAATTTATTTGTAGAAAAATATCAGGACATTTAGCGAGAATTTTCTTTAGAAATCTAAGATAGTGAAATCTTTAACGTTGTAGTCTGTTCATTCTATGTAATTTGAATTGATTTTGTAAATTGTGTAATATAGCAAGACTGCTACTTTCAGTGGTAATTTATAAAATAGTGGTGCACAGCTACTTTGGAACTTAATCTCCAATTGTTTTATTCCAGTGCCCTTATATTGATACTTTCCGTTCTAAAATTAGGAAGGCATAGTTACATTGTTATATGGTAGTATAAAAATGCATTAACGTATTATTTTACTGTAATCAAAAGGTATTTTGGTGATTTTTTTTAATAATATTGGCAGTTATCAATAAAATAAAGCTGTATTTCTTTTTCCGCTATTGATCGCTAGAATAAGCAAGAAACGCAATTAAAGCATTATTTATGGAATGATTACTTATATTTGTGCACTGGTTTATTTAAGACGCTCTTTGAGGCAGTAAAGACTTTGCTAATATGTGCGTGCAAGCGACAACGAACACCACGACGCTGGTGCTATGCTTTTCCTACTTTTTATGTGGAATATACGAACAGAAACATGGACGGTGTTCAGCCGGCACTCCAGTGCGCTTGCCCTTGACAACTGTCTAACCATAAATACTACTCATTTGTCTGGCGACATCTTCAGGCTTTTGTTGGAAACCTTAGCAGCCGATGTCGACTTCATTGGAAACAAATACATCATGGCCCCCCACTTCCCTTTTTATTTACCTGGAAACATTATTTACTATCGATATGAGCAGGTGTGTAGACCTTTAATAAACAGCTGCAATTGCGCCCCCACACCATTGAACCAAGCTGGCTTATTGAAATATTTATAACCGTACAATTCGTAGAAATTAAAACTTTTTTGAAAATTTTGTCGTTTTCATCTTTATGTGTAGGGCATAATAATTCAATTTCTTCCTCCTTCTGCTCTGTTAGTTTGGGTTTTGGGACATTTTGGGGTGATTTATTAACGGAAGTTTATATCATAATATGTGATGTGCTTTCTAAGTTTTGCACCCTGAAAGCAAGAGGCAAATTACTTCTATCTATTTAAAATAGTTTCAGTAATGTGTTAAATATAAAATTGATAAATGTTACGAAGTGTATTTTTAAGTATATAAATATAAAGATGATAATTTTAATGTAACAATTTATACAATTTAATACAGAAACGTTTGCCTTACACACTTTAAATTGGATTGCTTGTGTCGGAAGAGATTTCGATGCTTCAACTTTACTCAAGGGCTTTCCGTTAGTGCCTACGGTATCTTCTGGAGGAAGGGATGAACTGGGTCAGGAACCACAGGGACGTAGAGAGGGGTCGCTAACATGGTTCCAGATAAAACACTCCGACGCCTGCACTCCGAAAAATTCAAGTCCCTCAGCAGGGCCTCTACCATACCAGACGCCGGGGAAGAATCCTTTCCAAAGTGCAAGCCACTGTCAAACCGCACCAGCCCAATTCACCTTGGCACTTTCAACTCTGTAACTGAAACAACGGAGTGAAATGGCAGAGCGGAAAATGTATAACTATCCCATCACTGTCTCAAACCACTAGGGTTAAAAAAATCCAAGGAGAGCGTGGTACCACCGAAGTAAATAAGTTTGACGTTGTCACTTCTCTGGTGAACTTTTCATCAAAGAAATGTAGTCAAATTAGATTAGATATATTGCCACTCCCATGTATGAACTACTGTCTCCAATTCACACAGTCGTGTTTCATCAATCCAAAAGCATTTTTTCAGATAGCTGGAAACGCTTCATCCACCCAAATTCGATCGATATGGGGCTTTTGTCACATCAGAGGAAAATGGGAGATTTAACTTTTTCCTTTTATTCAATATTTTGTCCATTCAGCTCTTTGCTCTTTAGCCAATTTGGAAGGAATGTAAGCTATTGCAGTTGTACCCATGATAATATTTTTGAAAATGTGCTTCAGATTCCCACCGATCCTACCTACTATGAACCAAAAATAAAACGAATTATATGCATTTTGTTTTTTCTCAACGAAACTTGGCATATAACGATCAATTAACGAACGATTAATCGAATTGGTTAACCAACAAAACTGGAGGTAGGGATTAACCTAAAGCGAAAATTTAAAAATCAATCTAGCCGCGGCAATATTTGTTTGTTTTTTTTTTTTTTCGCAACGAAAATCACTATATGCAATTTAAATAAATTAAAAGAAAATCGGAGAAATCTGACTATTAGGAATTAGAAAACTGAAATTTAAAAAGCGTCCTATCGGCACCAATTTTCCTTTATTGTCCTTCACAATTTCGACTTGCTGAGGAATTCGCTTAGTTTACGCAGCTCCTGCATGACGGACTTTATAAGTTTCATTACGTAAAATATCCTGGCGTGTTCCCATTAACTACAATCTTTCCGTAGCATTTGCTTTAAGACCTCAAAGCGGCGCAGGTACTGCTGTGAAGACTTGTAGCAGAAACGAAATTTGGAGCTACGTGCTCTTGAAACTGGTTTTTTTGTTGCATAGAAACTTTTCTTGTATTTGTATTCGTTTTTAATTACTGTTTACTATATTTGGCTATATTTTATTTGCATACTTTACTTTCCAACACTACTGGCTCCCACAGAATTTAACGGTACATTTTGAATATCATAGGAAAGTATAAGCCGCAAGGTTGGCAGAGGTTGTCTGCCGTTCATTAATCGAAACTGTTATCATCTTACGAAAACTTCCCACTAAGTTCAGAAGATACCCAAAGCATTTCGGGTAAAATATACCAGCATTATTAGTATTGTTTTAAAATAACCCTAAGTGCACATTGCAGTCATTTGTAACACGGTAATTTAAGGCTTCACTTTTTTAAGATGATGTTTAACTGAATTTCAATGATAATGAATGAATAGTGTTTAACGCCCGTTTTTGCTACAGAGGCACCACAGGCGATGATTTCAACGATAAGAACCTCAAATCTATTCACATATTTTTGCCTCTTTTCTTTAAAGACTAAAGCTTTATTGATTCTAGTTTCCTGAAAGTGAAATATATTACCGGATGGTCTTTAATTATTTATACAAATGTGTATAAAATATTATTATCACCGTGAACATCACTGACAATCTAATCTGAATCACTAATTCCAAAGACTCCAAAATCATTTGAACTATCATTAATTCATCCCTACAGACTGCAGTTCTGCACAGCGCAATGCCATCATAGTGAAAGAAAGAAAGAAAAAAAAATAAATAAATAAAAAAAAAATAAAAATAAAAAAAAAAAAAATAAAAAAAAACGTTTATAGCCTCCAGAGAATAAAATTCAGGTTGTTTTACTTTATCAACTGTGGTTTAGCTTTCCCATGTAATAATTGTTATTTGAAACGTGTCATTACGTAAATATTAGTTAAACGTGTGTTACACACATTTCGCTATAAATATGGGGCTAAGAGTATACATGCATTCACACGTCTGTGCTACATAGTAGAAGATAAGGACAAACATTGATAACTTTCCCTGTCCTTGCATCCATTCTACTTTATCTATTTATTATTTGCTTTCTTTTGAAGTCGATTGTATTCCGTGAACTTATATTTATTAACACTCAATTGTCAACGATAACAACAATAATGATGTTAAGTATACTTACTGTTATAAATTTTACAGAACATACGATTATTTTGTTTTAAGGTCGATGCGGCATCTTCAACTTCAAAATGTGGCAGCCCTGAATAGCAGCCATTTCAGTTACACTACGTTTTGTCATGCTGTAAATTGCGAGCAGTCCAATCTGAACGCCAATTCTAAAACGGATTCCTTCATTCATCATTGCAGGTAAGACTTTTAAGTTACATAAGTAATTTAATACCATAGGCTTCTATCACATCCAAGGAAAACGACATTGCTTCTCTAATTAAGCCTTTGGGTTAGAAACTGTAAACAATAATGAAATGTGAGGTTATAGAGTTCTTTGGAAATCAGAAACTTCTCACATAAGCTGAAAGTAAAAAAACATTCCCTTTTTTTATATATAGTGAACTTAAGTTTAAAGCGTTTAATACCTTTACTACAAAGCAGTACTTTGAAATGGCATATGCTTATGCTTATTTGGAAATGTTAACGGTTTATGTTATTTAAACTTCGTTTGTTTTAGTAAACTATTATGCTTTAGTTGCAAGTTTATTGCTGTAAGTGATGGTGTCTCTGTATAGACTCGAAGTGTGTGAAATATTTCAAATGTTTTAAGCTTAGAACAGTGGGCCCCATAATTTACACCCACGTGTTTCCTATATGTTGAGAACAATTCCTTTTTTGTTGTTGTATTTTTGTTTTCTTTTCAAAATCTTGCATTAATCAAATATTTAAAATGTCATTATGATTTTGGGTTGCTTTGTTAATAATATAATACTTTAAATGTGTATAACAGTGAAGCTCACGATTTATACTAACAAAAGAAAGAAATAAGCTACTATTTTAAGACTACTATAAGTATTCTTATTTTCGAAACGTCTCATGCGCCGTTGTTAATAATTTGTTTTCCTTTCTCATGAGGATGTATTTAAGACTAACAATATGAAACACGAGACACATATAATTGAGTTTTCCCGCGTTCTTATATCTAAAACAAAAAATTTCCGGGCTGTCAACCCTCCACAGGCGTTCCTAGACATACTCACCCTTGCAGGAAGTTAGTTCCTTGCTACACGGAATCCAGGGGCAGGTGTTGTGGCTACCCACCCCCACAACAATGATAATCACACTAATTAATCAGCAAAAAGCGCATTGTTTGCATATATATAACCTCCAGCTGTGAGTTGGATTCCAGCGCTAACAATGGCTAAGTATAGTGTAGTCAGTATATAAGGAATTGTCTTGCAGAGGTCAAGAAACGATGTTTTCGGTTTGTTTATTACTCTAGGACGAAGCTCTGGATCTGAACAGATTTCCGCTCCAGTGATGTGAATTATATAGAACAAATTTATATTTATATTGTATATACCGTGAATTTTTACGGTTTGAGTTTTCAAGTGTTTATTTTCAGCATTTAGCTTATAGCATTCTTTTTTATTTGTTTGTTTTATTTCCCATTTCAAGAATATATTGGGCGTAAACGAAAATAATAAAGCTGACTTTGTGATGCTTTTATCACCCAGGGACGTCTCTGCGAACTGAAATCGCTCTACTGATGGCAAAATCAGCATACTTCACGTTACAGCAATGGGCAACATCTGGCGGTAGAAATCATAAGACTCCCAAGTTCAGTTAGTATTTCTTACTGTTGGGTGGCGGCTAACCTTTTCCTACGTTTATTTCGGAAGTTCCTGCCTTCCTGATAGAATGCATTATAGCCAAAGATATTTTCCTAAAAGTGATCTGAATATTTAATCATCTTTTTCCTTTCCAGTTTTCTTCTTTTTGTAGGGTACTGCGTTATTCACTTCTTTAAATCTTTCTTTTCCTTTAAATGGACGATGATAGTAATAATATTTAGCATTATTATCATTCATACTTTCCTCACTAAAACACTAGTTCATAGTTTTAATCTTTCTTTCTTGAATCGCAAAATTTAAAGCAATGGTTACAATAGGAACGCTAATGTTTGATGCTGCGTATAATCAAGAAAACGTTTGAACTCACAGAAAATTACAAGACAGTTACCATTATATGCAATATATTAATCAGAAGAAAAGCTAATATATTTTCTGCAATATGTGCCATAACCTATAGTCACGATAGTTCGCGTCTGTACATTCTAGTTTTCTCCACCAGAGCGGCTGTATGCATCACTTTCATTGGTTCAGGTTGCCAATCATTATATAATTTTAAGGTGTACAATTAAGGCAACGGTGATTGTGAGTATATGAAATGTGGGTAAGCATATACCGTTAAGACCGCTAATGCTACTAAATAGTTTAAAAAAATCTTAAAATGTAATCCCTGGGATACCTTAAGTTTCACGAGGAAACTTGAAATAAGCAATATTTGCTTAGGTTAGATTGGGTGTTTATTTTTTTAGTCTGGTTTAAAAACTTTTCTTTAATTTAGCTTTACTCCTTACCTCTCTTTTCATGCGTTGCTACGACGTGCATTTCTTGCTGTTGGTAACGGCGGTGACCTCACTGCTCCGCCGCCGCCGCCATTATCTCCTTTATGGTGTAATATCATTTTGCAGTGACAGTTCGTGCAAACATAACTTTTACCAACATTTTGCTAATTTTCCCTCCTATTTTCTATCACTGGGTGCCTTGCAATAACGATTCATGTTAAGATTACACGCATTCTCTTGTAATAACGAAAACTTGGTTGGATTAGGTTAGTTATCTGCTAAAGGTATCACGTTAGAAAGTATTTTATTATGTTTTATTTGATTGGAGTAAAAAGCTTAAAATAAGTATTTTCAAAGCTTTACATAAATAAAGCAGTTATGCTTATTATTTATTTTTTATCACGTTAGTACTCAGAGTTTTGTTTCTCTTATTTGCCAATGCTATTGCTAATGTTGTTGCACTAGTCTCTGTTGTGTTTTTATTTTTTCATTGTTCTTCTAATCACTATTTTATGTGATTTTTCCTATCCATTAAATATCTTTTCCTTTCCCTGACCTCTCGATGGTAGAGTGGCATTCTTCTTGCAGCGTGAAATAATTTGTCTTCATTTAGCTATGGAAGCAGCCATGCAGTAATCATATCCAGATAAATTAACCAAAATGTACTGCATTTACCAGACCCCAATATAGGTATCGATAGTTAACAAAAAGGAGGAAAGAGTGATCCGTGCTTTTAATTACATGCCTTTGTTAATTTGATTCGTTTCAGTTACGTGGTTTATTACAAGGTTTATACTTGGAATTAAATTAACAGTAGCTTGTTAGTTTTTTTATTAAGTTAATATAGATTTAGCAAAATCACACCAGGAACTTGTGTTTAGTGTTTAGTACGACATGGATTGCTCTTTTATGGCTTAATAATGGCAATACACCGCACAATACCACATCTACATTTCCTAAACAGCAGTAATTAAAGGAGGAGTGGATAAAGATTATGCACATGCAAATTTTGCAGTTAATAATGAACCTATAGTGTGTATTAAACATTTCGTACAAAAATCTATGGTTAGGGAGAACATTTACCTAGGAAAATTTTTCCTAATACCCCATCATAAGTGACAGTGAGGGCTAGCAGTGAAAGGAAAGATCCGGAAGAACATATGAAGCGGATTTTGAAGTGAGATGAAGAGAGTTTTGATGAATGGTGTGAGAAGGATGTTATGTTTTGACTCCTTTACAAGTGAGGTTAGGAAAAGACAGGTACACACTTTTATAACTATTGCCAAAGAAGACTCTGTTCTTTTCATTAAAATAGATGATAATAAATATGATGCTGTGCCAACTATGTCGATTAGTTTTAAGTTGTCCAGTAATGTGAAAGTTCGCGTATTTTATGAAGATTTGTGTCTACTTTGGAGAAGTTTATAATTCATATTATTTAATGTTTCGTTTATATATTCGAAATATTGTTTGTAAACAATTTGTAAAAACCATCGAAATATTTTCTAATGATAAATAATGTCATATTGTAAATGTGATACTGAGTAAAAGTTTCGTATTTGCTATTGGCAATATAGAGCGATTTTGGCTGCCATTTTTTTCTCCTATATTTGAGACTGGTAAATACAGTCGGTCTTGAATGTGCCATGTTGCGATCTTTTCGGTAAAGAAAAAGAAGTGCACACCATCACCTTGTAAACAGCACAGAATATATTAACTTTCAAAGAATTTTGCTCATGTTCAACGTAACAATGAGGATTTTTTGTTCCTTATATACGAGCATTGTGTTTATTGACTTTTCTAACTTAATTGAAAAGTTGATTCATCACTAAAACAACCGCTGCTACAGGTCTCCCGTCGATACTTATCACAAGGTGCTAAAGCTTGATACAGTCCAAGGCGATACGACTTTCATTTTAAGGCAGTTGTGTAACACACGCCCAAATGGCTTGCGGTATCCCCAATTCCCTGTTTCCTAGGGCTGTGTGATTTGGTCCACTGTTTCCCAGCGTCCATTAAGGCTGTAAGGATAAATATACCCAACATTTGTGTGTTAAGTTTTACTGACAAACTTAAGTATTTCACTGTTTGAAACTAGGTACTGTCTGACATAGGTAATAGCCAATCACCAATATGACCGTAGTAGTGTTACTGTCGGGAGACATGAAGGCAATCTTTTATGGTAATTTTCATTACCGTGTAGGCAGGCTAGCCTTGGGTACGGCTCAATTGATTAGCCCGCCCTCTTTTGGAGTTTTGTAGGACCTGAAGCCCAACATCAAACGTGATCATTTTAATATATATTTCGCTATTTTTAGTTGCATTGTGATATTGTCATAATATGATTTAATTATTTCATTTTAACAGTAAACGATATTCACGTGACTTGTTATTTTTAAAATTCTTTCTTAAACTCCCCCAATTATATTTTAGTTTATGATAGTATGAAAGGTTGGTAACTCTTAAGTTATAACGGTTTCCACGTAATTGTCAACTGCAGTGGAACGGTGCTGCATCTTACTAGGGCTATAGAGCAATGGGCATTAAACATTCAGTGAAACAAAAAATAAATTTCATGAGCTGTTAATGTTTGTGTTCATAAAATGGGCATGCGGGATGTGCCCCGAAGAACTCGTCGCCGTGGAAAATTGCCTGTCTATTGTAAATGGACTTTCTAAGTACTTACAGCTAAAAGAACAAAGTACATCAATTAATAATTTCACATTATAGTCTTGGTTGTGTCGTTTAGAATTGTTATTACAACAGGTGACAATATCAAAGAAGACGCAGCATATTTTACATGGGGGCAGTTTCGTTTGTTATAATACAAGCTGCAGAAGTTCGAGTATGCTATCGACAATGTGTGGCAATAATATAACTGTCAACATCTGCACTTCTGACTACAGCAATAGGAAACAATTCACCTGCATGAGTAGATATATAAATACAGTGCGACCAGTTTTGTTTTTCACCGGAGTGTTTTGCCTAGGAACGAGCGTGCCACTCTTTAGCCGGTCAGATGACTCTCGGTGATTAGTGGGAGGGTAAAACAAAAAACAAACCAATTTAACAAGCTCATCACTTACCAAATTATCAAATAGGATGTTGAAACTACCCGCCTTCATTGTCCACACCTTTTTGGCATCTCTTTATGAAATTATTCATCACTCGCTGTGGTTCATTTTGAGGAACCCGGACCACCATGGGTGGCCGAGGTCGTTAAGGCGTGGAGTTCGATTCCCGTCAGCCGTCCTCCCTGACTGAGCTTTTATCCCAGGTTTTTCTCAGTCGTCACAAATGGCAAATGCCTGGGAGTTACCCTAAACTTAGACCTGGAACGCTTCCTTTAAAAAAATTCCTCTCCCAAGTTTATCATTCCATCTCATGTATCACCATTGTCTACCGATAAAAAAAAAAAAAAAGGAAAACTTCCTAACGAACATAAATTTGAGTTCTTGTATGGTGTGCGGGTTGGTCTTGTACACGGCATTTTTAATTCATCCTAGAGATAATAATCGCAGGCTATTAAATGTAGTAGCCTATTGCATAGAGCCATAAGAAATTTCCACTTATTGTGCAAGGCAATGAAGAGATTTTTCTAGGATAGTTTTCTAAACGATAACCAATGTCATGTAATTTTCCTCGGTGAGAGCTCTACGCTGCTCCCCCCCCCCCCTTAGGCTGGGCACTTCCAGTTTCCTGAAATGATTTATAAAGACTGTGGTCTATTTTACGATCTGGAGCGTTTAACACCGGGTCATTTTGCTTGAAACAGTCTTCAAATTCGAACTCACGAACTTACTATATAAACACATATGAATCGTACATAAAGACACCCCGTGTGTTTAGTAAACACACGGGGCATAATACACTTTATGTATACTGTCGAATTAAGAACCGAAAACATAACACACCCCGGGAACAGCTGCGCTACGACTGCGACAACCATCAAGGTAGTGAGGGTATATCAAATGTTTCTTACTATCAGTTGTTAAACGATAGTTAGCAAGTACAGTCACATGTTTTCATTCGATAGTTTCATTGGCATTTCTTAGATATTATTTTTATGACACGTTTAATGTTTTATTTGGTTATAAGCACGTTGTAAGCTTGTGTTATTAACAAGTGTGAAATACTTGTACTATTGATTTAATTTAACCTCTCTGGTTGCTAAACGAAAGTGAAAGTGCAACCGAATGTTTTCATATACTATTGCTCTAATTTAACCGGCTTATCATTTATTAAGAAATAAATTGCAGCAGTTCAAACAGGCAACAGCTTTAATATAGTGGAGTTTGAGAATAAAATACTGGATTCTGTGCTAAAAGCTGCTTATACTTAATAGAAATCTTATCAAAAATAACATTAAGCCCAGAATAAACCTATTGCAATTAATTAAACAATAAAGTATGCATTTCATTTGCATTCTGCCAAACTACCAATTACTTTTTAAATATGTTACGATATTAAATTAGAGTTTATGTAAATATGTGTATATAATTATGTAATATTTACAGCTGCACAAATTAGCCAAATTTCCCCTACCGTGATTTGATATATGTCTTTTTTAAAAGGATGTTCAAGGAATATTGCGGTTATTCTCAAGAATTTGGTTAGGTTAAGTTTAGCATTTATTTAGGAATATAACAACCAGTTAAGTATTTGCGTCAATCTGTGTGTTTCTTACAATTTGCAAGTATCATAAAACTGAATATACAGGCATTATTATTTTACATATTTTAAATTCAAGTAACAAATATAGGTGTATTAAACTAGATTAAAATAAATTAGCACTCAGCAGTGTGCTTCCCAACTCCAAGACGACTTTAAGCACTTTTATTAAGCATATATTAATTTCACATAAATGCGAATTTTCCTGTCCTTAAGATTTATCTGAAACATCATTTTAGTCAAGGTCCTATATTTAAATTATTTAGACTACTGTTTTATTTTGAACTTGTAATAATTCTAATTCCTATTACTTACATTTTTATACCGCTGTTTTCATTTTTTTTTTCATTGGCTAATATGATCCACAATGACCCTTAATAGGGGAAAAAAATCCTTTCCCAATGTATCATTTCATTTCATGTATCACAGTGTTCACCGTCTGTGGTGCCTCAGTAGTAAAAACGGGCGTTAAACACTGTTAAAAAACCCTTAATAGACCTCAGGCTTAAACCTTTTAAATCGATGATGGCGCTTTCATTTTCATTTAAATAGATATGATACAGTTTTATATTTCCATATATTATAATTTTGTAAAAGTTGTCAAGTTCAGTTTATCAATATAAGACAATCCCTTTATGTTGCACCAACTTTGCTCTGTGAGTGATATTACCTACTCAATATTAAGTGAATAAATTCGTAAATAATTAACAAGAAAACAACAAATGATGACGATTATGTTATGAACCTATGTTTCATTTCTACACGGCAAGGGCTTCGTACTATAGCAGCGTTTGCTGAATATCATTAAATATTTGAAAATACATTTAAAAACACGCTGGCAATAGTTTCCAAGTTATAAAAGTGCAAGGACATCTAATTTAATTTTATTCTCTTAAGAGAGGGAAAAAATATATATAAATAAAAACGGAAATATCGATTATAGTCTAGCTGCTTGGAGGAGTAATTAACTATCACAAAAATTAATAGCTTATATAATTGAAAATTTGTTACACATGCCCTGGCCCCTCGTTATTGCACGCGGTACACGTGCAGCTGGTTACAAATTTAGTTATATTTCCGCGGCCACTACCACAATACAAGAAAACATCTTTTCAGTAACATTTGATAGTAACCAATAGGAGCATACTATCGGTTCCAAGCGGTAGCGAATACAGTTGGAGGAAACCGTTTAGTAAAACGAATGTTTACGTAAACAACCGAATGAAACGGCAGTTCGCGACTATCGAATAATTGAATAGTTTTCATTCGGATTGCCCATCACTGCAGCAAGGTTCGCTTGTGGTGCTCAATAGTAAAAATGGGGATTAAACGCCATTAAAAAAACTGCAGTGAGGTCGACAAGTAAGAAAGCAGGCTTGCTACCCCCTCCACGGCGCTGCAAACGAGTGGGGGCTCCCTCATAGGCAAAACCTGGCGCCCCGGGGGGAAAGCATTACTGATCACACTGTACATTATAGTTTTAAGAACACATTAATTAAGACAGCATCGCTCAGAACGTAATGTATCTTTATGTACTACTAGTGAACCTTTAAGTATAACATGTCCCATGTGAATTCATTAGTTTTGTTATCATGAATGTCCTGAGAAAATTCGGCGCCTCTGTTTATTACATGCATACTTTCTAACTTGGAAAAAGTAGCAAACGCATAAGAAATACACGAAAACTCGACAACTATTTTGGAAGGACCTGTGCCACACAAAAAATGATAAGATTACTATTTTTGTGTTTGTTTGAAAACCAGCAGTTTAATAAATTAAGGAGCAAAACCTTCTGTTTAATTCGATAAATTACAACATTACAAAAGTGAATGATTCATTTATTTTATTTCCACTCACTTTTAAGCATTTAGTGCTGTACTAAAATATCTATGTGGCGATTGTATGAGTTGGAATGCTGAGTACATTGAATTGCTCTAAATGAGATCACATAACTGTGACAGACATCCAAATACTGTACTAAAGCGGAATCAATTCACCGGATGCCTACAATTGAAGATTCATAAATGAGACATTCTGTTTTGCAAGATACACAACATATGGACATCAAGAATGATGTCGGTCCTGATGGTGTAGTTGCAACCATACTTGCTTCCTTAACCCAAGATCGCGGGTTCGATCCCGGTCAAGACCGATGGGCATTTTCGGGCGTAAAAATCCTAAGTATGGCTTCCTTGGGAAGGGAAGTAAAGCCGTGGGCCCGTGTCGTACATTTATGGGACGATAAAGAACCTCAAGTCTGAAAGAAGAGGCCTCTGAGCAAAATTTGTCGGCCGTTTCACGCCCTGATCTGAATGGGACGCTGATGACCTGAGATGTTAAAGAGCGTCCGTAAATAAAACAAATCAACAAAAAGAACGATGCCATGTATTTCTGCAGCGTATAGGGATTTGTAAAAGGATCAAATTCCTTTATATGTGAGAAGCACGTCAAGCGTGTTCACGTATGCCGTTTTTGCTTGCCGGTTTGGATGAGCAGGCTATGATATGTATCGTGTCCTAGAGCACGCGTGCCGACTCTTCCACGCGTGACAGGGACACGCTCCCGGAAGTTCTGCCTCATCCCTCATATACAAATTACGCTGCATCGTAGTTTTCCCCAGAACCGCCTTATGGTTTGTGGATCACAGTAACCGAAACATTTTTTAAATTGTTCTAAACCGCGCAATAAAACAGGCAATTTACTAAATTCAGTTTCCACGAATCGCCTGCTTTTTGGAAGCGCTTTTATGGCTGCTAACATTATAAACAATAAAGTCAAAATGATTTGAAAATACAAAAAAAATGACATATTCAGTAGAATAATGCCAAGAACAGTAATTTTTAAATGTTTAGCACCTTCAAAATATATATATATATATATCTTGTAAAATTGCTGAAAGGGTGGTAAGCTTTACCTGCCCCATTTGACGCGTTTTTAGCAGGTACATATTTAGTTCAGTCATAGTGGTTTTATGTTAAGGGTTAAAACAGTGATTTTTTTCATGTTTTTTTTAAACATTTTCTGATTTTTATGTCGTTTTATTATTATAAACGTCCGGATTATTTTGATAAATAAATCACTTATTGCTAAAATACCTAAGCGGGTATTTTACACGTTCATGTTAAAGCGGAATCAGTCAGATGCCTGGTTACCGTAGTTGTTTCAAGATTATTTTATGCTAGAAGATCTTCAGTAACTACAGCTCTTCTGGTGTGAAGCGTTAGTAATCTTGACGTATAGTAGAACAGCTAGGAAGTGTCTTTGTGCAGTTTAGATTGGACCGCCATGGGTGGCCGAGGTCGTTAAGGCGCGGACTCGAGTGGGAGGTCTGGGGATCGAATCCCACTAGGACCGTCCTCCCTGACAGAGGTTTTTTCCAGGTTTTCCTCAGTCCTCATAACTGGCAAATGCCTGGGAGGTACCCTAAACGTAGGGCTGGAACGTTTTCTTTCTTAAAAAAATATCTTTTCCCAATTTATCATTTCATCTCATGTATCATCAAGTGTTCACCGCCTGTGGTGCCTCAGTAACAAAAACGGGCATTAAATACTACTCAAAAATACTTGAGTTGTTAACATAAATTGCTGCATTCATGTGTGTAATTAAGTTGCTTAAAATATGAAAGGATATTTACGAAAACTATCTAATAAAGACTGAGGATAATTTTTTGCCCCCATTTTTGCCATAGTGGCGAAACAATATTTATGAGAAGGACACATCTCAAGTAATAAAATTGGAAACGCGTACGCGCATGCGTCTTAGTATAGGATGCCAGCAAAGAGCGAATGTTTACTAATCGGCTGCATAAAATGAAGTCGCTTAATGAGCAATAGGTTGTTTTGAAATTTTGCTTCCGTCTTCAGAAATCCGGTATGGAAGCGTACGCGATATGGCAATGATGTCCTGGCATGATCCACCGCACTCCGGTGGTTCAAAGAGTTCAAGGAGGGAGGGCTGTATTTTAACAACAAAGTAGGGCGGTCCATTGCAGTAAACGAGACCTGATTAACACAGTGACGTCATTGTTTGGGAGGGTGGATGAATAATAATGGATAAATTGGCAAATAAGTTACATATTTCCGTGGTAGTGCCTTCACCATTGTGCGCGATCGCTTAAAAATGAGACGTATCTGTGTCAGAAGGGTGCCTAGCTTGGATCAACTATTTAATCAAAAAGTTGTTTTTGTATCCAGTCAGACCGCCTGAAATAATTTGTAAATTATATAACAATACCTGCCTAAGCAAACATACATTTTAATGAACATTTTTTTCTGAATAGTAAAATGTTATCTCTTTTTATTTTTCCCAGGTGGTATTAGTAAATCGAATGGTAGCGATTGTAGCAGTTGGCTTTCATCTAATTCAATCTCGCGGTTTCTGAATAGGCAGCTATCAATAAGCAAGCATGCTATT
The DNA here is from genome assembly GCA_030762175.1 of Metallyticus violacea. Lineage (NCBI taxonomy): Eukaryota > Metazoa > Arthropoda > Insecta > Mantodea > Metallyticidae > Metallyticus > Metallyticus violacea. Next base: position 9,490,149 of record CM060842.1, on the reverse strand, counting down.
TTATATAAGTGTTAATATTCTGTGTGAAAATTCCAAATATATATTACTTTTATTCTTATTCTATTCATGAAAAGTTCCAAACGCGCATTTTGCTCTTCTCTATTGGCATTACTGGCAATTGACATTTGTTTGTTGGTACATGACTGGAAAGGGTTAAGTATTCATAACACAGTTTATGGGAATTATATTTTATTCGTGAAATAGTCGTGAAATAGTCTGATAAATATTACTCAAAGTCTGAGCTTTCCAGATAAATCGGCTGTCTCAGACACTCTTGAGATATTATTGTAATAATTTTCTTCTCTAGGTCAAATAGCCATAGTAAAACAGTGATAAAGATCCTAACAAAATTGTTTTTGTATGTCTTCTAGGAAAATGTTAATAATTTTTCAGCAATTTTGTGATATTTTATATTTTTAATATAAGATTTAGATAAAAAATGCATTGAACTGCAGTGACATAATATTGCATAAACGACGAATTAGATTTGATAAATAGCAGATAAACATTTAAATTAAATATTTTGCGAACATTCAAAGAAAATTAGTTATACATGTTATATGTTTTCTAGCTGTGTTCATTTCCCGGTGTCTTAACAATTAAACCACGTGCTCCATTCGACTGTTTATGGACACAGCATTTTATAGGGATGTATGGCATTTTTAAACGTCTTCTGTGCAATTGCAAACTCTTCAACATTTGGCACAATAAAGCAATGAAGTTGAGAGACAAGAACACGAAAGGTTGTAGGGTTTCTGTGCCACTTGGCTGGCTCGTGCAGACACTTGGGCACGTTGCGATAGGTCAAACGATACCAGAAGGCCGAGCGGGGAGATTTCAGGGTTGGGCAGTCAAGCGCGAAGTGACACAGAACTGACGTTTGGGTTACCCTAATTAAACATCCTGCTGTCACTAATTGCTGATAATCCTTTCTGGTGTCTTGATTATCGTTACCAAGTATTTAGAAACACAGCACCTCGTTCCTACACATTGCCACGTTTCAAAATTAGTGTATAATGTTTAACCCCACCTGGTCGGTCCTGGTGGTCTAGTGGTAACCATACTTGTCTTCTAAACCCAAGATCGCGGGTTCAAACCCGGCCAGGACCGATGGATTTTTTCGGGGCGTTAAAATCCTAAGTATGGCTTCCTTCGGAAGGGAAGTAAAGCCGTGGGACCTGTGTCGTACATTTGCGGCACGATAAAGAACCTCAAGCCTGAAAGAGAGGCCTCTGAGCAAAATTTGTCGGCCGTTTCACGCCCTGAGTTGAATGGGACGCTGATGACCTGAGACGTTAAAGAGCGTCCTTAAATAAATCAATCAATCACAGCCCTGTCCGACTTCTGGTTGTTTCCTCGAGTGAAATTTTGCATTGCTGGATTAAACGAGTGTAGGACCTTGCTCAAGCTATAAATTCAGCTCTGTTAACAATATCTCAGTCCGAATACCTTAGTGCTGTCTACAAGCGTGTGTGGGGAGAGATGGAGAGAATTTTAAAGTATTGTAAAGATACGTTTTCCAATTTAGTTCTTAGCTTGCACTTTAAGGTGACATTTGCAAATTTTTTGAATGCCCCTCGTGCCGCGATTCACAGTTTGACCCTCCGGCACAAACTGGCAATGTAAAACACCGTGAGTGTAGAGGAAACCGTCAACGGTATTTTGACTTTTGATTTAACTTCTAGAGTTTTTTTTTTTCTTTCGGACCTTTAAACAAATTATACCATTTAAAATCTGATTACAAATGTTTTCTTGTGTGCGTGCTACTTCCTTTTCTTCTGGATGTGATCTTTTACCCCTTTCTTTATGAGAAAATGTATAAATTTATTTATTTATTATTTACAAAAATTGATGTTTTTAACATATTTTTAGACTTCAGCGTCGGGTTTTCATAACCAATCTTCGTTCTAGGAAAAATAATGGAGAAATGTCTTGGTAAGTTTCTCGCTTACAAATTCGGGTAGAGAAATATAACGATAAAAGGCATTTCTCATACTTGGCGGACTTCTCTTCTCAGTATAACTGCTTTGTTTGCAAAGCGGAAATCGCTTTCATACCATGCCAGCCCATTTCAGCCTGGCACTTTTTAACCCCGTAACAGAATCAACGGACCGCCACGGGTGGCCGAGGTCGTTAAGGCACGGATTCGTTAGCGGGAGGTCTGCGGTTCGAATCCCGCCAGGACCGTCCTCCCTGACTGGGGCTTTTTCCAGGTTTTCCTCAGTCTTCATAACTGGCAAATGCCGGGGAGGTACCTAAACTTAGGCCTGGAACGCTTCCTACCTTAAAAAAAAAAATATCCTTTCCCAATTTATCATTTCATTTCATGTATCATCAGTGTCCACCGCCTGTGGTGCCTCAGTAGTAAAAACGGGCGTTAAACACTACTCAAAAAAAAAAAAAAAAAAAAAAAAACAGAATCAACGGAATGAAATGACAAGAAGAGTATAGCGAAAAACTCGTGGGAAGGAGAGAAAGATGCATCCCAGATTCGCGTAAGCGATCAGGGGAAACCATAAGATAACCGAAGGTCAGGAAACGGGAATTGAACCTGAGTTCGCCCGAATGAAAGTCTCAAGTAATATCGCCTGAGCTAACCTACGGCACATTTCTGAAATAATGTTCTTTAAACGTGAATATTTTAAAACGTAACAAGACATACAAAGACATGTCACTTTGAAGGAAAAGTTCTTGTTGTGGCTTTGGAAATAGTTACATTACTTGTGTTTAGGAATTTTACAGCAATCCTTTAAGCTCCGTTGAAAATAAAAAGAAAGAGGGACAGAGAGAGAGACAGAAAACAAAAGGAAGCAGGTATATCTCATCAAGGTCCTGCAGAGCACGGGGCGTAGACCCTCTGGCATAATTGGTCGTTTTTCATCCAGTCGCTGCTGCAAACATTTTCACCAAAAGGGATGCTATAGCGGTTTTTACCTGCAGATGGAAGCGGCATGTCTTGCTGTGATAATGCAAAAGAATCATCGCCATTATCGCACTAGCTCGGGGCCTGCTTCGGTATGTTACCTGAATTTTTAATCCGACAGAGTTTATTTCATTTCATGGAAATAAGAAAAAAATAAAGTAATAAAAGAGAAATATAAAAGAGAGCATATTTAAAATATTTTCTAAATAAAACAGAATAATAGAATGGAATATAAATTTAAGTCCGCAATCGTTAAGGTAGAGAACGACCAAAGAAGAAGAAACCAAAATGAGTTTGCACAATTAGGTGGCAGTAAGAAACTACAATATCGTATGATGTAAGAGAGTAAATGGTTAATTTACAAATTGTTATAGAACTTAAAGAAATAAAGCACCTATTGGAAAACTACTTTTACTTCTCAACGTAATCTCACTCGTCCCATCGTTTTATAGCCCCTGAAATCTTCTTTCGGCTGCAGTCGAACTAAGAAGTAATCTCCAGGTTCATCGTCCATAAAGATGATGTTTAAGAGGGTCGACCAGATGGAAGTTGCTTGAGGTTATATGGAGGATGCTCGAGGACTTTTCACTTGTAATTTCGCAGTACATCATTTGTCATATGGCACTATGAGGACGCGCGTTATCTTGTAAGAGCAACAAGCCTTTGATGAGAATTCCTGGTCGCTTTCGTTGAAGTTTCCTGAGGATGTTACAGTTTATCATTGAGGCTGAAAGCGGTGATTAGTATGCCTTCTCTCGGGTTGATAATGGCGAACCCAAGATTTATCACCTGTGACATTTCGGTCCTTCATCGTGGTAGCGATTGAGATGTTGTAATGCTAAACCCATTTTTTTTTCAATCAGCATGCGCGGCACAGACTTTGTGAAAACCTAACCTATGAGGTAGGTCATGCCATGTGAACAGCGGCTATAGTGTCTATAGCTACCCTTCTGTCTGCTCGGATTAAGTATTCCACACGTTGTAAATTCGCCCCCTTTGGCCGAGCTACGTGGTGCTCGTCTTCGATACGTGCCGACCTTCACAGAACATTTGCACACAATTGTAAACAGCTTGACGTGACAGACAGTTTTCACCGTAGATGGGAAGTCTTTCTTTATGAATGTTCTTAGCTTCATATCTTTGGCACACAAAAATCGCACAACGGAGCGCTGCCCGAGGGTTGTACACTCACTCGGGGGCGCCGCTATTTTGGAACTGCAATTTCGCTATTGTAAACATTGAGTGTCTCGTGTCGAACGTCACCAATTGCCACCGTACCAATGCTGCCATCTTGTGGCAACTATCTCAAGTGTCTCATGCAAACGTGTCGTGCTCTATATTTTGTATCTTACTTAATGATTTACCTTGTACATGGAAACTAAATCTTTGCATATACAGCTATAACACAATTAAGAAAAGGATGCACTTCAATTAAAGATAATAAGTTAAATTGAGTGGACAGAGTATTATAAAATTATGCTATAACCCGCAAAGGTTGAAGAAATTTATTCCAAAGAAAACAACTTGGACATTGGAAAAGCTAAACTAGCTCTTGAACTGGAAGATGTATTAATATTTTTATATTTAATCTATAATGCACTAATAGAATAGATCTAATAGGCATAAAGTTAATAAAATATGATGGCAACCTGTGAAAACAAAGTTTTTACATTCAATAAATGTTGGAAAACTGCAAAAATATCACACATTTGGCCAATCGCAGCGTCACACCCACCCTTTAAATGGAACAGAAGGAGATCGGAAAACTGTAACAATTACAGAGCAATAATTTTACCGAATGCTGGATATAGATCTATTAAAATCATATGAGCAAGGACGGGAAAAAAGTGGTAGATGTAAAAAATTAGCTGAAGACAAATTGACGGAGATGTCAATTGAGAAAATTCTGACGATGAGTAAAACTCAACCGGGTTTTCTTGTGCTGACGTGTCAAACGAGGGGCTTAAAAGAAGATTCTAGATCTCAACCCTGCATTTCTCAGTCTGTTTCTTACAGTCTGATCGGAAATCACCACTCCAGTTGTTGTTCGTACATCATTTTGTAGATTTGTGTTTGAGTGCGCAAAGACAAAATATCTACCCCGTACCTGTGTTGTCTTCTTCTTCTTGCACCCTTGCCCGGCCCTCCTCTCGTATCCGCCTGTCTCTATATATCGCCTGCAAACCTGTGCATGACAGCTGACATGAAGAATCCTGGAGACAAAGCGAAGCATCTTCAATCCTACTAATGTTTCATTCAGATGTCTCATTGCTCTGTATCAGCCTCAGAGAATACAAAATAACATTTTCCTACCACAGATTGCTGTTAAAACCTGTTTTCAAAAAAATAAGTTAAAGAGCACTTACTTTGGTTTCCACAGTTCTCGAAACTTCACTAATTAATTGAAAGAAAAACTAACAAATCCTTGAAGATATTTGTTCTAGTTTTAAACAACACTTCAAAACATAATATCTGACTGTCAAAAATTACATTGTATTAATATTTATTTTGGGGCTTTGATTTAAACACGTGTTCCTTAATTTTTGAGCAGTTTATATATAACACTAGTCACCTAACTTCAACTTTTTTCTGTATCTGGATTGAAATATAATGATCCTACCTAAATTTGGAATGCTGAATTCAGTGTAAAAATTAGTTTTTCTCTGTCACGTCACATTTCCTAGATACACAATACCAGCATACGCACATGCAACACAATGTGCGTAACGTAATGATTTTAAATATATCAAAACAATTTTACTTAGAAATAAATATGTGGATATACCTAGTTTTGAGTTGCAGAATTCAAGAGAAAAATCCGTTTTTCATTATGACGTCACGGAACTTAAATATACAGCATAATTAAAATCACTCTACTTCTGAACATTGACATGATTAAATACTCAGTAGTATTTTTCTGATTTTATATATATGGACATGGTTTAGAACGATCTAAAATTTAGATTTAGTTCCCTGTATAGTTGTAATTCTACTATTTATTTTGTTTTGAAAAGTGTGCCGATGATGCTGTTCTTTTGTATGGTGTTTTATCACACTCCCTTAAAGGCAACCATGTTCCATAGTAAGGATGTCTTGACAAAAGCATGCATCCTGCTCATCTCTCTAACGGTGCCCAAAATTTTCCGGGAAGAAGTCAAGGTGGGAAAAAAAAAAAAAAAAAAAAAAAATTTAAGTGACGTTCTTTACCTCATGTTCTTCTATTTCTTCAACAGATCATTCAACAAGAAAACTGTTATCTTTTCTGTTGCCCAGAAAACCATTAACAATTAGTTTAAAAGAAGGCCAAGCAGCTAATTCGAGAAATGTGAGCTTAGATTCAAAGGTTGGATCTTTCAATTGTTTTCTGATTTGTGGTCCAATAAACATTCCTTTTTCTACCATTCCTCTCATCTAGTGATTATTTTTGGAACTTCTTTTTATATTATAAAAAGAACAAAAAGACAAATAAAACAGACCAGCAGAAGAACAGAAAATAGCGGAATAAAAATTTAAAAATCTAAATTACAAAAATCACACGTGCTAGCACATTTTAAAAGATAGATTTAGATTGTAGGAACAACCCTATGTACTGATTTATACATAACATATCGGATGTAAAATGGCTTTTGACTAGTGATAATTTAGTGATCCTTTTATGGGACAGTGAAGTGAAATTTGAAACTTTTCAATGGTTGAGCCTAGGGATTTTATATTTTGTACACATATTATTAAAAGTTTATTATTTTTTTTTGCTTAATTGGTCAACTTTTCAATATTGTTTTAAATATATATATATTTTAAATTTAAAGCAGTTGCTAAAATAAAGCACTTTCTCCCATAAAAGTTCAATATTTCTGTAAAACTTTGTAAATGTACTCTAAATATTCTTGCATAAAAGTTAGCGCGAACGTTTAATTATGACATTTAGAAATTTTTTTCAAATATTAAAATATATATTCAATTGCAAAATCATGGAAAAATTAGTAACGCACTATATTAAAAGTTTTTGTTCATCTATTAATTTTTTACAGAAAAGGGAATGCTAATTTTTATTTACCAAAGTCCACAGAAAGTCGCAAAAAGTTTCATGTATGTATATAAAATATTGTAGTAGAAGACAGGTTTTGAGTGCAGGCAAGTATATCAAAAGTTTAAACCATAAAGTAGAAAATAGTTTCTGAAATAAATGTTCTAAAGGGCATAGACATAACATTTCTCAGAGAGGTTTTCTCGGTTTAAAGCAATTTTTTAAAGTAAAAACAAATAATGACTACTTTTTTGAATAGAATGCAAATTTTGCAGTCTGTGTGCCTTTAATGTCATTATTATTTTATCTTCCAAAAAGTTTAGAAAATGTTCTTAAGCTCCTTTTCCCATTTCATTGTCTCCAGCACCATATTTAGCTCTATTTGTCGAAAGCTGTCTTACTGTTAAAAAAACTGGCACATAGCAGTCATTGCTGAATACAACTTGAAGTTATTTAAAACCATGTTTCATTTTGAATAATTGACTTTTTGTGTATATCCATTGACCTGCCGCCTACACTGGCGGAGTAAGGTAAACACAGCCTCTAAAATAATGCCTTTCTTCAGAAAGTTCCTGAATTTAAAAGTTTGGCTGTACTTGTTTTACCGTGGCGGTTATTTCACATACTTTGCACCAACTTCTCGCCCTGAAATACGCGGCTTCCTTACATTTATGGATCGTTTTACTTAATTGCCCTTTGCTTCATTGTTATATACTAGCCATTTTGGGTGTTATGCCTACGAAAAAATAAACCTACAACGTTTTCCTTTTTCTTTCATCCATAATTCTTGCTCTTCTATATTTTTTTACTCTTCTCCTCTCCTTGAATGTTTTCATCTCCGTCTAAAGCTTCGTCAGTTCATTGAAAAGATGCCGACGAAAAATCCATGTTGAAATTCCAGTCTAATCGTAGAAAGAAACAAGTCGAGGGAACACGTACAGTGGTGGTGACATTCCAATAGTCTTCTGTCTGTTCGCGGCGCCAAGCGATGCGCTTCTTACCTACCTTCAATCTACTGCTTGGTTTATTGTCATGCAGCAAATCAGATACCATGTTTTGCACCACGTTCTGACAAGCATTTGAGAGCATATATGTGACGTGAAAGATGTGACTCTATAATTTACTATGGATTTTGAACGACTTGGTCGGTAAAAGAAATGGAAAAAAAGAGTTTGCTAAACTTTTAAATGTAGTTTTATCACATTTTTTTTAAAAAAATCCATTGACCCCAATACTGGCAAATATCTTTCTTACAATGGTTCGTCGCATAGTATCAGTCGTATATGATGAATAATTAGCGTTTAGCAGTCATCTGAATCTACCACTGTCACATCTGCCATAAAAATTAAGTTAAACGAGTTTAAACGTGGCTTTATATGCACCGAAGATGAAGTTCGCTGCTGACGTCCAAGAGACTAGACGATTAAATAGATTGAAATTATGCCTAGATTCAGAGTCAGAGAGGAAAAATCAGAGATCACGGCGGGGGCTGGTACCACGAATCTTCAACTCACTGTGCAGATATATACGTGCCCTCTCCGATCTCTGGGAACCCTGTGGTCGAAAGGACGCGGTAGCTCTGACGGCAATTACAGAGAGAGAAAAGTTGCAACCAACAGGAACAAAAGGTGAGGGCTGCTGCAATGATACAAGAACATCCACCAACAAATAGCAGCATTTCCAACCGCGCAGGAACAGTTTGTCGCATAATCCATAGAAAGTTGGGTCGTGAATGACGACATAAAGCACGCTGAAATGTCTTGAGAGAGCAGCACCAATGCTAGAAAATGTATAAACACCACCCGGCAGGTGAAAGGGGCAATGGGCGGTTTCTCTAGATTTATCTAAGTTGTACAAACAAACCCCGTGCAATTTACTATCGTCCAGTTGATCAAAAGGGAAGTTCCAGTTCATCTGAGAGAAAAGCAAAGTTCTCCAAGGGTTCATGTTGGCTGCAGATTACGCCCTCAGGAGCAACTCAAGATTCACAGTCACCAATAATGCTAAGATAACTGCAAGATAATACATTCCATTTTTGATGAGATTCCCCAGTTGTATAGGAACGATGCTCAAATATTTAGATCCACATGAATAAGACACCCAGTCATACTGCCAGACCATCCCTTGTCAACTACCGCCGGAAAGCTATGGAACGACTGTCAACGTGATAAGTTTTAAAAGCATCCCTGTGTGGTCATGAATTCATCACCCATGAATTTTTGCAGCTTTAGTCTGCCTGAAACAAGACCTTGGTTCTAGACGTGCATCACGGTCGAGGGTCTCTGGAATGTTTGCCAGGGTCACCCTAATCGATGTCTTCGTCGATGAAATTTGGACCTCATCAACCGATGAAATGCAACATAATAAAGAAAACAAATAAACAGGAAGTGTGAATATTACAATGAAAAAGAAAAAAACAATAGTGTATATGCTAAATTATCGAAGATGATCCACTTTGAAATTGCGCCAGCTTATTTTGTTTTGTTAATTGCAAATTGAGAGCCGCTCGTCATATGTTTCTCTGACAAAAATAGTAAAACACTGCACTGAACACATACACGTAATGCGAAGAACGTTTATCGCATCAACAGGCGAGAATTAAAGAGCCACTGCAGATGGCTCAACCGCATAGCCGACGACAGGAACCAACGCTGATGATTTGCTGCCGCCTATCGCCTCAAGTTGAGTTTTGAATAGTGTTGCCAGCAACTTCGTGCAATTAATGCAGCGCAGCGACGTAAAGGGTGATTGGACTGACTGCCTCTTCCCCTTTTACAGAGAGGTCTGCGCAATGTGTCCGATAAAGCATTGAAAACCATTTCCTTCTTTTTCCTAATTGTCTTGGAGATTACAGCGATTAGCACGGATAAAGGGTTCATCAAGACATGGAAGAAATAGAAAGGTAGGTGGGACGAAGTGTTGATGGCTGGCTACTGTTGGTCTTTGGAAAGAGACAACGTGGAGCTGCAACATGCATGACAATCGCGAAGACAGAACTTGCAGATGAAGAGGAAGCGATATTGAAAAATGAAGTGTCTGCACGAGTTAAATCTTATGAACTAGTTGGATTTTGTTTACTGTATGGACGTTTACAAAGATGACTTGATTTATGTATTTAAATGTGTTACTATGCATGAATGGAGCTATAAATATGGCAATTCTACAAATCATTATTAACATTTTTTCATGTGTGGTAGGCTATATCTGAGAGTATTCAACAGATGCAAACAATCAAAATGAACCTTCGGCATTGAAAACCTTGAACCAAAATTTAATTTCATTGCTCTGTGCTATTAATATTTTGTACAGATTTGAAGAAAGTATTATTTTTATTCTAATTTTATTTGTAGTATTTCTTGTAAGTTTACAAATTTGCTTATATATGAGGAAAACTGACTGAAATTGAAGAAAAAGAATTTATAATTTTATGTTTGTTAAAAAAGAGAAAATATCTGTCAATATTTTTAATGTAAGTTACAGTTTATTTTTGCGAGAACGAGCTTAAATATTTGAGGTGTAATGAGTATGAAAGAGTGTGAGTTTGTACCGCAATACCCCCCGCCCCCAAATCAAGAAGACGTTTTGACTTCAAATGCTGAGTATTGGTTTTTGTCCCACTGACCTGCAGCCTCCTGTTTAAGAAAACGAACCTTCGGCATCCAAGTGCCCGTTTTTATTTTATTTTGTGTAGACGGCTTTAAGAATTCGGCGCTTTAGTTTACTCTGATTTTGTTAATTTTTTCGTGCCACTTTTTTTCTGTGTTTCTTTCTTGGAATGTTGAAGATTTAGCAGAGTCATTAATTACAACGGCTACTGTTGGTTAGGAGTTAAGTTCTCTCACGCCCAATTGGAAGCACAATCAACTTTCAGAGTTTACGACTTCCCAGCACGAACACTCAAATCTAAAAAGCGTTCTTTACCAGGCTCTTAAGTCGGTCCTGGTGGTTTAGTGGAGACCATACTTGCCTTCTAAACCAAGATCACGGGTTCAAACCCGGCCAGGGTCGATGGATTTTTTCGGGGCGTAAAAATCCTAAGTTTGGCTTTCTTCGGAAGGGAAGTAAAGCCGTAAGTCCCGTATGGTACATTTACGGCACGATAAAGAACCTCAAGCCTGAAAGAAGAGGCCTCTGAGCAAAATTTGTCGGCCGTTTCACGCCCTGAACAGAATGGGACGCTGATGATGTGAGATGTTCAAGAACATCCGTAAATAAAACAAACCAACCTGGTTCTTAAGGAAACACCTGGAATTTTGAGTGGTTGGACCTAAAGATATTAGATTTTGCACATTTTTTTACAAACTTTCGGATTAATTGGTCAATATTTTAACATTGTTTTAAACATTTATTAATTTTATTTAGCGATTCAAAGCTATTGTTAAACTCCCATAAAAGTTAATTTTTTTCTGCAAAATTTGCAAATGTGTTCTAAACATTTTCTTATAATTAACTTAGTATGTATAATTAATATGGTTGTTTGTAATTTAAAAACAAAAATATAAATATTCACATAAAAGCAAAACATGGAAAAATTTAGTTACTGACTGTACTAAAACTTTGTTTTAAATTAGTTTAACTTCACAGATAAATCAATGCTGACTTTTATAAGCAAGGTCTACATAACACTTCAAAATAGTTTCACGTATGTATATAAAAATGGTAATAGAAGATTTGAGTACAAGCAAATGAAAACTGAGAAATTATGTTTAAAGTTTTGGGTACCTAAAAGCTAAATCACAACAATTATGCATTTAAAGAGCGCAGATGTTTAAAAAAAAAGGCATCTGAAACTCTCGGGATAGTTCTGCGGGGTTCAAAGTACTTTTTAAGAGATAACACTAATATTTTTTCTTAAAAAAGAGCTACTTTTTATTTCTGTGTTCTCATAAGGAAGACACTGCACTGCTCTGCGACAAGCACTGCCATCTATTCGCTCATTTAAAACATAAAGAGAGGTGCTTAGAGGTTAAGCGTATAATCATCTACGGAGAAGTAAAGGAAAATGTTTTTTCAAAACAATGTGACGTGTTTTTAAAAACAGAACATACCTTGTCGGACCTGGTGGTCCAGTGATAACCATAATGATTCATACTGGCTAATGTCGCTGGATTTTTTAGCACGTCAAACTCTTAAGTATGGCTTCTTTCGGAAGGGAAAGAAGTCGTTGGTCCCGATTCGTAGATTTATGGCACGTAAAAGAACCTCAAGCCTGGATAAGAAAGGCCTCTGGGCGTTTAGCGCCCTCAATTGAATGGGGCGCTAATGATCTAAGATGTTAAACAGCGTCCTTAAATAGACTATGTCTCCTAGAGCATTTCTTATTCACTCAGCAAAGCTAAAAAAACAGTATATAAAGTTCTGATCCCCCTTTAAAATTTATTTTATAATCAAAGGGTGTATTACAAAAACAGCCACTGTCCAACATTTAAAAAAGTTTTAATATTGTGTCATCTTTAGTGATGGTGAACTACATGCTGGTAATACTAGTTTAGCAAAACATGCCCTCATCATAAATTATTGAACATATATTGTTAAAATATTTAATATTGTTGAAACGGTAAATATTGTTAGACATATTCATCGTTGTTGGAAAAATTCAAAATTCTTGGAAACTTTCAATATTGTTGAAAAGGTTAAATATTGTTGGAAATCAATATTGTTCGAAATATTGTATATATTGTTGGAAGCATTCAATATTGGTGGAAGTTTTCAATATTGATTGAAACATTCAATATTGTGAGAAATATTCAATATTGTTGTAAACATTGTTCGAAATGTTCAATATTTTTTAGGGATTCAATATTGTTGAAGCATTCAATATTGTAAATGTCAATATTGTTGGATATATGCAATATTCTTGGAAACGTTCAATATTGTGAGAAATATTCAATATTGTTGGAAACATTCAATACTGTTGAAAGCATTCAATATTATTGGAAAGTTGAATATTGATGGAAATATACAGTATTTTTCGAAACATGCAGTATTGTGGGAAATATTCAATATTGTTGGAAACATTCAATATTGTTTGAAATATTCAACATTGTTAGAAACATTCAGTATTGTTGGAAATATTCCAATATTGTGGGAAATATTCAATATTGTTGGAAACATTCAGTGTTGTTGGAAATATTCAATATTGGCGGAAACATTCAATATTATTAAAAAAAATTAATACTTTTAGAAACATTAAATATTGTAAGGCACGTTCAATGTAATTAATTGAAATACTTTGTTCCTGTTACTTTAAGGTTAGTTCATTAAATAATATGTATTCGACATGAGCATACTTGAACAGAAACCTTCATGGAGTATACAAACTGCCAAACATAAATTCCCAAAACTGTGTAATGACACGAAAGGACAAACATTTTTTGACTCTTAAATGAATGAATACTAACAATGTTGACACTGAGAAGACAGATAACAACTGTGGAGAGAATTTTTTTTTTATTGGTTTATTTATGGACGCTCTTTAACCGCTCAGGTCATCAGCGTCCCATTCAACTCAGGGCGTGAAACGGCCGACAAATTTTGCTCAGAGGCCTCTCTTGTGGAGAGAAGCCATGAGTATTAATGATTAATTATATGCTGGCAGAAAGGCACACAGGATACTTTTTCTTGTTCTGGAGAGTTTGAAAACAGTCAAACATACACTGTTTACTATAAAAAATTATTTTTGATAATTTGTTTAATAACTAAACTAGTGCATAACTACTACCTCTGTAACATATAATTTGAGAATTTAATTTAATATGTACCTGACTTTTCTATCGTTTAAGTACATACCTTCCTGCAGCAAATAACACAGTTAAATGAAATATTGCTATTATTCTATTATTGTAAAATATGTTGCATGATTTCTTTCAAAGAAAGAGCTTGTCGTTCGGGTTTCTTTCAAAAAGAGCACGCGTCCCTACATCACCCTGTTTATTCTGTTTTTGTTTCCTTAATGAATGTCCTATAAATCTGTTTATATACTAACATGTTCCATTAATAGCCAATTAAGGTTTGACCTCAGAAAATTTAAACGAATGTACATTGTACGTTATTTTAACTTCTAAAACAGTTTTAAAAATGAACAAGAGTTATTTTTGTAATAAACCTTCCAATGTTCAATATAATACATTATGTATTAGCAAGTATATTTTGTATTGATAAACATTTGCTGGGAAATATATAAATCTTTTGTTCGTGTAATAAAGAATTAACGAATTGATGAAAGAAAATTACTAAAAACTAACAAATAAGGAAATAAAATAACAATAAAACATGGGAAAAAATTAAAAATAATAAAAAAATAGAATGAAATATAAAAGAAAGGAAAAGAAGACTGAATGAATGACAAAAATCACGAAACGAAAGCAAGAAGTAAAGAAGAAACGAGAAAAATAACAAAAAGAAAAAATGAAAGACAAATAAATAGGAAATGAATTAATAAATCAATCATTGAATGAATGAAAACAAAATTTCTCGCCATTTATTTGTGGTTGGTTTTGTTGTATCAAAAAACAAGGTAACTGTTCATGGAAGTGTGTTCCTTTGCATTAGCTTGTACGATGTAAGTCTTAAAACACTCTTTCAGTATTACTTAAAATTTTATTAAGATACAATAAACCTTGTGCATTAAGGCAGAAACCTATATTGCGATATCAAGGCTGGGGAGTGCTTGCATATACTTGAATATTGATTTCCTGCCAAAGATATTCGCTCTACGGCCACGTGGTTGGAGAAGAAAGTGTGTTCACGTATGCTAGAGCAACGGTTCCCATACTGTGGGTTGGGACCTCTAGGGGGGGGGGGGGGAGTACTTTTATTTAGAACTTATCCAGTTTCACGTCTGTTCCTATTAAGAATGTTTAACTAACCGTTGCATTATCCTTTTTAATCAGTTATACAGCAGCGCAATAATGACTACTGTGATGAATGGATGCCACATTGTTGAAGCGTGCGCACGAACTTTCAAATGAATTGTTATTAAGTAGCGTAGTGAATGTGGGGGTCGCCAATAATTTCATTCTGGAAAAGCGGGTCTTGCATGCAAGAATTGGGAATTCCTGCTCTAGAGTGATGAGAGTTCAGTTGACCTAGACAGAAAAAAACTAGAAAATCAAAACGGACAAACCATTACACATTTGGACAAAAACGAAGGTATAAACAGCAACAGCTATTTATCGTTGGGGAGAAAAAAATCATAATACAGGATTCAAATTCTCCGGTATATGAGGCTATTGCTAATGATCAGATAAGTTTTCTTTACCAAAAGAAGGAGTGCAACTCTATTAATTTCATCAAAAGAGATTTTTTCTAACACTTGAGAGGTTTGACTTTAATTGCACGAGCAGCATTCAAAATGTTTTACATGTGTCACTTTAAAGTTGAAACTAAGGACTGAATTCCAAAACTTATCCTCCCAATCCTTCACCGCACTCTCCATCTCTCTCTACACACACTTGCAGACGGTGTAACCGCTTGTCAAAAGTACTGCGGTACTCGGACTGAGGTATTGTCAACAGAGCTAAAGTTATAACTTGAGCAAGGTCCTGCACTCGTATAAAAGGTTTTCCAACAATGTAAGGTTTCACTCGAGGAAATAAACAGACGGCACACGGTGCAAAGTCAGGGCTATAGGGTGGATGGTTAAGCAACTAGACTTTGGCTACTTCCAGTTTCCTCAAGTTTGCAGCTGTTCTGTGAGGAGACGCAACAGTTTTGAAAGTTCTGCTTTCGACGAACTAAGAAGGAAGAACAAAGGAAAGTAAGCAAAGGAAGTGTAGAGGTATTGTCATAATTTAATTGTTTCATTTTCCCGTTCTTTATTTATTCTTTTTCTTTCTTTCTTTCTTTCTTTCTTATGCGCTTCCTTTCGTTCATTATTTAGTTTTTTTTTATTTCTCCCTCCCTTCTTATATTTTCATTCATTGATTAATTAATTATTTATTTTTCTTGCTTTATTTACGTATTTTTATTTGTTTTTCTTTCATTCCTTCGTTTTTCCTTCTTTATTTTAATGCATTTCTTTTACTTATTTCTCATGCAATCCTTCTTCTTTATTTCTCTTCTATTCCTCCTTTCTCTCTACTGCTTTCATTTATTAATTAATTTTTCCTTTATTCATTAATATGTTTAATTAATTCATTATCCCATCATTTCTTTTATTCTATCTATCTTCATTATTTTTCCCCTCTCCTTCGTTTCTTGTTTTCCTTTTTCATTCCTTTTTCTTTCCTATATTGCGCTTTTTCTTTTTCGTTTGTTTTTCCCTTCTTTCTTTCTTACTTTGTTCTTTTTTACTTACTTTTTTCATTCATTCATTTATCCAATTATTCTTTTTTCAGCCATTTTTTCTATTTTCTTTTCCATAATTTCTATCTCTCCTACTTCCTTTTCCTCCAATAATGAATTTTTCTATCCCGTTTCTTTTTTTCCTTAGTTGATTTATTTTCTCCTTTTTCATTAATTTTTACAATTTTTTCTTTATGTAATTCACTGTTTCTCCTTTTACCTTATTTAGTTTTTTATTTTTGTCTTTTTCTATGCTTATTTTATAACTCCTATTGCTCCATGTACGAGACACCTGTATTCCTAAGTAAAACGCAAACAATTCACTGAGGTGCAAATCCTAACCAGAACAGAGTGTCAAAGATGAAATGCATCTAAATCTTAGACCGTCTCCACTCGTGCAGAATTCCAATTAAAAAAAATCATTTAAACAATAGAAAAGGCTATTAACCCTGTTTTATGGACGCACTTACAAGGTCGCGACAAGATATCGATCTTATTGTTCCAAATGTTACTCCAAGATTAAACGTTTTAGTTTCGAGTGCAAGACACTTCTACTTGATGCCCACTTTCCTAGTTCTTTCCAAGACAATAACAGTACACAACAGTTTCGATTTTAGATCCTGTACTCGTTATCAAGGAAATTAAAAGCTGTGCTGTTGCTGTAGATTTTTGAAGTTTCGCTGACGAAATGCCATGCACGTGATTGCAGCGATGTTTCCAATGACAGCTAAAACAACACGATTTAATGAGTACTTTGTACGAGTCTTAAAGGCTAAAATAAAATAGATTAATATACAAACAGAAAATTAAGCAGAGAGCCTATATTTTTCCAATGTTTTATGTTTTGTTGGAAATAAATAGTCAACTTTGGGTTTAGCGAATCAAAGTTTTTGGGAAAAAAATTGAACAAGCATCAGCTCTAAAATCATTTATAAAAAGGAAAGCATTTATCTTAAATAGATTCTAAGAGCAATAAAATTTACTTAGAGACTATGAGATATGAATTTTAAATAATAAATAGCTGCATCCAACACTACTTAATTCTAAAATAAAATACTTTTGAACTGAGTCAGTATTTGGAGGTCAACATTTACTCTATATCAAAGGAATTTTAAGTTAACTCTCCATGATTGCGGTTTCACATTTTCTGAGGGAACGACACTATACGAGGGAGGATGATAGAGGCTAACAAAGTCAAAAAGGGTCTTTCAATGGCGGTAGAAATAAACCAACAAGTCGATCGATTATGACCCCCCACGCTAGGTCAAGCATTTACAAATGCGCGTCAAAAATAACCAGATGACTCCTTTTAGTATTTTGGGGGAGTTTGTTCTCAATTTTTATACGTCCTGGAACGCCATACGTTTGAATGTTACACAAGAGTAGGTTTCCATAAAAGCGCGCGTTGCTGAATAATTACATGGCAGATGACATTTTCGGGCTACAGTGAAAAGGATACGGCTATTGACCCATCATTACGAGCAATTTGTCATTTCTACATGCATCATGAGCCAGAAGTTTTTGAAAGTTGTAGCGTGTGCGAGAGATCTCTGAAATAGAATATAGATGGAAAGTTGACTCTCTGCCTTTAGTTTTCCGTTTGACAGTAGAAAAAAAAAAAACATTCGAAAAATAGTTTTCTTTTGGTAATGGACGTTTGGTTGTATAAAATGTATCTGTAGTACTTTTAGGAAAGAAAACTTCAAATATAAAATACAATTAAGTTATTATTATTGGTTTATATTAATTTAAAAACCAAAGGTTTTGCCGAAGCTACTTTTGGCATCATCGGTGAACTGAAAGTGTATGGAGAGACATGTACAGAACGTTAGCACTGGGAGGAGGCAGGAGTGTTGGGAGGTTTGTTGACCAGTAACAGATTTCAATTCTTGCTTATTTGAAAACCTCTGTCTTTGTTCGTGTTATCTGTATGCTGCTCTATTTCTAAGGCCTCTCTTATAACCAGATTAAAATATCCTGTTTTTGTTGCAAATACTTCTTAAATTTTATTTCATGGCATGTTTCTTAACCACAAAATGTTCTATCTGATTAAGACAAAATATCTGCTATGTTCTCCAAGCCTAGTTTTAAAGGCTCTCCCGGACGTGGCCAAAGTGTACTTTTCTGATTCACATGATACTTAACATTTTCCAGTGGGACTGAGAGAATCCCTTAGTCTTTCACGGAACGTAGTTTTAGTGAATTTCAAAGGGATGTAGATATTGCGGTTGATTCCATGAAAATATTTTTTAAACATTTCTCCAAACCTCCATCGATCCTACCTATTAGACATTGAAAATGACAATGGAAAAAAAAATATTTATGTATGTATGCATTTATATAAATGCACATATATATCTGTTAATGCTCTAGTCGCTGCAATTTTTTTTTTTTTTTTTTTTCCTCAGCAAAACTGGGCATACACCTATCAATTAACAAACGATTCATGAAGTTTGTTAACTAGCACATTTGAACCATTGCGCGTAGGGTTAACCTAAAGCAAAAATTTAAAAATCGCTCTTTCCGCCTAAATATTTGTTTTTTCTAAGCGAAACTCGGTATGTGCCAATGAAATAGATCAATAAAAGCAAAAAGCAATTTATAAACATCAGCGAAATATTATGAGCGGGGGTTTACCTGAAATCCAACATTTAAAAATCGCTCCAGCGGCACCAACATTAACTTTTTCGCACACAGTTCGGTATGTACCATTTAAATAAAATAATAAAAATAGTTTCTGAAAATCAGCAAAATCAGATTAATATTAGGGGTGGGGGGTTACCTGAAACCCAAAATTTAAAAGTAGCTCTAGCTGCACCAATATTTGTATTTTCGCAAAGAAACTCGGTATTAAAATTTAAATAAAATAATAAAAATATTTTCTGAAAATTAGTGAAATAATAATAATAGAAGGTGGGGAGGTTTACCTAAAACCCAAAATTTAAAAATAGCTCTAGCAGCAACAATGTCTCCTTTTTTTTTTTTTTTGCAAAGAAATTCCTTATATACCATTAAAATAAAATAAAAACTAGTTTATCGTTTCTGAAAATCAGTGAAATCAGATTATTTTTTGTTTGAGTAGTGTTTAACGCCCGTTTTCACTACTGAGGCACCACAGGCGATGGACACTGATGATACATGAGATGAAATGATAAATTGGGAAAGGATATCTTTTTTTTTTTTTTTTTTTAAGGAAGGAAGCGTTCCAGGCCTAAGTTTAGGTACCTCCCGGCATTTGCCAGTTATGAAGACTGAGGAAAACCTGGAAAAAACCCCAGTCAGAGAGGACGGTCCTGGCGGGATTCGAACCGCAGACCTCCCGCTGACGAGTCCGTGCCTTAACGACTTCGGCCACCCGTGGCGGTAATCAGATTATTAGGAATGGTGGTTTACCAGAAACCCAATATTTAAAAATCGCTCAAGCGGCACCAATGTTTGTTTCCTCACAACAAATTTCGGTATAATCATTTAAATAAAAAAAAAATAGTTTCTGAAAATGAGGGAAATCGGATTATTAGCAGTAGGGGTATAATGCAATGAAAACCGAAATTTAAAAAGCGCTGTTGCAATTAATTTTCTCTGTATTGTTTCAAAACAAAAGGACAAATTAACTCAGCACATAAACTGTATTTATAACGATGCATATGTTTTATATTTAACAAAAGCATCGTCGTGAAGATAGCAAATGTGAAATATTAATCTAATATGTGTTTGAGAATTATATTTGTATGTAAGAGCGTTCTGTAATAACCTTCAGAAAACGTTTAAGTTACATGTTTTTACTACAATAACATTTAAATTAAATTTCAAAGTCATTGAAAATCTATGAAACTTTCGATTATTCTTTGTTGATTGTGTATATTTGCTTAGTACATTGTAATTTTTTTTAAATAGTAACATGTTTTTGTTTTATTCAATCATATGAACAACATCATTTTAAATACACAATGTAACTGGAAACTTTTTGTTATTTCTCTCTATTTTAGTGAATGTAAAGATGATATCAAGGGCTCAGTTCATAAACATGGGTACATTTAAAAATGTTTAAAAATATCCACATAGTACCTATAGGTTTATCTGTTAATGGTCATATACTTCTTTCAATTGATAGTATACCAATAAATTTTGCAGTTTATCTCAAAGATGATGATGATAATAATAATAATAACAATAACACTAAGAATTCTAAAAATGTGGTTTTTTGTATTATAATACTTGTAGATTGCAAGAAATCTAATTTTGTTCGCTTTTCTTTTGAAAATCAGAGTAATTTCACCATGGACATTTATTTTAAAGTGATTTTGAAGGGAAAAAGCAACTAACCTACTAGTTAAGTAATGTATTATACTTCAGTTTTTCTTTTATTAGTTGGTTTTAGAGTTTGTCATGCTAATTAACACACGGTAATGCCGTAACGTAATTAATTAGTTAATAAGGCCATAATTTGTATTTTATAAACATTTATAAAAGTTTAAGGATTTCTCTGTTGGTCGCCTGCGAACGCTTTCCTTAACATGATTATTGTTCTCTCCGATTTCAACCCAGTTCATTCCGCTGATCGTGTTATAGGCCAGGCTTACGTGGGCTGGCCATATTTAACACTAACCATCTGATATGGCTCAGTAGTGCCTCTACTTGCTACACTCCCAATTCCATCAGAGATTTCGTCTCCATCGTGGTAGGCGTCAGATATACTACAGACTACCAGCTGGTCATAGCAGAGTCAGTTTTTACAGTAATTAATAAACGTCCTGAAGAAAAAAGACAAGTTTACCACCAAGTTTCTCACTCTTGACGTGGAGAAGTGATGCTTCCATTGTTTAGACTACTGTTATGTTTCAGGCGTGTTGTAGTGCACCCATGTTTCATCACTGGTCACGAATCGATGCATAAAGTCGGCGGGATCTGCTTGAAAACTGGTCAAACTTTGTTGAGAGATTTTCTCTGTGATTCGTTTTTGGTCTTGAGTCAGCAGTCGCGGCACCCCGATAATTTTTTCAAGCACAATCTGAAATGCGCAAAACTTCTTGTAATTTCGGGCACTTTTAACCGACGATCTTCCAGAACCACGTGGTGCATGTTATGGTAATTTATGAATCCTGACGGTTTTTTGGTTCATCTTCCAAGTTTTCGCTGCCACGTTTAAACTTCGAGGCTGGTTTCGAAACGGTTGAAAATGATGTTCCAAAGTGTTTGTCACATCTATTGCATTCACATCCTTCTTTACCAGGTACTAAGTAACCGCACAGTGTTCGATATTTGCCATTAACCGCACAGTGTTCGAAATTTGCCATTAACCTCATATACACTACAACAAACAGCTATACCTACTACGATTCTTGACCAATCATTAATTACTGCATAAATGTTTTTATGGAAGATGGCGGGTTTTGATAAAAAAACTGCTTCGAAAATGCTGCTGCAGTCTGTAGGTCATTCTCAGAACTTTTTAAACGATACTCGTAGAAGGCAATACAAATTCGCTATACAATTTCATGGTTATTCACGAAACATAACATGTCTATTTTAAATCTTACTTACCCCATGTAGTACGCAGACTTCAAGTTGAATGCCACTTTATACATGGACTGGAGAGTTTCGAAAGCGAGTTCATCCCGCGCAATGCTGGCAGGTGACCCAGAAGGACACATGGTAATAAAAAATATTTTTTAAAAAAATTGTAACATAAAAATTAGGATTTTTTCTAATTATTGTCACATAAAACTCCCAGCGCTATTTATCAATGCCCCTGGCAGTCATAGGGAGGCGTGTGGCCCAGATCTGGGTTCTGCAAACCTGAAGCAATGTTTGTTCAGCGTGCCTTAGTTGCCCTAAGGAAGAGACGATACATGCCGGGGCTTATCGCCTGGGCGAATGGGCAATTTAAAAATTCCAGCTCTTGTGTTGTTATTACAGAGAAGGGAGGCCTCTAATGTGATGTTTCTGTACTACCGAGAGGATAGCTTCATACTGCACCTTCGCCGTCATCACCTCACCTCACTGCAACAAGGAACTAACTCTCCACTGCGCTCTATTCTTTTCGTAGCTTTACAGGTTTGTTCATTATACCGGAAATTTATATGCCTTACTTTTCATTTACGTTTATTGAATTTGTTTGAATGTCTGTAACTACAGTTACCAAAGGAATGAATAGACTTTAAAGGTTAAAGGGGTTATACCTCTTCCCGGACATGCGCTCTAGTACTGCAGATGGAGAAAAACTAAAGCTCTAAATCTGCTGCATTCACAAAATTGTATACTAACCAGTACAATGGTTTAAAATGGTTTAATCAAAGACTCACCTCAATTCTATTCGGGTAAATATTTTCTACTGCACAGGTCACCACTAGATGTTTTAGGTTTTACAGAGTTACAGTCTTCTTATGTTGCCTCTTAGGCGTGTCGTGCAGGGTAAGTTGTCGTATGAAATTTAATGGAAAATCTAATGTATGTTAAATATATTACGGAAATGCCTTTGCAACGTTGCACACTTTTTTTTTTCATACTCAAAATTTTGATATCGTGATTATCAATAATGTACTGGGCAGATCGACAGATTACAACTCGTTCATAATGTCTGAGTTCGTTTCGTCTTCAACACAAGTAAATTTGATCATGTGACACCCCTACGCATAGCTACATCTAAAAGAACGTAGGAACTTTTCTTTTCCCTTACGCTCCTGTTCAAAATCCGCCGTACCTCTACTCAGTATATCGCCTTTCGTTTCATATTTCTGTCCCTACCTCGAATTACTGTCACAGAACACACTTCTACTCAACTTCATTCAGCGTGTCAGTTCCCAGAATCTGGAACTCCCTTCCTCTTGAAGTCAGAGATTGTAGGACAATAAAAACATTTAAACGCAGATCAAACTGTCATCTTAACTCTTAAGAATCACAACATTTAGTCTCTCGCTTCTTCCTCCTCTTTTTCTTCGTCTTCTCCTCCTCCCTCACCTCCTTTCTCTCCGAGAAAAATTATTGAAGTCGACAGGAATTCTAACACTATCTTTTTCAACTTTCTAACTATATTAAAATATGTAATATTTACATGCATTTAATTATATTTTTTCTATATTTTATAATGCTATGTATATATTGTACGCTGTATTTTTGCTGGTTTTTTGCCTGGTAGAGCGGAGGAGAAGACCCCATGGTCTTTGCTCTAGCCAGGATAAATAAATAAATAAATTAATAATAGGCGAACTCAGCCTGGAAATCACCTGGTTCTCCGTCACCGGTCTGCAGGAAAGGTTATGGCGAAATCCCCTTCCCGCAAACAATGGGTAGTATTGCAAAACTTGTTTTCAGCTCCTGGCCGAAAACCTACGTAAACGCCCTGAGCTGTATTCATCTTGACATGCACATATTCACATTTGCAATCTTATTGCTCCTCATTTGAACAGATTAAAAAAAAAAAAATACAAACTTAATCGAATGTGTACCTCACCCCTATACAGTCCGAACCTAGCTTCTTGCGACATTTTTATGTTCCCTGGTCTCAAAGTCTTGTGTGAAGGAAGCGGAGATGATGTCAAAAATGATTTCCAACGCGTCGTTTAGCACTAGCTGACACTTTGGGCCAAGTGCATACAACTCAATGGGGGGCAATTTGTTAAAGGATCAGTATTTATTTCTGCATATAAATGCTTATTTTAACTATTATTACTCATTTGTTTTGGTTACCCATTTAATTGCTTAAAATACCAGTTTGTGCAAAAATAAAGTACTAAACGAACAACCAACTTTTAATACCACAACATTTGATATATGAAAACTGCAACGACATTTAGTACAGACATAATGACAATTTTCATGCCGAAAATCGACAGAATACAGGCTGAATTTTCTGTAAACTGTACTGTCTTATCACTTATTAAACAAATTTTTAAAATTATAAAGTGTTTTTAAATCTTGGTTAACTTAATTATTTTTATATAATTATTTTATTAAACCAGAAAAAATGTTAAATTTCAAAATTTTTGCTGATTTAGGTGTACTTGTTCCCATTAACTATTAATTTCAGCATCCTCAGATTTTTAAAATAAATTTGTAAACATGTTACTTAACATTGCTATTTTTTTTTTTTTTGATTCGTTTTATTTAAGGACGCTCTTTAACATCTCAGGTCATCAGCGTCCCATTAAATTCCGTGCGTGGAACGGCCGACAAATTTTGCTCAGAGGCCTCTTCTTTCAGGCTTGAGGTTCTTTATCGTGCCGTAAATGTACGACACAGGACCCACGGCTTTATTTCCATTCTGAAGGAAGGCATAGTTAGGATTTTTACGCCCGAAAAAATCCATCGAGCCTGGTCGAGTTTGAACCTGCGACCTTGGTTTTAGAAGGCAAGTATGGTTACCACTACACCACCAGGACCGACAACATGCTAGTGAAATAATATGTAATTTATAGTAAAAGTTTAAGTTTTGAAAATATTTGCATATAGTGTAGTTATTTTATGCAAACTTCAGATCATATTTTTTTTTTTTCACAACTTTCATGGATGCATGCCAGCTATAAAGCAATGTGTTTTGCACATGCGCAAATGAATTCACATCTCTATCTTGCATAGTTTTTGGGAAAAGTGCATATAAATTTAAAAATATGCAAGTTACAGCAAATTGTGTCGGTAAACAGCGTGGTGGCCATATTTAAATTTAATCAATTTAAATTGAACAAACAAACAAAAATTATACATAGGCATGATTTACAAACTACGTAGTTTAAAATTATGCATAAAACCAAAAATTAGTTTTTGGACCCAAACCATGAAAGCAGTAGAAATGGGAATGTGGCAGTTAAGCGGCGATATTTAAATGTTTATTTAAATTCATTTAAATGCCTCAAAACACAGAAATATATGAGTATGCGAATGCAATTCTCTGTTATTACCTCCCGGGCCGTTCGGCAATAATGTGCTCAGTAGCAGCGGTAAAATGTTATGTTTTATCAAGATCTTACATCTCACGTCTCAGTTTTCGCGATCATTTGTAGAATGTGTTGGAATACGTGTATGTTGTTCTTGTGGCCTTATGGATTTTAGTTTGACTCCGTTATTGAATAAAAATGCTTAAAGTATTCCTGCATAAACAGTGAAGTAATGATCTCCAAACGTTACCATAAACGGCCGAGTGGTATGGCTCAGACGGTAAGCTTGAGACTCGCATTCGGGTGATCACGGGTTTAAACCCCTTGTGGCAGGAAATTCTGACCTTTGGTTTTTTCGTGATTTACCCAGATCGTTTAAGTTAATGCTGGAATGAATATTTACTTTTCATAAGTTTACCACTTTCTCATTTCATTCCGTTGGTTCTGTACAGAATCAAACTGCCAGGGTGGTGAGCTGGCGCGGTGTGTAGGTGGCTTGCACTTTCTAAAGGATTCTGACGTGGCATCATGTATTTAAGCGGGCCTTTTTAGGGGCTGAAATTCCTTGGGGAGGCTTTTACCGGCGCCAGAGTGTTCTATCTGGCAACATAGAGATCCTGACTGGCCTCCCGGCCTCAACTTCCGGAGGTGTCCCTATTCGGGGTGTAGGCACAAGCGACCAGCTATGGACACAACTAAAGTACTAAAACATCTCTTCACCACAAATAATTCAATGAATCCAAATCTACAAACGGTGAATTAATATTCTGCCAGCCATGTAGTAAAGGAGTAAACGCCTGTAACGTTTCTTAATAGTTTAGTTTATTCACATACGATGCCTATGGTTTACCTGTAATTCCAAAGAGACATTTACCATTTGGAGCAGCAATAATAGAAAAACACTAAAATTATATTTCTCTGCAATTATCTTTTTCTTCAAGCAGAGTCATTAATTAATTAAAAAGTTAGCACTAAAGTTAAGATTCTATTTAAAATACCCATTTCTAAAATCCTAATGCCTTTTTGATCTATTTATACCCTAATACTACTGTATTAAATGCTCATTCTAAATATCACAGCTACCTAGCGATAATCAAAGCCTCCTAATCAGTAAGATTTAACAGAAACACATTTAATCGCAAATATTTTAATAGCTACTGAAACAAAATCATCGGTTCTTTGTGACTGCATTAATTCTACTCGCTGTACTTTAAGTAGTGTTACAAAAAATGTCCAAGAAATCTGGTTTTTCTTTCGCGAACAAGGGCAACAGGAAATATTTAAGGTATATAATTGAAAGTGTGTTGAATGTACTTTCGAATGAAACCACCAGATGTGTATGTGAGTAGAGTTGCATGTCTCAGCACGCCCCGAAGTTCAGGGGGTGAGCGACAGCAGTCAGAAATGGAGATTACGAAGAGTGAACAATATGCGTATGTGAAAATAGCATTTCTCCGCGCCAAGTATGCACGGTCCACACAGAGCTACGGTAAGCACTGGGTTCGCGTGACCTGCCCTTTCCAACATTGACGAGGTGGACAGAGGCCTTCAAATGGGAGAAAATGTAGATTACCGATCTGCCGCGCAGTAGGCATCCTGTGTCTGCTGACAAGAATGTAGGGGTGACGGTGATGGAACAGTGTTTATGCGATATAGGCACTGGATACTTGTGAGTTAGAAGACCAAACAAGAATTCCGGCAAAAACAGTGCCGCATTTTACGGAAGGGCTTGAAAATGCGGAAAATGTGTGCAAAGTGAGTGCCACATCAATTAAATGAGATACAGATGTGGACTCGCTACGAAACATGTCGCGTCAATCTGCGAGGCTTGAGGAAGAAAGGGTTGAATCGCATCATTGCAATTAATGAAACGGGGGCAAGGGCGTATGAACCAGAGCTCAAGCGACACAAACTCCTTCACCAACAAAAACCATGGTCATTTTGGCGTCAAAGTGTGAGCCATTGTCTGCTGCCGTTACTCCTGTCGGATGACGGATGACAAGCGGGACATAATGGCTGCAACGCAATGTGGTGACAAATGATAAGGAATAAATTCGCTACGAATTTATGCATCAACTTGATGGTTTCTACGGATATTATTGAATGCAAATCTTGTATAAGCAAATACAACAGCGACGCGTCTGCATTTAGTAAACCAATCTCGTCAAACGTCTAGATATTAAACTTTTGATAGTTGTTTTGAACATGTTACAATTCAGTAGTAATACCACAGGTCTGATAAGGCGTAAATATCTTACACACCTGCTGGACGGTGGCGCTGGGGGCAGGTTAGAATAGTGCACCATAATCCGATTGGAAACATGGGTTATATTAACCATGGGCAACCAATTGCTAATGGCGACCTTCGGAAAGGTTGTGCAGGCTTCCATCAAAGAAAACTGACTCAAATAAGATACAAAGGGGCAATAAATAACACCCGAGAGTGACCATCTGACGCCCAGCTTTGGAAATTAAGACGTAATTGGTGTTTGTTTTGTGTTTAGACATACAACTCTTAAACCACTCTTCATCTGAATCGGTTAGGGTGGGATAATTTGCTCGAGGAAGTTGGTAGAAGTTGTTATCAGGCTACGCTCCATCTAGAAAAATAAACTGCTTCAATCACTACATAGTCCACTTTACACCACTTTTTTTTCTCTGTCTCTTTCTCCCCGATGAAGTGTTGGTATTGAAGAGAGAAAAGCCGGCATTATGAAGTTTACATCCCCACCTTTCCCCCTTCAGACTGCGTAAATCAATCCCAAGGTAGAAAGGTAATGCTCTAATTGGAGCTTGTAGTACCCAGGTTCGTGAAGTTGCTAAGGTAAACACGATCTTAGCTTGGTACTGGAAAGGGCAAGTTTTTAAAGTTGAAATATGAAAAAGCACACGGTTATCTTATTCCTGCAATGAAACAATAGTACTAGTCTATTATCCCGAATGTTAGACAACATTAATCATACTACGGCTTTTGGAGACCTAAAAATTGGCAGAGAATTCGCTTTAAATAATAATTTTATTATAATGGTGATAATAACAATAATACACCATGCTTAGTACAATAAATATAGGTTTGTTTTAAAACTATTCGACTTTTTGAAAATGTTCTTCAAATCTCCACCGTGTACTTTCTGGGTACCAAAATTGACAATATATATATTGTGTATATGTGTGCTCTAGCGGCCTCAATTTTTGTTTTTTTCCAACGAAACTCGTCATAAACCGATCAATTAACAAACGATTCTACGAATTCGTTAACCAGCAAATTGGACTATTGGAGGTGGGGGGAAAAACTTTCTAAAATAAACGAAATCACGCTATTATGAGAGAGGATTTACTGAAATCCAACATTTAAAAAATGTTTGTTTTTTGGCAACGAAACTTGGTATATACCATTTAAATAAAATAAGAAAAATAGGCTCTGAAATCAGAGAAATCGGACTATTAGGAATGGGGGTATACCTGAAAACCAAATTTTTGTTGAGGACCACGATTAAGATGCCCTGGGGGAGATGTGGCATACGGGGGCAGTTTTTATAATTAACCATTGCGTATTCGCGCCAAGCGATAAACTCGGTGCCATGTAAAAGTGTATGGGGGAATAGTCTGCGCATGCGCATGGACGAAAAATAGGACTTATCCTTGAAAGCGGCCGTCCTTCGGCTTCAGTACCGAACGGCAGCGGAAAAAAGCAGAATTCCAGGGAATGCTGGAGTGATGTACGAATCTTAAGCGGTAGTCTATGTACTCTTAACTTCGGTAGTGTAAAGTGTACAATAAAGGCAGAAGGTGAGAACACGCGGTTTCGGAGCACAGCAAAACAAGCAATCGCGCGCCTAAGTTAACTATGTAGGTTAAATGTTAATCAAATTCCGTTTTAGTTGTTATACCGCTAAGTGCAATTGGAAACGTTAAGCTAATAATATGATACCGGAGAGTATGTTTTAATCATGGAAGTTATGTTTTCATTAAATACATATGTATATCTTCAATTGTTTTTACTACATTCTGTGCTCTAGTGTTCTGTAATAACCTTTACAAATTCAACTTACTAAGGAATATGCTTAGTTTACGCAGTTCTTACCTGGCGGACTTTTGTTGTTTGTTTTGTGCATTTTTTTCTAATACGGAACATTATCATTGTGACATCAGCCTCAAGTAAAAGGAGATCTTCAGTAAGCGGTACTTTTTTTTTAAACTACATTCTCTGCTTTAGCGCTCTATTCAACTTACTGAGGAATTCGCTTAGTTTACGCAGTTTTTGCGTGACGGACTACTTAAATTTTAAAAGCTTTGCCGTACCTGCATTTCACTGAACTTTGTCCACCTCTAAGCAATTTCTCCCTACTTTGATACAGCACTCCCAAATCGTTTTTTTGACATTGTGCGAAGTTTTGTCTGCAAATTTTGTTTTCTCTCCTCAACTTAGTCAACTTTTCATCCTTTCCCCGAGGATTTCAGCTTTGGAAATAAGAAAATAGTTTGCAGGTGCTAAGAGAGTATGGAGGGAAAGAACATCCATTTTTTTTTTTTGCGCAAAAGTCGCGAATAAACAATGATGAATGCGCTGGTGCGTTGTCGTGTTGGAACATCTTTCCACATTCCAGATCTCTCGTTCTTCTCGCGTTTTCTCGGAGACCTCTGAAGACACCTTGGTAATATCGGCGATTAACAGTTTGATGACCCTGCGGTAGAAATTTGTGATGAATAACACAACTAAATGTTAAATGTTTAAGGAAATCGCCAGCAGCACTTTGATGTTTAGTCTGACCTGAAGATTTTTTTTTGGGGGGGGGGTCTTGGTGAAGATTTTTCGTCCCATTGAGATGGCGGACTTTTGTGTTATCATCGTAACCATAACCATATTTGATCATCAATGATTATTCTATTCATAAAATGTTCATCTTCAGTAAAACGTTGCAAGAACTTTTGACAGTTCGAGATGCAGTTGTCTTTCTGTTCTTGTGTCAACAGCCGAGAGTCAAATTTTACTGCCAACACGATACGTACCAAACTTTTCAGTCAGGATTTCATGATATACCTCACGGGAATACTGCACTCTTCACCAGTTTCTCGATTTTCATGGACGATGTTATTTATTTAATGCCGATGGAAGACGTCCGGACTTCACAACCCCTTTTGAATTTAGTTCCCGTGTTCTTTCTTGTCTTATTTTTGATAAATGTCTAGGGATGATTTTATATCTATTTTAAAACCTATATATTTAAAGTGAGAGACTTGTTATAATGGAATAGTTATCTAACATAATTTTAAAAATATACTCCTGTGCTTACAAATATTACGTTAGTGACATCGTTAAAACAATAGGCCTAAGACGTTTCCCTGTTACAACATTAAAAATCACTTGGCAAGGATTTTTGTTAAATCAATTTTCTTGCTTATGAACTAAACTACTTAATGAAATTTATTGCTTTCTTTCATGTTATCAAAGAGGGGGTGTTAAGAATGTCTACCTGATTTTACAATATCGAGTTCAGCTGGGCATGTATCTGGTGTCCGGTGGGCAAGATGACAGGACCTACGCGTTTGCTATTTCATACTAACTCTTTCCTAGCGTTCCCCACGACTTGCTATATAGGTGTGGAAAATCTAATATTAAAACACAAGACTTGCTTCTGGAAATTTCAGACAACCAACCGCCATTTACGGCCATTCTTCTTAGCGAACTTTCTTTCCGCAAATAATTAACAAACGCATTACAACAGTCTAAACAATTTGTATGTCACAGTATCATGGTTTTCCTAGAGAATGTCACCACCGTTGTCTGTTCTCTAGATATTTTGAAGTTATATTCTTTATTAATTTTATTTCAACAATGCATGCAGCGCTACCAATAATGTGCATTTCTTCTTCTTCTTCTTTCTATATCATCAGCTTACATTAGAATATTAAACACTTGATCGGAATTTTCTCACCCACATTAAACTTTTGTTTCCGAGCAATATTTTATAGGTAATTTTCCCGCGACGGTGCCAGTTTCTCGATTTCGATGCGAAGAATTCGGCGATACTCACTTCTACGGCCTCAGTGATCTGAAAAAATCTTCCACGCAGGAAATGGGTCTTGGATTGAAACAAACGTTAATCTGAAGGCGCAAGATCAGGGCTATAGGCTGGATGTGGTAGCATTTCGATGATTTTCTATTCCTCGATGTTTTCCTTGATTGTTCGAGCTGTATGAGGTCTGGCATTATCTTGCTGCAAGAGAGCTCTATTTCTATTAACTAATGCTGGGTATCTGTCTCAAAATTTCACGAACTTGTTCCAGTTATTGAGAATAAAGATTCGCATCGAATGCAGTGAATCACACCTTCAAATTTCTACCACACATGTAACCGATTGGGATGGAGTTGTGAGGTATCAGGGTTGCGGTAATGTGCCCATTTTTCATCACCCGTGGCATTTCTCTTGATAAATCTATCGTCCACATGCTTTGCGATAAACTGACGACAGATATTCACCTTGCGTTGGGACTGTTCATAAGTACAAATCTACAGCTTCTGTATATTTTTAGGTGTCTTTGGCGACATTTGACATCTTTTGATGTACCAATTTCTTCTGACCGCCTATGAATTTCTTCCAAAACTCTGCGCGTATTCTATATATTAGGTGTTCTAGATGTGGTAATTAGCGTTTTCTTCTCCGTTATTTAAACACTTAAACCATCGTTGTGCTACACGTTAACTAATGGCACCTTCTACCTCCACTTCAGCCGTGGCGGCCGTTCCATTTTATGATTGTGTGTTAAAAACTAAAGACTGACACATGTTCACAATATACACAATAATAACCATAGCAACCTGTAAATAACGTTGCCAAGCCATAGAAAACCATTAAAATCTTATAAAGCACCAAACTTAAAAACCGACATTTCTTATGAGACACCCTAATAATACAATAGTTTTTTTGTTTTGTTTTTGTGTAATGTTTAATAAATATCAGCGAGAAATAGAATGTTGATTTTGAGTATGGTATCTGTTGAAGGAGGCGCTCTCCTACTGCCGTTTATGGAGCACACTTTGGACATCAACGGACTGTACTCTACTTGTGAATCGTGCTGCACGCCGGCAACACACGTAGCGTTTACAGGAAGGTGTAAGTATTCGCAACTTTTACCCTAAAATAACATAGCGCTACTTTAAGAATGGTCAAGGGGTCACCAAAGTTTCTTCTACGTCTGATATGTGGTTTTTAACATTTCGGTTAATACAGCACTTGTTGGTCTCTCCTATATGGACGAAAGAACGCGTTTCTTTCAGATTCTATTAGTTTCCTAGATTACTTTTATCGAGGTCAAGCTAGTGTTTAAACCATGGAACAAATTCTGCTATGTGTGTAACTTTTACGAGGGGTGATCTGAAAGTTCTTGCCCTGTGTGGAAGATGGCGAAATTACTACTCGTATGACTATTTCACTTATGTGACATCATCTTAAAATCGACCAATGAAAACAAACAAAAGCGCTCTCTATGTTCACTACCTTCGTGAATTTATTGGCAATCTCAGATCCTCTTGTGATAGTTTTTCAGTATAATCCTTTAGATGGTTCCCTGTAAAGTTTCAGACAAAGTTAACTTTTCATATTGTTCCACGTTCTATTACATATATCCCATGCGTTTTCTGTCTGTAAAATATGTTATTAATATAAGTATATACTGTATGCACATAGAGATACCGGGCTTGCTCTTTGCATATGATCTAGAAACAGATTCTTTAATGAGTGTAGGATTAAAACATCACTAGAAGCTATAGGTACATTTTATAAAGTATGGGGTCTTAAAATATTTAAAACAAAAATCAAGGAAAAAAAACACATTTACAGGAAAGGTGGAAAGGCACAGAAATCGAAGTTGTCAAGAAAATTTATTATCTGGGGGTTAGATCGTCTAATAATGGAAAATTGATCGATCTAAAAGCATTAGCACAAGGGAATGTAATCAGATGTTGTGTAAATAAAACACCACTTATGAAAGTAAAATTATTAGAGAGAGTAAGTATATGGTTCAATAGCGGAAAGCAGTTTGATAACCAGATGGAGGACGGAAAGCGACAAATGTGATAAATGGATTATTTTGAAAATTTATGCTGGGCTTACCTAGATCGACTAAAAACATTTCTCTGATTGAATTAAGAAGACTGGGCTATAAAAGCAAGGTAATGGATAGAGTACTCAACAATATTGATATAGACTAGAGAGACTAGAAGAGGAAAATATCATACACAGTGTTTGGTATCACAAGAAGAAATACAGGATAGTCTTAAAGATTAAAACAATATCTGAAACTAAATCCGCCTGCGGTGCCTCGGTAGTGAAAACGGGCGTTAAATGCCATTAAAAAAACTAAATGAATGAATTTTATTTTATAAAACCATATTACAATTGAATATACATCAAATTACACTAGCAAAACTACTCTAGAAATTTATCAGTATCGAAACTAAGGTTCTCCCATACCTTAATCATGTGGTTGTATGCATGGCAAGTGGTTACCATACTTGCCTCCTACCCCAAAATCGCGGGTTCGAACCCGGCAGGACCGATGGATTTTTTCGGGGCGTAAAAATCCTAAGTATGGCTTCCTTCGGAAGGGAAGTAAAGCCGTGGGTCCCGTGTCGTACATTTACGGCATGAAAAAGAACCTCAAGCCTGAAAGAGAGGCCTCTGAGCAAAATCTGTCGGCCGTTTCACGCCCTGAGTTGAATGGGATGCTCATGACCTGAGATGTTAAAGAGAGTTCATAAATAAATCAATCAAAAAAAAAAAATATATGCATGGCAAGGAACCCCTAACATAGAAAACCACTGTGTGTGTGCCCTTCTGCTCTTTTCTTATGCTTTCCATTTGTCTCTCATTTTCCGTGGGAATTTCCCTATCTTATTGATTTTCTCTACCCTAAAGTCTGCTGATATTTTTATTGCCAATTTATTGTTGTAAGTTGTTCTATTTTCCATCCCAGATACTACCCCGCCACCCTTTCACCATTTCAATTAAACAATTTTTTTTAAAGTTCTTACCGCGAAAAAAATATTATGATCTTGATGTTGAATTAAGATAAATTTTAAATGAAGAAGTTGGAACCGACTTTCCCCTTTCCCACATATAACACACCCTTCTTTAATATTTATTCTTAATCCTTTTAAAAGTATTAAATCTGCACCTATTCTCTCAAATTGATCGCAATTGTCTATATACTTCTCCCGCCCTCAGCTTCTTTTAACTACTTTATATAAATCTAAAGAACTTCTATCCTCTAAGCTAGCCCAAATCTCTTGCTTCTCTATATGTGCTACACTTCTTTCAAAAATGCACTCACATTGCTTTCGCCCATTCCGATTTCTTCTAATAATTTCTCCAACTGGTAACTGTCTCTTCCCAATGCATGTCTCTGATACTTCATACATTGCTGTTATCTAGTTTTAGACATCTCTGCCAATATTTCAAAATTCTCTCCGCTACTATACCTTCTTCCTACTTCTGCCAAACCAATTCCCCTCGGCGACCTTTTGGCAACCCCAAAACTTCTCTGCAAAACATTCTATGTACCGCATCAACCTCTGTCCACCCCTTTGACACTCCCCAAATTTGTACTCCATACATCATCTTAGACTCAACCACAGCTTTGTACACTCTTAACCATTTCATTGACAGTGTAGGGACGTTATACAAATTCATTCCTACAGCTTTCATACCTAATTTGCATTTGGCCTGTGTACATTTAGACTGGACCTTACATCTTCCATTACTCATAAATTTCACCCCCAGGTAATCAAATTCTTTAACTACTTCTATTGGTCTCTGTTTATAAACAACCTCTCGTCTTTTTCTTAATTCCGCTTCCTTTTTAAATTCTATTATGTTTAATTTTTTACTACTTACCCACACAAAAGCTAGTAATCTCATCAATGACATTTTGCAGTCCCGTCACAGTTAATGCTATTGTTATGTCATCAGCGAAAAACAATCCTGGTATTTGCTTCTTACCAATTAGTGGACTATTATTTTCCATAATCCTGTCTAGGATATTATCCATAAACAGGTTAAACAATATCGTGCTCAATTTACATCCTTGTCTCAAAACTGTATTTTGAATCATATAATCTGTAGTTCACATTTGACACAAAACTTGCAGCCTTCGTGTAATTTTTGAAGTCTTAGAATAAATTCGTTACTAACTCCCTTGCGCCTTAATTTTTATATCTCCTAACGCTTCCCTATTTACCGTATCGAATGCCTTCTCGAAATCTGCAAAGAAAATATATATCCTACCCTGTATTTATTAATTTCTTTTAGATATTTATCCACTCTGAAACTATATAGAACATTGAAACATGGTTGGGGAGGAGAAAAATATATTGAAACCTGTGGTAAGGTAGGAAAGGAAGGACTGACATGGTTTAAAACAGGAGTAGTATGCTTAGGTGGGATAAGGAATGGACATATTAAGAGAAAATGTTCTACTTGGCATTGTATTTTAGAATGTAAACAAATCAAGTTTTGAAGGGAACAGTTCCTTTTACGAAAGTGGAAAAACTTTCCAAATGAAATGAAAGGCAGAAAAGTTTTAAATTTAAGATCAGACGGGAAAAAACCCTTGGAAAATAAAATAGTTATGGAAGAGAGCAATAAAACTGGGAATAACAATGTGATAATGTCACTATATAGGGTGGCCTAGGTCGTTAAGGCACGGACTCGTGAGCGGGAGGTCTGGGTTCGAATACCGCCAGGACCGTCCTCCCTGACTAGGAATTTTTCCAGGTTTTCCTCAATCCTCATAAATGGCAAATGCCGGGGAGGTTCCCTAAACTTAGGCCTGGAACGTTTCCTTCCTTAAAAATAAATCCTTTTCTAATATATCATTTCATCTCATGTATCATCAGTGTCCATTGCCTGTGGTGCTTCTGTAGCAAAAACGGGCGTTAAACACCATTCATTCCTATTTAAGTGTGAATATATATCCCCATTACATACTCAACCTGGTGTTAATTGTAATGGATTATGGAAGAAATGCGGCTCCGTAAATCGAGGTTTATGAAGTGGGAAATTGAAATGTTATATATATAGTAATAAGTTTACATGTAGTTTGTAATCAAGTTAACGTGCAAAAAATGTATAAATTAAAATATACTTACATATTTACTGTACATACTGTATCTTGGAAAAGTGACGTGATAGATCATTTTTAGGACGTATTCCGAACTGCATGTACTGGAATTAGTAAAGAATACATTATTTCATCCAGGATACTGAAAAAATTGGAGTTATTTCCATTTAACAAACGTTTCTAATAGGATTTTTAAATGGTGATTAACTGCCGTTTTTACTACTGAGGCACCACAGGCGGTGGACACTGATGATACACGAGATGAAATGAAATATTGGGAAGAAAACATTTTTAAGGAAGGAAATGTTCCAGGCCTAAGTTTAGGGCACCTCCCCGGCATTTGCCATTTATGAGGACCGACGAAACCCTGGAAAAACCTTAAATCAGGGAGTACGGTCCTGGTGGGATTGGAATCCCAGACATCCCGCTCACGACTCCGCGCCTTAACGACCTCGGCCATTGGTGGCGGTTTCTAATAAAATGAAATCCACTGTACAAGCATATGTAATTCGCGTGTTTTTAAATAATATTTCTTTGAAGGTAATGCTGTGAAATTTTGTAACTTTATGAAGGTTCTTATGAAAAATAACACTAGATATTTTGCGGAGATTTAAAACGGGTGTTTCTTGTGTAAACGGGGCATCAGGGTCCCTCTGAAAGTTTTGAGAGTGAAATCAATTAACTTTTTTTTAAATCGATCTCATTATTGCTTTTTCCCAACATTTTTCTGCATTATATTATGTACAACGGCTCATTCGCTCAAATCATTTGGTAAGTGCTGAACTATTGTTCCTTTGGAATAGGGTGCAAATACGTTCATCGTATGCAGACACTTCTGCCTCAGGTGATTTAAATCGGTGACCACGGTTGTTTCCTTTATTTTGTAGAATAGAGAAAACCTCTCATGGGGATTAGGGAGGGTGGGGCTAACATTTGACTCTTAACTCATGCAGAATCTGAGTCTTTTCAAGTGCAGTGTGGCCAACAGAATTCCACGCAGTTTTAGGACGCTTCGTTCTCAGTACATTCAAGACTTTTGTGATGTATCTTCTGGCAGTGACAGCTGTTTGTCCCTCATGCGGAACTGCCACTGGCTCAGAATAGAGAACAGGTCATCTTCTTGCCAACACTTCTCGCTCGTGTGTTTTTGTTGAGGGATCCTCTCGTTGGAAGACTCAAACTGATGATTGGCACTTGGTCACTGGTATATCAAGGTTTCATCACCTGTTATAATGTTAAATACTTGCTTTTTAATCTTCCTCCTATTTTTTCCCTCTTATCTGTGAGCTGGTAGGCGATCCAGCGACAGTTTCCTGACATTAAGCTTAGGCTTGTTGAATCTGATGATATGTAAACCAACAACATACGCACTGCTTTCATCACATTTGTATATGTTTTTGTTGTCTTGTGCAATCTTTGGTATATTCTCGTTCCCCTAAAACGGTAGTAAACAAGCGCTGAAATGCTCTCGCTTGATATCCATCCTAGCGTCTGGCGCAGCAAAATCCGCGTACACATACATAGAAGTACTGACACCACATATAGTTGGGGTTCGCTTAGACTTGCACAGGTTCCTATCTAAACTTATGTATCTCTCTTTAAAGTACCCTGTAATTATAAATTTAAATTCTTATTAATGACATCAAATTTTTGTCCGAGATGATGGGGTAGGGGGAGAGTTATTTCATAATGTTTGTATATATGTATTCTTGTATTTCTATGTGTTTGGTTTTTTCTCAGCATTTCATATGTGGGCTTGAATGATCTGACTAGACCCGGGCGCTGGTTAAGTGTTTATTTATCCGAAAGCCTTATTTAAATAAACACTTATAAGTATCTAAGCTTCAGTCTTAAGCTAGAAAAATCTGACTGGCTTATCACAACTCCTTAAGTGGCCCTCGTAAATGTCACTACATTAGGAACAATTGTTCCAACCGCGAATCTGTCAGTTGCTGTGGACCCCACTGCCGTAAATGTTTCCGTACTGCAGGTGATAATAAAGTGTATGGAACCATGACACTGTAGTATTTTTGAGTGTTTGCATTTTTATTTCTCATGCATCAACATACAAAATTTATTATAACAAAATGAACACAAATAAAAATATTAATTTTAAATATAACAATTAGAAACAGTGTTTTAGGCAATTCCAGAAGGCACTAACTCCAATCAAAATTTATTGTAATAGCTCAGCCCCCCAGCACCCTGTTCATCAGCAGCTATCTATTGGGATATCCAGGGGACCAGGCTCTGATCCAACCAAAAGGAAAAACACAACACTTAAGATAATTTATGCATTCAATATAATATTAAGTTATATTTCATACAACACCAAACCTTCCTCCTTTTTCAATTAAACCCCTTTGGCCAAATTTCTATCCTGGAGAGTTGCTTATTCCTTTAGACCTTATACATATTAATACCCTGGTTAAACACATCAGTAAGAGATCCAGTGAAACAAAATATTGGAGGAAAAGCGTTCATTTCTGTGTCGTATCATCACCGGACATGAAATGTGGTGCCAAAGTCGACCCGTGGATGCTTTTGCGGTGCTAACGCTTTTTTTTCCCCCGACTGCGGGGGTTTGCTGCTTGTCAGTTTTCTCTATGGGAAGCAAACTGAGGCTCACCATAAAGTCGAAACATGCTGGAATATATTATCCTTCTCCAGGATAACGCCCTCCCTCACACTGCCCAGCTGATGAGGAATGCTTTGGCTAAGAAACGACTCAACATCCTTGCGGCAGTCCAGATATATACCCATGCGCTTTTAACAGTTTTGGTAACCTGAAGGGAGACAATGCTTCTACAAGAATGAGAGTGAGTGTCTGTCTTATTTCCCAGTGAGATGAATGATAATTTTTTTGTGCAAAAAATGTACAGTAACACTTTTATGTGTCTGACCCGGTTTCATTTAACTCATCCCCTCGATGAACGGGTTACCTGTATTTTGTAGCTTCATATAAATTAATATTGCTACATTTTTTTGAGCAAACTGCTTGAATGGAAGCAGAACATTTTAGCAGAAGTAGCTGCACATTAATTTAACACTTAAAAGGTGTTGATTTTGCCCCCAGAAGCCACTCGCCAATTTTCTTGTATTGTTCTCCATAGCACGCGGACCACCCTGGTAGCGGCTGAGAAAAATCGCAGGTAGGTGCGGAACCTCGCGTGCTGCCTGATAATTATTAATTAATTAAAGTTAAGGCCTCGTCATTAAAGGGGAAGAAAAATTCGGCAGCGAGCTCTAATTTACCTCGCCAAGGTTGGTAATTATCGGAGAAGCTGCAATCTTCCTTGCCGACCTGACAGTCAGATGTCAGGGAGAACTACCCTTATTATGGGAGTGTGGTAACAAAGGGGTAATTTCAATATTTGGAGCAGGAAAATTGCGAAAGATTTGCGTCAGACAAAAGCAGCCTTACATTGTGACCTTTAGTGGTGGTCCGATGGTAAAATGTCCGTCCGTCAGTTGTTTCACATCGCTACCTGGAAAATACTGAAATTGCCTTTACTAAGCCTTAGCACTCATAACGGGCTCATTTGGCATGTAAACACTCTTAGTGTATAACCTGATTTTGATTCACGACAAACGTAAATGCAAGGTTACATTACGAGTATTTAATAGTATTTATTTAAATAGTATTTAACATCCGTTTTTACTGCTGAGGCATCACAGGCAGTGGACATAGTTGATACATGAGATGAAATAATAAATTGGGAAAACATTTATTTTTTAAAGGAAGGAAGCGTTCCAGGCCTAAGTTTAGGGTACCTTCCCCGGTGGCGTCCAAAGACAGGAACTTGAAGTGTTGCTTTTGCAAGGCAATGTGTCTCCGTACAGAACAGCGCAAATTTGAGGAAATTGGAAGTTTTCAAAGTCCAGTTGCTTGACCATCCACCCTACAGCCCTGACCTTGCACAGTGCGACTTCTGGTTGTTTCCTCAAGTGAAATCTTACATTGCTGGAAAACCTTTTAAATGAGTGCAGGACCTTGCTCAAGCTATAAATTCAGCTCTGTTGACAATATCTCAGTCCGAGTACCGCAGTGCTTTTGTCAAGTGGTTGCATCGTCTACAACTGTGTGTGGAGAGAGGTCGAGAGTACTTGGCAGAATTGTGAAGATAAGTTTTCGAGTTCAGTCCTTAGCTTG
The DNA here is from genome assembly GCA_030762175.1 of Metallyticus violacea. Taxonomy (NCBI): domain Eukaryota; kingdom Metazoa; phylum Arthropoda; class Insecta; order Mantodea; family Metallyticidae; genus Metallyticus; species Metallyticus violacea. The sequence continues at coordinate 9,449,770 of CM060842.1, read as the reverse complement.
GACTTTAAGGTGATACTTGCAAAACTTTTTGTATGCTCCTGTCACGCAGCTATTTTTTGTACGATAAACACACAGAATCTGATTCTTTGATTTCCATACGGAGATCGTTTTATTTTTCAATGCACTTATTTGGGCATTAATTAAACAACAAGGACGGAGAATAAAAATACATGGAATCAATGAATATGAGATACTGAAATAATTGAAAGCAATTTTAATAATATATACTGCACATTAACTTATATAACCTACCATACCATAATTGAAGATTCTATGCATTTATTTTGAAATACAGTAACTTTTTATATGTTGAAAGATTTTGGCATTCCCCCCACTTTTCGATACATTTTTATTACATTTCAGGTATCGCCTTTGATACATTTATTACCTTTCACACTTTGTGGCTGGCTTTCGTTTTAGTAAACTAATTAGTGGTCAGCAGAGGACAGCAATTAATTTTTTTTTTTTTTTTTTTTTTTTTTTTTTGCTGCGAGATATAGGGTAATGAAGAAGCTCAGGGGCCAAAGAAAGGATCCTTACTTTGATAATTAACAGAGGTATGTTAAGTCCACAAGAAAAACAAAACGCCAGACGCTTCTGGGGACAGTTATTTTAACAAAAAAGAAAATGAAATAACTTATTGTTTAATAGAGATCTGTTTTAACATTACATTTTACATCAAGAGAATCTTGCTAAATTTAATGAAACTTGCAAAACTATGTTGAAGAAAGTAATTAGCGGAGAAAGGAATCTTCTATGGGAGTACCATTGAGGGTCAACCGTCAGCACACGCTGATATAAGTTTACTGAAGCCAATTTTATATTAATCGAAAAACGATTTAACTGCTTCAAAAAATCTTCTCCTCGTGCCTGACCTAGCATAGATATTATTGTTAATAATTGTTCCTTTTTAATTCCTATTATTACGGTGTTTGACAACTGGTGAAAAAATAAATAAAAGATTATTAGGAGTGTCTCCAAGAGAAAAACTAAGAAGTACAGACATAAGAATGGAACTGGAAGTAAGAAATAGTATGGTATAAGAGCCGTGGCGGCTCGTGGCCCCTGTAGAAGGGTGGGGGGTAGGTTCTCTTTAATCAAGAGTTTTACTCCCCCCGACATTCTCTCATTAAATGCAGCGCCATCGTACGTATGAGGGATAAACTTCTGGTTTATATGGAGTTTTTCTAATTCACCTGTTAAAGTACGCCTTAAGCTCTCTGCATTCAATTCAGAAACAGCAATTAATTTTATGAATCTTTCAACCGGTTTGCGCCCCTTCCCCGACATATCGTAATATTGCAACAAATTGTGATATGCATGTGATATCTGTCGTTTCTTCGGCCAGTACAGAAACAACACTTGTCCTTTCTATTTATTTTTTAATTTTATTCCTCACAAGATACGTTTCTCACTTCACACGCTGTCAGCTAAGATTTTTTTTTAAACCACAAAATACCCTTAACTTTGTGTGCGTTGCTGAGTAAGGTCCTGTAGCTTTCGGTTGATGATCGTTTCACTTTCAATTTAACAGTTAAACTTAGACGCGAAAATGGAGTCTTCAATAAAATGTCACTTTATTCATTGCCACAAAACAGATGCGCTCTTCTATAACGTAAGAATTAACACGCTAGGAAGCCACCCAATTCAAACATAGTGCGAAAACAATCCCTAGTCAGTTATGCATGGTGTCATAAACCTCAACATCTCGTGCCTTACTAAAGAGAAAATACCGAGCGCTGGCCACGATTTGTCTTCCTGTTGGTCCAAAGGAACGCAAAAATAAGCAGAAGAAAGGCAAATCAGTCTTGGAAGCTGACAAATATAAGTTCTTGTAAATTTTTGCTGGGCCAAGAGGATATAAGTTTAAAGGTAACAATTTCCGGGCGGCCCATGAGCTTCCCTGTCGAACGGAGTATCCGCATGCTACCTCTATTATAGTTCAAGAGAAAAAGCACTTATTACATAAGATACAATTAAAAACTAATCGGTCATACATCGCTGTTTTCATGCGCTTTTCGTTTTAAAAGTTGACCAGTAAAAGAGAAAATGGTGAATAATTATGGCATTTTCTTTTTCGGGTCCGAAACCATCTGACCCTTATTGCCGAGCCGCCCCTGTAAAAGAGGTATTTCACTTTAATAAAAATGGCAAGAACATATCAATCGGATGTCCCTGACACAGCAAGCTTTTGTTTATAAACAAAATTTGAAAACGGGATATAGGACGGCTGAGAACACGTAGAGAGAGAGATAAATTTAAAGATTATATTGCCTTTGACGCGGAACGGGTAAAACCCAATAAAGATTGGGTTTAAGGCAGATTGGGGTTAAGATTTAGGTTTGGGTTAAGGCATTAAGATTTGGGTTAAGGCAGAAGTAGAAGAAGGAGAGGGGGAACTAATATCTATGGAAGAATCAAGTGCAAAGCTGAAATAATCACATTCACGAATTTCTTCCAGAGTGCAAAGTAGCAGTATACGGACATTTAGTTAGCTCTCCTAACACAAGCAGAATCAAAAAGTTGCAACTTTTATGTCACCTTTATCTAATTTGCATATTTAGAAAATCATGTATCAATTAAGGCTTAGAAAATACTACTTAAAAAGTATGCATCTGTAAACGGTTTATTTTACGTGCTGAAATTTCTGCTACTTCATTCGGTGCTTTTGTTGCCAATTCATTTTGATTTACGGTAAATGAATACTTTTTTGTTCAGACTCTATTGACATTTTAAATTCAGGTTTAGTATGCTCTCAAATTAGAAATCTTTGGATACTTGCTGCACGCACTGTGATGCAAATTAAAATAAATTAAAACGTTTATGTTACAACATAGTAAACACATGGCATTGCCTTCAATTTTTACAGGTATGAAGAAAAAAGCACGCTCCTAACTGTATGAAAGACTCTTCCTTCCTCTTCTGATTTTCTCTTTTTTTTCTTTTGAAAATCACCAGTCACCACTAAACACTGCACTTCAACAAACCTACCACTGTGAATCAGCTGTTTAAGCTGAAGTAAACAGGTCAATGTGTTAATTGAGTCGCTTGTTCTTTGTCAGAATCCAAGAAACAATGTATTTCATTATTACAACTTTAGACGACAATATTGAATATTGAAAGTGTACTAGAAATTCACATATATCCAAATTTATGTAACAAAGTAAAAGTACTTTAGGGTTGCATTAAATGTTCTGGAGAGCGTCCCGCGGGCCGCTTAATGAGTGCCACTGATATAACAGTCAATTCGGTAGACTCTCGATATGCACGTGTTGTGTGTGTAACAGATGATGAGAGGGGGGGGGGGGGAGACGGCACGGAATCAACCTATGGAGCAGGCTATTCAGTTCCGGAGTACTTTGTTAGATTAATTAAATCAGATCATATAACCACGGCAATTAGTAAATCCAAGTATAGGTGGCCTTGCGTACCTCTTTGAATCTCAGGCTGGGCAAGACTATCTCCAGAAAACACTGTAATTTGCTGCGGCCATAAACAAATGAGCATCTAGCGTGTCGTTATCAAATTATTGCTATAATTTGGGGAGGACTGTATCCGCTTTTAATTCATCAAGAGTCGGCAGAAAAAATTTAGTGTGATTAGAGCGGATTTATATAACAGTCTGAAAATGGTACGTCTGTTCCGTGGACATTTATATGGCCAGCTATCGTGCAGCTAATCGTTACAAACTAGCCTTGTGGAACACGTGGAAAAATCTTCTTCACCAGTTGCAGCCTTTTGTTTAGGCTGGTTTCAGTAAACTTCGCCACAGTCGCTTCCTGCAAGGGATACTCAATAAAAAATTATCATATTTTTTACAGGCGTAATTTCTCGTGCTGAAATTTAACTTCCCAGTATTTAGTCATCTTAATGCGCAATGTACACGTGCTTCATTGTTGTCATTACCTGTCCCCGCATGTGAGAGGTCTGCAAGTTTAGACATGCGACGAACAACATGCGCTCTTATATTCTTGCTTTCGTCTGAACAAATCTTCAGCTGAGGACTATGCAAATAGGTGGCCTATGGAGAAGAGGCAATCGATTTCAAAAGTATGTGGTCGCAGCCGACACTCCAGTGCTCTAACGGGAGGAAACGTTAACACTTCTGTCATTATGAAAGAGGGAGTATTATGGAATAATGTTTTCAGAAATTCTAAAAAATTCACTGGATGCGACCCACATGTTTTTTGCACAGTGAGTTCCGGAATACTGATTCCTGAATAAAAGAAGGTTTGCAGATGAAGTTGCAGGAAGATGCAGAATTTCTTTCAAAGGTAATCACTACTGAAGAAACTTATTACATTATTTCGATCCTGAGTACAAAAAAAAAAAAAAAAAAAGTTGTTTCTGCTGAGAAAGTTCACTGTAAAGTTTGTTATCCACCCTCCTAACTGTACAGAATTTTTCCTTTTATCCAAATTGGAGAAACATCTTTGTGGGAAGCATTTTTAATGATCATAAGAATCTGTGAAGACTGCGGAGGCAATTCTGAACGATCTGTAAAAATAACGGTTTCCAGCTTGTCTATGAAGATTGGCAGAATCGCTGTGAAAATGTGTTGCGTCCAACAGGGATTACTGAGATACATTACCAGAATACTGGTATACTTATTGTTAATGAAATACCTTTTGGGGGGGGGGGTCGACAACATACACTTTCTTCCTTTAGTATGGGGAAGATGTCGAAGTCGCAGGGGACCATGCAATTTTGCGATACTCAAGGAAGTATTTCAACATGTGCAACACTGTTGTATGGGTTATTCCCACTTCTTCATGTCTATTACCTATTCATGATCAGTAGAGAATGAAGCAACTCCACGTAGTGTGCTGCAATGTTGGGGCATCCTGTAGGCAACGTACCATTCACACTACCACGTCTTTTTGGAAATCGTGATACCTAACGTGTCACCATCCGATATGATAAGACATCCTTGTGACATACTTCACGTAGACCTTCATGATATTCTTTAGCATGACTTCTGCTCGACATTTCAATTTATATCCATGAAATTTAGAAAACATCTGTGTGGTTTTGCTCTTTGACATCACTATTTCAGACTTTCGCAACGTTTGTCTGTGAGCTTGAAATAATTGGTAACATGAAAAGCATTGGATTATCATGTCTGTGTGGATGACTTGTTACTCAGTGAATGTCCTGGTCAAATCATTATTTATTTATAGGTGTTTTTTCAGTCTCTCTATTGGTGAGTACTTTTATCTAGACCCATCTTGTGAAGGCAATCAGAAGTATAAGCCAGGATCTAATGAAACCCGTTCAGGTCCCATTGCTCGCCCGACTGAGCGCACCAACAATCAGCGAGGTGGGAATACAAGGGACATTCAAAAAGTTTTGCAACCACCCTATACATTGTTGGACTATAATGTCTACAAAGTGTAATTAATGCATCTGGCTACAATGGATCTTAAGCTATCCAAGTATGCATGAGTACAAGCATAACTTGCATAGTCACTGTCGTACAGTCTGTTAAGTTCAGTCCTGTGTCAATAGCTGGAGAAAAAATCATGAATATTTCTAAAGAAAACTTTACATTTTCACACGAAAATGTAAAACTATGTGAAAGAGTGAAAACTTAGAAGAGGTTTTCAAGTGTGTAAGTATATTAGTTTTGCAATGTTAGCGCATGTTTGGAAGGAATATAGTCACCGCAACTTCTGATTGTTTAAAACAAGAATAATTAAACTATTTGAATATCTCATTTGTTTAAATGTACATCTTAATATTTCTTTGATACTTTATTAATTAGTTTATATCAATTATTAATTTTAATACAGCTTTATTTAGTACACCTATCTTTAATAAATAAGTTATTGACCATTCTAAGACCAGAAATGTATGAAATATGAAATGCTGTACAAATAAAATATTTTTTAAGAATATTCTCTAGGATTTAAATAAAAATTTCAGTGTTGTTTATAATTGAAAGTAAAAAAAGTGTTTGCAAGTGAATTTCCCCGGGAAGCATTTCTAAGACTTTGAAATGTGCGGAAACCAGCCTTAACAAAGTCATCCTGTTTTCTACTTAGTTACGCTTTGCTATATTACAAGCTTTACAAATAACACAAAGTTACAACTGTAAAATCAGCAGTTTCGGAATATTCATTAGAGTTTTATAGCACAACCTTATTAAATCATCATTAGTCTTTAGTCCACATATTCTGCGAAACCCACGGGCTCTTTACGGTATGAAAAGGAAAACACAAGGGTGGGAAAAAAAAAAAAAACTGGATGTGTTACGCTACAGGGGTTCTCAGTCTATGGTGCGCGTATCATTGATGATACTGAGCTACTGCCGGGTGCTACGTAAAATTTTAGCAAATAATATTTTTTTACAATCAACAAATACTTGACAGTTCTATAACTAAACAGAAACGATAGCTTTTACATTATCATAAAACTTTTGTGTGACACTGTACCCAAGCAATACTGAAGTTGAATTTTAATCCTACAACAATGACATAGTGCAACTCGAGTATATTTGATCAGGCAACAATGGATTACATTTTGTCGTTTGTTCACTGCGCTACGCATTTACAGTTAAGAATCAGTGCTGTTACAATATTATTGTTGAATACGAGATTTTATTTGTTAAATTGTCAGATTTATATGTACTTTGTGCCAAATTCGGAAGAAATTAATTAGGACATGGATAAGAGGTTAATTAAAGGGCTTTGCTCGAAAAGCTCAAAGGGAGAAATGAGTGTAAGCGGAGTAAATAATTCCACTACTTTTAATGCTAGCATCCAACAGAGGACAACACAAGCAGTACGTAAGTACAATATAAGCTGTTTATCATATGGTTTCACGTATGTTGGAGATGGAGACGAAACCATCCCAATACTGCATTGTGTGATTTGTCGTGAAACACTTTCAAATAAATCGGTGAAATTTTCTCTTTTGAAACGTCATTTTGACACTAAGCATGGTAATTTGAAGCACAAACTGTTGGAATATTTTCAGAGAAAACTATCAGATTTGTCATTAAGGGAAAAAACAATTAACTCATTTGCAGGATCTAACGTGAAGGCTCTGGGGGCATCTTATGAAGTCAGTTTAAGAAGAGGTAAGGCGGTAAAGTCTCACACGATCGGAGAGTCATTAATATTACCAGCAGCTGTAGATGTGTTTAAAATAGTGTTGGTGGACAAGGCAGCAAAACAACTTGAAATGACGTCGTTATCCAGTGACACCATATCTAGAACAATGATCAAGAAAATGGATTTTACAGACTTCTGGCTGCTAAATATCCACTGCTCTCAGAAAAAGCTGAAAATATGTTGGTGTTTGACTAACATTAAGTCATTTGATACCAAACATTAAAGAAATTGTGTTTAACCAAACAAGCCCAACATTCCCACTGAAATGTAGATCCCATGTCGTATATTTATGGCACGTAAAACAATCTCGAACCTGAAAGAAGAGGCCTCTGAGCAAAATTTATCGGTCATTTCAAGCCCTGAATTGAATGGGATGCTGCTGACCTGAGATATTAAAGAGCGTTCATAAATAACCCATATCAACAACATTGGCACTGAAACAAAAGTGAGTCAGAAATTAGTTGCATTTGTAAAGTTAATAACTTTTACAGATTGTAAATCTATAGCAGGAATATAAGGAATATATGTTTGTCGTATTTGTGTATTTCTTCACTGTATTTTAACCATAACAAAATCAATTTTTAATACATGTCACAGAACATTCCATTGAATAGGAATAAAATGGATATTTTTTATCTGCAATAAGTATCTAATTCTAAATCTTCATACAAGAAATAACTAAATAAATTACTAGTGTTGTTATAAATGTAGAGAAATGCTTATTTTGACCGTTTTACCACAATATCACGCATTTCCTCGCAAAACTTGCTTGCCAGTACATCTAATATCCTACGTTGAATGTAATGATACATCACTGGAAATGATTGAGAGCCCTCATGTTATGTGTATAGCACAGTTGAGAGTCTTAGCAACCCAATCTGAACAAATTATACCATTAGTATTAAATGCTCCATGGCTGAGGTCGTTAGGCAAGGACTCGTTAGCGGAAGGTCTTTGTTTCGATTCCCGCCAAGCCTGTTCTCCCTGATTATGGGTTTTCCTCATTTCTCATAAGAGTAAATGGCAAATGCCGGGGAGGTGCCCTAAACTTAAACCTGGAAAACGCTTGCTTCCTTTAAAAAAATATTTTCTCACTTTATCATTTCACCTTATATATCACGTGTTCACAGTCTGTGATGCCTCAGTTGTTAAAAAGGGCGTTAAACACCATTAAAATATTATCAAGGAACTTCTGCTAACTTGATGGAAGGCTATAAATTCCTTGTGATAGTCCTGTGAGAAGAAGTAAAAAAATTCATGCAGTGCAGTTTCTAAATCTACCAAGGTTCTGAATTGCTATGCTCAGAGATGATTATGCAAAGAAAGAAAATTATGATAAAGCGGTGGTGCAATGTCTGGAGAATATGGTGATAACATTGGAATCTCCCAACCAAGAGAACCTTAGCTGTATATGGTTTTGCATTGGCATACAAATGACTGAAACCTTTTGATGGCGCTATAGTTTTCAGCTTTTCATGCACACGTTCCAGCTGGTTTGATTGTCTGGCCGGCCGGCAGAAGTTCAGGATGCGCAGAGCTTAGCAATGGTGGTTTCTGGGAATGGATTCATTGATGCCAATGATGCAGTTTTTGAATGTAAAGGGTCCACTTCTATTCGCATATCAACAGCATATCAAGAAAGGGAGTTTTTGCCGACTTAACAACAATGCACAACAGGCGTCAGTCCATGCCACTCTTTGAACCATTTATAGAGCCCAGTGGCCAAGTTATGTATTTTTCCTAGCTTCCAGAACCTGAATAACTAGAGTTAACACTCATACGTGCGAGACTGAACATACATAGTAGAAAACAAGAGAGCGAAAATGTAATATATATGTCACTGCGCATATTTAAACAAATATATTAATTACTTGGTTTTCAACTTGTTGCAAACTTGTCGATGATCTTTGATTAAAGTGTGGAATCTGCAGGGTGAAGCCCTGTCTCTACACGTACTATGTTTTGAAATCATAGTTTGACTTAAATTTATACTTGAAGTTCGAATACCCAGCTTTTAATTTCAGTGATTGCAAAGAAAAGGCCTAGAATATAAGTTTAGTGTAGTGTTAATTTTCTTAACATTTAATTAACACAAAACGAAATAAATCAACTGCTTCACGAATTCACACCAAATTTCACTAGCCTGCCATTCAACATCTGACTACTGAGGAAACAACAGATTATCGCTGTTGAAGAGTATCTGCGTATGAACATTGTTACTTGAAAGGTAACATTGTTTGATATGGGAATAACTAAGTTTTCTTATATTTAATTATATGACTGCGTTTCCATTAATAAACTGTTTCACTATATGTGAACGATTAAGTCTACATGTATTTACTTTATTTTGATATATCTTAATAGGTTATGTGTATCTAACTAGATTTGATATTTTTAGTTAGGTGAAATGTATTAAATTAAGTTAACGGGCCTGTAAATATGTGTAAAATTAATTCGACACATATTTAAATTAGATTTATTTATTCAATTCTACATTGGCAGTTATTTAATTAGGTTTACTGGTTTTTTAAAGCATTTTGTTGTAAATAATTATAGTATTTTAATAATTCTTCACTGTAACCTGATGTACGCCCAATGATTAGTGTTTAACACCCGTTTTACTACTGAGGTACCATAGGCAGTGACACTGATGTTACATGAGATGAAAAGATAAATTGGGAAAGAAAAAAAAAATTAAGGAAGGAAACGTTCCAGGCCAAGTTTAGAGTACCTCCGGTATTTGCCATTTATTAGGACTGAGGAAAAACTGAAAAAAACCTCAGTAATATCCCGTTCATATATATATATATATATATATATATATATATACATACTTAAATACATTTAATTATCTAATAGCAATGGATGCAAAAATTTAACTTGTTCCCTGGGGTTTCCATTATAATATGTGAATATGCCTAATTCTAGCATGCTGAATGTAAATATGGACCAATTTTTCCTCCATCACTTATCAATTTTCCACAATATAAGAAATAATAAAATACACATTCTTACACACGGTTCTATCAAATTTATGTTCTATTATTTAAATATAAGTTATAAATTCACAATACGGAAAACATCACTTTTCAGTATAAATTAATATCTAATCACTGTTCTTAATTAATCACTTGTATTTGAACATTAGCCCAGGTTTTATCTGCTGTATTGATATTAATGCTTTTTAGGATTTCTTTTTATGGAAAAAACTTTGGATAGACTCTCTTTAGTGGTCAGCAAGTCTACTAGCATGCTTACATTCCACTTTTCCTGTTAACATATTTTCATCTCCTGTACATCCCAGTAAAATCTTTCTCCCTGCCTCTCGCTGACACAACCAAGATTATCCGAGAAAAAGTCCACATGGGAGTATAGGAAATGCAGTTTCACATTCATATTTCTGAAGCATATCATCCACAATATTTGGATCCTTGCATTCTCCTAGAAAGTTTTTGATGACACTTTTACAACCAAACAAGTTTTTTTTTTTTTTTTTTTTTTTTTCAATGTCTGTCATAGTTTCTTCAATCAAAGTATCATAAACAAACTTCCTAATCAGTGGTCCCTCTTTAACTTTAGCATCAGGGAGCCTCTTTTGTAGATGTATTTGTAACAGTTGCCGTCCTACAACTTCATCATTAAGCCCAGTTTTATATGTAGAGGGTAGAAAATGTTTCGCATTTACAGAATTCTCATGAGTTACATTTCTAATCCCTGGCATGAGATTGCCTCTCTGCTTCCAATGTTTTCTTGTCCAGTGATCCAGTAATATCCCGTTCATATGTGAAACATGGCATGTTAGTATAGCCTGATGTTGCCCTAGCAGTATTCAGATGACTTTTAAATCTCCACACATCTGTCATTTATGCTGTTCATATTTGACTTTTTCTAGAAGTAATTTTTAGTTCTGATATGTTTCCTTGAGATGAACTGAATGGACAGCTGAACTGATGCATGTTTGTTTTCATTGTATAACAATACATCTTCAAACTAATTTTGGATATGTATATGAATGTCTTCAATCACCTGAAATGTATTCTGCAGCTCCCAAGACAATCACTAAACCAGAAAGATCATGAAAACACATAACATTATTTTTCTAAGAGAAATACACAACGATTCCTCTTCACGGTGTCTGTACTGACGTTCTCGGTAGAAGCTTTTGCAAGACCTAAGTTCTTAACTAAATCATAAATTCTGTCTATGTTAACTGTTGAGGTTATTGAAAACCCTGTTCCTGGACTGTATCAAAATCACTGCTACTGTCTTGAGAGTTCATTTCAGAATCTGATGATGATTTCTTTCCAAATGTTTGTGATGGACAGGCACAGAAAGACCAGGACCATGTGGGGTGTGTCTTTTTGCTAAAAACAGATTTGAATAAGTGATTTCTTTCATTGTTTTTGTAGCTTGTAACATGAACTACACGAAATAGCAATCATCCACATGAACTATCATTGGAACAGCAAAAGGCATACTATATTTCTTTCCTTGATTCCATTTCCTTAGTTGTTCTACGCAAGTATAACGTACTTTTTTTGGAGCCCATTTTATGTTCATCTCCAAGCTTCATATGAAAATATACTTTATAAGTCTTTTTAACAAAATGTGTGATATTCTATCTTCCTTTCTAATAACAAAATTATCAGAGATAGAATTATATCTGGGTTATTTTTACGCTTTCTAGTACATATATTATTTCAAAAGAAACTACTATGAAATACAACCATCACTCACAAACATAGATATTCAATATTTGAAAAGTAACTACAAACTGAATTAAATTTTCGTGATCGAGATGAAAATAAGAAAAATATTGTTGTCAAAAAATGAAATTCACATATTCCTTTGCTTCAAACAAGAGCTATACACACAAGTACATTGAAACAATTACGAGAATATTAGTAATTGTAAAAAAAAAAAAAAAAAAAAAAAAAAAAAAAAAAAAAAAAAAAAAAAAAAGTACATGGTTGAAAAAAACGCATTGCAATTTTGAAATCAGCATGTCAGATTTACTAAATAAGGAACATTTTGCAGGAAACCCCAAAATAATGCATACCAATGTAAACTTTTAAAATATTTTATTTGACTTTGTAATGCAATGAAAATTAAAACTGGAGTAAAATTTATCTGGGAAGTCATGTAATGAGAGATGACCCATGTGGTGCATGGGCTTCTCTTATAGCATCCTCTCACCGCTAGTTAACAGAGTTACAGAGAAAAGATATCACTTTCATGCTGCACCAATGTACTGCAGATAACAGCAAATGCAAGATATAAGTCCCCTACAGTCCTTTTCAACGCTGAACTTTTTGAGGGGTAGTGCAAAGGCACCCCTGGACGAACGTCGTTTTCCACGCTACTACACGAAATTCATCTTCAGTCATTCACTTAACAAGCACCTACACTCATCTGGCGGTTTACTGCTGTGTCTTCGATCGGACCTGTAATTTTATGAGCCATTTAGAAGGCAGTTGTGTCCGGACCACATAGTAAGTCGAGCTGATTTGCATAAATATCACCTGGGTCCTGCTATCTAAACTTCCGCAAATACTGTCCAGCGTGATTCAACACGAGGAAACAGAATGTACAGTCTCTTTCAACCATAAACATTACAGAGAAAAGATATCACTTTCATCTGGACAAGCCACACACAACTTGCTGTTCCGCACTTCGGTTTTGAATTGGTGATATCTCCGTTGACGTAGATACGGGGTGAGGTCAAAGTAGTGGAAAAGGTTGTTGGCGCAGACTGAATTTCGCCACAGAATATTGACATTTATGATGCAATTCTACTTTCGGGAGGAGGAAATTAAAGGAAAGTATCAGTTCAATGTCGACCGGTGATTCCATTATCTTTTCTTTTTCGAAGGAAACTTGTGCAAAGTGTCAGGAGGATAGTTGGATCCTCCTTGCGTGAAAAATAAGTTGTATTATCCTTAAAATTTATTTAGGTATTTTGAATTTCACCTACATTTTTTAAACTTCTTTCCCTCTGTTCTTTTTTGCTCATTACTTTTCTATTCAGTTTATTAATTTCTTTAGTATTTATATCTTTTTTTTAGGTGCATAATGATTTTTCGAGAAACTGGCTCTCTCTATTATTAACACCTATTCTTTTTCTTTCCTTTCTATAATTTGATTTTATTTGACGTTGTGGTATATTTCAAAGTAAGTTTTTGTTTCCTTTTTGTAACATTAAGGTGCAATACAATTAGGAATTGTTCGTTGTTGTAAGGAATAAAACTAAAAACTAATAAGCCTATCGCCAATTTAAAAGTTTTATAATAATTTTGTTCGAAATGTTTGTCTAAAAAGTATCCGCACACATGGTACAAGTTTCATTGTTGTTCTTTCCGATTCACGCCTCTGAGAAGTGTTCATGTTCAAACATATTCACTTCTGCCTGCAACAAAATGCAGGTGACGCGCGAAGAACAATATACTGCTCTGAAATTCTGCTTTCGTCGAACAAAGCTTCAGATAATGTCTCTGTAATGTTGGAAGAGGCCTATAGCACAGTTCGAAGGTAGTTTTAAATAATTTCAAAGAAAAGTGGACCCTGAAAATTTGTAATAACTGGAACCGTTACACATGAGACTGTGTTTAATAAGTTGTGGCTAGCCTCGTTCGTTTTGAAATAAATAAAGAAACAAATGTGTTAGTTGTATATAAATCACTCCATTTTTTTCTAAGTCAACTTTCAGAGACCGAACTCGGTATTTAAATAAACATGTCATGAAAATGCTTACAGCGAAACTGGCACCACGTGGGACGATGGCATCGCCAAAAGATTTGACAGTATTTACTTTTGCATTCTAGCAGGTAGAGATCGAATTGCACTGAGGACGTGAAAGCGAAGAAGCAACTTCATGGACTAGCTGCAGATTCTTCTGTTCGTGATGATCAGACTAATGACTCGGGTCCACAACACAATAAAACACGAATTTGGGTCAGGATAATATTAACATTGGGCGGTGGTTTCCCTCAACAAAGAAAGGGAACCGCCTCAAAGCGGCCGAATCATGCAATCTTTTGTGGCTTACAAATTACCCTCAAAGTGGTTTTTCTCCGAACAAATGCTTTGCTTTTGAGAGTATCAGAGCTTGTGAGTAGCTTTTCAAATTTCGTTTTTCGCATTTCTTCAAACTGGCTTCTGATAGTTTCCCCTTTAACTTCAAAAAACAAGAAAACATTTTATAAAACTACAGTGTTTTTAAAATTTTAAAAAATAAATCCTTGTCACACAGAAAAGAACGGCGTTTTATGGAATTTTATAATAATGCTAGTGTAATCAGTTGTGAAGCGTGAATTTATATAGGATCGGCTAAGTGCTAAGATATGAAATATAGAAATTAATGGAAAATCTAATTTATGACTCTTAATGTTATCATAAAAATTGCTCATGCTCAAAATAATGGCATTGTGACCGAATAATGAAAGTGACTATTCAATTAAATTGCAATATTCAAAAAGCTTGCTCCATGGCTCATCCTTAAATCTGTTTGTATTTGAACTCAATTTTTCGTCTTTTTTTCAGTGCATATACATAAACCATTCTTGAAAGGAATTATTTATGTTTTATTGAAATATTTACTTTCTACTCTCTATATTCCTAGTAAGATATCGTGTCGTTATCTGTTACAGTCGACAATTAGTAGAAATGGAGGGGAAAATAATTATACACGAAGAGCTACCAACTATCACTGTCCCGCGTAAACCAAAATACGGTTAAGAAAGTTTAACAATGCCTTTTAAAAATAATATGTTATTGTTGGGGTGACTTGTAATAGGTTATTGATATGGTGAGGGTCAAAAGTTAGTCATTCGCCTGAAAAAGGATGCCAGGGATAATTTTTTGATGCGCTGCATGTACAGGTTGTTTAAAAACGGTAATCGAAACTGAGTCTATGATTTTAAGATAACTTTGTTATTATTTATGTTTCAGAGGAGAGCTGAGTGACTGTGACAGCCGATATGCCACAGTATGCAGTTCTGAAACGCGTACAGTGCGTGAAACATTATTTCCGGAATTTCGGGCAGGTCTTCCATAAAATTCGTGGCACCAACTTTCCAGAGACCTGCACCACCAAAGAAAACTATCTTGTATTGGGTGGAAATGTTCCGGCACACGGGATCCATGAAGAATCATAACGAGAGACATTCAGGAAGACCCGCATCACCAGGAGCAATGAAAATGTCGGTCGTGTGATGGAGAAAGTTCTGCAGTCACCGAAGAAGAGTTTTCGACGCATGTCAAATTGTGTCCATGTACTGGCAAGCCTCTATTAGCATGCACACAGCCTTGACTGTTGGTGGTGGTCAGATAAGAGTCATTTGCTCCTGATAGATACGTCAACAAGCAGACCATTAGATTTCTTGTGTGGGGAAAGCCTGACGAATACTTGCAGAGACCTCTACATTATGAACATGGTCAGCAACATGAAGCCATGGCGTCATTTCCTCGTATGTCATTGAAAAGGATAATGGTGAGTTTATTATGCTCTTTATTAGAATAACGTGTAAGGAAACTGACTTAGTAGTATATTGAATTTATTATAGCCATTATTACTTCTGATAACTTTTCGTTGATGCCCGTCACATCATTGCTTTTCGTTTTAATTACAGCAGGGTAAAACTTTGACATTTCAAATTGTAAACTTTAAAGTTGTGGCAAAATCAGGTGAATTAGAGAAGTTTTAGCAGCATAATGGGAATTCAACTCTGAATATCTGGCAACACTGCGGTATGCGCATTGATAAACTATCGCACACAACTGCAGATGTCACAATGACTTTCTTGGTGTTAGCATGCATATGGTACTTCTCGTAAGATGTCTACAAAAATCAACTGGAGGCGTTTTTGGGTGCATCATCTCATTAGTCACTGATTATTGAAGGGCTAGATTCGAAACATATATCTCATTTGACATTTTACTCTATCAAATTCTCCATTTATTCTCAAATGTGCACGAACTTTTTCGACGAGCATCTTGCAGATTAAATGAACAGCGACAGAAAAGATGGAACATGTTCCAATTTTTCAGCGAGAGGACTGTCAGTTGGTTTGAAAGAGACTGTTGTCCATGAAGCAGTTAGAAAAATATATATTAATGGGCAACAGTTGCAGTGACTGAAAGTGAGATGGATGCAGATTGAGAAAACAAAATCAATTACCATGAAATTCAAAGAGAGTTTGAGTTCCATGCAATTGATTTCTGCGAATCTCTACAAAATCTGGCATCAGTGAAACATAAGGCTCTCTACAAGACCAGACATTTCGTGACAGCAGTCAAGAAAAAGGACTGATAAATATTCCTCCATTGTATTTTTTATATTTCAAAAATTTATCAGTATATCTGAAAATGGGTTCAAAAGACCATGTTTCTGACGAGGAAAATGATGCTGAACCTATCTATGTTTTGTTAATGTATTATCAATTTGAGTACTAAATGAAATATTATGCAGGGGTTCACTGAATTAAGTTATTTATAGCATAAACTAAATAACTGCTTATTTTACTAGAGTTGTATTTTATGTCATATCTACATAGAAGGCATTCTTCTAATAGATTTTCATATATTTCAATTCATATTACTATATATACTATAATAAAGTGTACTGATATACGCCTCACTTTATTTGTGTCAATTTTAAGCTTGTAAACAGCCCTAGATGAAGTTACACCACTTGTGCAGTGAACACTTCATAGGAGGGTAGGTCCATAAGTTTCCGCCCTAACCAATTTCTAGATATGATAAAGACAAAAACTATATTTCACGTTTCAATATAGCTGCCCTTTATTGCAATACACTTCTCACATCTTTGAATTAACATTTCAATCCCCCCCCTAAAATAAAAAGAAGTCTTGTCTGCAATATGAGCATAAACAGCATCCATCACTTCTTCGTCACACTTAAATTTCCTTCCTCGAAGGTCCTTCTTGAATTGGACAAGGGATCATAGTAGAGGAGCATAGTTTCATTTCCTGTAACAATGGTTTGCAGAATTTCTCTCTCGTTGCCACGACAGAGCTCCACAAATGTCTGTCAACAGATGACCCGTTGCTGCTTTTGGATTAAGGAAAGAAATCTAGGCACCCATCTTGCACTAACCGTATTCATGTTTAAATGCTCATAAATAATTAAAAGGGCTGTTGTTTTAAAAAGACCCAACCTTGCTGCTATTTCTGTAACTTCGGCCGCGGTCTTCCATAATTTCTCCTTCCACAAGAGCGATGTTTTCAGGAGTGAGCACCTCCAACAGCCAACCTGCAAGCTCTTCGTCTTCAATGCTTTCTCGACTCATTCGGAAAAGTTTGGCCCATTCTTTTACGTAGAATATGAGGGATATGCTTCCCCATATACACGTCCAATCGCTGTTTAATTTCATTTGGAGTAAGTTCTTCTTTTGTGAAGAACTTAATAACAACTCGGTATTCCATTATGAACATGACACAAACTTCTACACATAGTATTCTTTATGCAACCATATCTGAACAACTGAATAAAGCGGAGCGGAAGTGCAATTATTTACAGAGATCTGCGCTCTAAGGACCCTGCACATTGCTTACAAAAATGTTGTGACTATGACTGGTGTTGAATTCACCTGGATTTCATAGGTTGTAAGCTGTCTATTTCTTTTACTAGTTAGTATTATTGACTGCCAAGAATCTGCACTGATCTTCTCAAGAAACCGCACTGAAGGAGAAACAGAGCAACACCTTATCAAAAATGTGATTCCATGAATACATCATGAAACTCCTATGACAGAATATTAGTGCTCCAACAGGCTACACTTGATACCATTGGTTTCTCCCTCTTGCCAAATACACAGTGTGTCAACAAATGTAATAAAATATAGCAGTGTATTTCTTGTGGGATAGTCCATCGTTTCGGAAAAGCTCAGGGATTATTTTAGGTAATTTTTAGCGCTAAGAATATGGGACTTTATTACGGGGAAGTTGCCATGCTTTAATCGATAAAGCGTCTCTTATTTTTCGGAAGAATATTTAAATGCTTTTGTATATTTTTAAATATTTTGATCATCCACAGCCCTCAACTGTATCGACGAATCTGTCCCGTGTTCGCTTGCCCTCCTTAAGGACTTGTCACGTTGCACGGTGGAGCAGCTATTTCCGTTTCATGTTGCCCCCGTCTGTAATGGCACCCAACACGGTAGCTCAAGGCATAGGACGCCTCTTCAAGTGAACGTGCAATTTGCAGCCATCGCCGGTAATGACAGTATTCGCTATCTGGAACTCAATCGCTTTGTGCATAGAGCTCTGTTTGACAGCTTCATCGTCAAGTGACAACACGACCTGCTTTCAAAATAGCACGCAAATTGCTCACTATCTTCTCTTGGAAAATGCATCACCAGACAAAATTACCAGGAAGTCTCGAGTGTCAGACATAATGTCAGCAACATCTAAGAAGATTTTTGTGTGTGAAATAAATGTTAGAAAATCGTGAAAAGTATTAAGAAAACAATTTTAGATAATTTTATAACAAATGCAGTTACATAAATAGGGACATAAATTGAGAAAGGACGAGAAATGGCAGTTTAAAGGGAGAGAGAGTAATAGAAGTGATAAGGAAATTTAATTATCTAGAGACAAGATAATGGAAGTTGGAATAAACAGTTAAAATGGCAATAGCAAAAGGAAAAGCAGCTGTGAGTGTTTTAAGAGCATGTTTCAGAACAATTCTTGATATAAGATGAATTAACTGGAAAGAATTTACACAACCACAGTAGAAGCAAAAATATTACATAAGGTGTAGAGGATGCAAGAAAAAATATTTATAAAATAAATAGAAGTTTTAGTAAATAAATCTTAGATTTACCGATAGCAGTAGGCATTCCACCAAGATAAAAATTATTACACGAATCATGAAATGCATCATATTGGAAGAGAGTGATATTATTAGAGAGTGTTTCAGTGTCCAAGAGAAATGCAAGTGGAAATAATCATGGTATCTCAAAAAGAGTTCATTGAAATTTTATAGGGAAATAAAAATATTTTGGGATGCGGAAAAAATATATAGAACAATGTGATAAGACAGGTCAGGAAGGGTTTGCATGAGCTAGAACTGGAGTTATGAATTTAAAAGGATTAGGATATGATAAATAGATAGAAAAATGTCAAATGTTTGGAGAAACAAATACAGATTTTCATTGTTTATTATACTATAGGCAAACAAAGTTATGGAGGGAGCAGGCTTGGCAACAAAAATGGAAGAATTTAGATGGGAAAATGTTAATTAGAAAAAGTTTAACTGTAAAAGAAGAGAAGAATATAAAAATGATAGGGGGCTATTTGGGCAAAGTTAGAGAGAAATCTATAAGAATTATTAAGAGGAATAAGAGAGAAATGTAACCTTAGAAGTACAAGGTTAGATAAGTATAAATAAGTATAAACAAGGATACAGTAATAAATATGGCGGTCACTGTGTGTAATGGGTTCAGAAGTAAACAAGCAACTCTAGAAAGAAAATATGTAGGAGGACAAGTAAGATATATTATTTTATTTTTAGATCTTATTTTGCAATGGAATGATAAAGTATGTATATTTGAGTGTAGTATTTTATTTAGTCTGTTGGGATACGTTTTCATTTCATTTCATGTTATTAAAAGCGCAATTTCTGATTGAAGGGGTTTTCTGACCTTGTTTTTCCTCCATGAAATATTATTTTGAACACAGAATTCACATTCTAGCATTCAAGTTCTCCAGATTTGCTTTGATGAGTACACAACATTCTGCTGTTTTCTGTTGCAATCTCTGCGTTGAGCTAAGGGCGGTTCTGTAGACATCGTGGGCATTTCTCAGAGGTGAGGCTACCATGACGACGTTAAGCTCGGGAAATTCATTTCTATAGC
The DNA here is from genome assembly GCA_030762175.1 of Metallyticus violacea. Taxonomy (NCBI): domain Eukaryota; kingdom Metazoa; phylum Arthropoda; class Insecta; order Mantodea; family Metallyticidae; genus Metallyticus; species Metallyticus violacea. Next base: position 9,429,781 of record CM060842.1, on the reverse strand, counting down.
AGCCACAAAATTATTAAACGAAGAATAAATGGCTCGGTCCACAAAGAACGGGTTAGCCTCAGTAATTTCTGTTACATGTTTCCATATTAATCATACGCCTGGGACGAACACGTCAAGGACACTTTTTGTCCACTCTCCCATCACAAGAAAATCTCCAAAGCCGTGCGTCATCACAAAAAAATTACAGAGAGGGGGGGCTATTGTGAATGCGTCTCCTCTTTGGGTACCCTTAACGCAAAGGTCCGGCGTTCCAGCCTCGATCCTCTTTCTTTTCGTCTGTATTTTTTTGTTCTTATTTCTTTGAACCTTAACGAAAGTATTAGGAACTTCGCCGATTCAAGGTCTTTAAGAAGGATAGCTGAAATACTAAATATATAAGCCTACTCTCCGGTAACTCCGGAAACATTTTCTTGTTAATTCTTTTTCTTGTCTAACATTTATTTAATAGATAACGTCGAAAACGAGCACCAATTAATATCGGAATGAAATCTCGCACTCACGGTGTGCCATAATTCTCTCTTGATCAAACTCAGACACCTGCAGGACACCTGCTTGTATTTTCGACGAGTCATAAACCTGTTCCAATTGAGAAAATGTGGGGTGTTTTTAACTTGTCTCTTATGGGCAATGCAATTTTAATGCTCATACTTTTTTATCCCATAGAAGGTAAAGTTTTCTATTAGAATTGCATGATTAACGCAGCCAAACCCTTTGGCTAGATAGCAAAATATTCCACAAGCATGCATGTTAGTATTCCACGCTATCAGAACTTCCATATAAGTTGTAAAAACTGCATTTTCTGCTGTTATCTCTATCCTTAAACCAAATTAGTCTTTTACCAGATTTTTAAGACGATTATAGAGACTTGTTGATTATTACTTTTTAAAATTTTTTAGTAAAATTACTAAAGATTGAAATGGGTCTGTAATTGGAAACAGTCCGGCTGTTAGTTCTGCAGTGTTCTTACCATGATTTGTCACTACTATCTGTAAAACGCTCATAAATGCTTCTGCTACGTAAAGCTTATGCTGCAGGTATCTCAGTTGATGTAAATCAATGTTTTCCTGTAATTAAAACTATACTTTTACTTAAAAGCACAATTCAACATTAGAAAATATAAAATTGAAGGGTATATTACAAAACACCCTATTTGTTCATTTTAATATATTTTTCAAAAGGTAAAAAAATAAAGTTAGAGTAACTAATAACTTGCATTATGTTAACTTTTCTGAGATCAAACCTTAACTAGATTATCAAAAGAACACGTTAACTTATGAACAGGTTTATTCGGCAATCATTAAGAGCAAACATAGTCAAGAAAGAACATGTGCTCTTTTTGTACGGAGGTCAAAGGATATGGTTTATTTTTGAAGGAATTGACACAGAATATTTTACGATAGAAGAACAATAGCAACGTATTATATAATTGTGTGATTGACTGGAAGGGGGTTCATGCACTAAATGATAATTACAGACGTTTTCAGATAAATATTAAATTAATTCTCAAATGAAAAGATATTAGCTATGCAGTAAATTATCAAACAAAATTGTTATAATAAACTGTGCGTATTTGACTCTCCAGAAAGTGTCTGTGTACCCTTCTGGCAGTGTATCATTAATTAATACTCATGGCTCCTCTCCTCTCTTGTTATCTCCCTTCTCTCGATTAAGAGAGTCAAACATGTTTATCCTTTCTATGTCATTACAGAGTTTTGGGCATTTTTTGTTTGAAAAAGATACACATTATTTAATAATCTAAAGTTATATAGAAACCTTTTAAGTGATGGGTATAAAGTATTTCACATAATTATATTGAAAAAATTTTATAATACTGAATATTTATAGCATTGTTGAATTTCCCCAACAGTATTGAATATTTCCAACAATAATTTAATGATTACAACAATATTTCTGACAATATTGAATATTTCCAACAATGTTGAATGCTTCCAACAGTAGTAAATATTTCCAACAATATTGAAATAGATACATAACCAATCCCCTGCAGTCATTAATAGTTTTCCAACCTACTAATTTTCCAGCATGGTTAACTGCCTCTCACGTTCGCATCTCTAATAATATCTACTTTCCTTTTTGACTGCTTTTTAACATTCATTGCTTTCAGATTCAGTTTCAGTTTCAAAAGAAATCTTACAAACAAAAGTTCGGTTTTTTATAAGAATTGCCAATCTCTCTGCCAAAAACAACAGATCACAAGGATCTTTCTTGTAAAAACGGAATGTATCAAGTGATCTTTTTTGTATAATGTGTAAATGTTTCAATAATTTGCATTATGGGCATGTTTTTATAAACCTAGTATTAGATGGTATCAATATCATTAACATTTGGACAAGAGCCGTTTTTGTAATAAAGTCCTCAAATGTACCTTGTGATAAAGTGCAATCAAAGTATGCATAAACAATCTTGTTGTAATTAAGTTCCGTTATAAGACACAAGCTTTGAACCCAGAACTGGTGAAATAAAAACTCGGCTGTTACCGGGACTGTGACCGGATCACGTCTCAGCTGTCGATGCCCCCCTCATTCATCTGGCCGTCATGGTGCCTCCTACTTTCATTCATAAACCCCTCGTTATGTTTTGTTTAATCAAACAAGCCCTTCATCATGGCAGGTATCGATAATCACGGATGGTCGATAACTTTCCCACAGTCGGAAATTGCTTCTACTGACGCTTCCGGCGCAACACGTGGACAAGATGAGCCCTCGTGTAAATACGCACCGTTACAACCCAACATTACGACATAACGTCTTCATCTTAACCGGTACCTTACCGCTCATGTAATTGCGTCTTTGTGTGCATTAGCAGACCGCAACAGAAATGTGTCCTCACCTGTTGTGTTAATATCGTGGTCTTCTTGCATTTAGCACCTGCTTAGACACAAGTCTCATTTGTTCCGAAATAACATATTATGATGTTAATAATAATTTGAAACTTACTGACATGCTTCAGAGCCAAGGCTGGAAGCAGTGACATCACTCATTGTCCTATGGTGGTAAGTTGCTACAGCATCTTCTGGGCTTGAAAATCGCTTCTCTCGCAGTCGGATGTTCATCAAAGTTAATGTAAACATGTCGTAGAATGTCGGACAGTACTGTAAGGGAGATAGGTGGCAAGCGTCACAAGGAAGTTAAGTTTATTTTCGTCGGTGTGGACAGAGTTCTTGTGATGATTCAGTCTGATGCCTCAGGTTCGATTCTGATCGATTTTCACACTTTTAAGAAGCAAGCTGCTTTGCACTATTTTGCGGTAACTGTCCTTCAATCTCCAAGGAGAATTTGGAGAAGAATGTCACCTTGCTCTTCCTCTTTTAACTTTCGTTTAGGATATGTCGTCTGTGATGCTTTGTTTCCAGATCATGTCGATAGATCCATTTTTCATCACTGGCAAGAGTCCCCATAATTGTATCTTTGGAGCATTTGGCCGCACCGTTGCATTCAAGCAACCTTCCACACAAAAAATGGAGCATATACGAGTACAATGCTTTTCAAATATTAAATTTCCCCTCATTTTCTGCAGAAAAAGTATGTGCTATCAAACTCATTTATTTTAACTCTACATTTTTATAGCATCTACAAATTTGTCGGAAACACTAACCCACTTCATCTATTCAAATAATCAACTAACTTAACCTAAGATTTCTGAAACAATCTATTTGAATCTGGGAGAAACCCAAATTTATCAAATGTAACATAATTTCCCTTTTGTTTTCTAGTGTGATAATCTGTTTCTAATAAATGCTGCTTCATTGCAACCAAGACAGTTAATACTGTTTTGAAAGTAGCTGCAGGTCTCAATCCAAGTTCTCCATCCTGTGTAAACACGTGGCAAGGTGACATCAGGGGCCATGGACTTCAAACGGTACCTTCAGGAACACCTTCTTTACATTTCCAATAAGCTGATCTCCCTCGAGAAAGTGACTTCGTTATTTCCAAGGCGACTGGGTAGCAGAAAGCGCAAAGCAAGTTACATTACCACTTTACTTAACAACGCTCATGGGCGGTTGTAACTTTTCAATATGTAGCGTGCAGATTGCGTCACTATCGTGATGCGCGTCGTTAAATGCGTAGACTTGTCAAAAAAGCTCACAGATTGTAATTGAGAAGTTAAGTCTCTCTAACTGCTCACATTTTAAAAGGTAAATTCTCTCCCGCGCTCTTCTTACTTCAGCGTGCCTACAGTACGTTTGCTTTATTGTGTCACTGGTGTCATCTGTAGACACCAAGACTTTTTCCTCACCAACTTTCTTCCTTATGTCTTAAATTGTCTGCTCTTGGCGTGCAAGGTGATGTTTTTAAAAGTAGCAGAATGAAGCAGGCAGTTATTGCACGAGATTTATTTGAAAAGTTCTCGGAATGAAGCATAAGTGTTCATATTTCTTAACAGTTTTCTTTTACAAAATGCACATTATCCATCAGGGAAATCAGATTCCTCCACACCTACAAAATACTTCTCAATTGATGCTTTTAATTCTTCATCGGATTAAAAAAAAAACTTCTCACCAACGGATTTCCTCAGTTTTGGGAAGAAATTTAAGTCCGGTGTAGCCAAAAGTGGGCAGTAAGTCATAGTTCAGATAATTAATTTTCCCATGTGTACGGGCATGCACTGTCTTGACGCAGGATCTATTTCATCTTTGATAAAACCAGTCCTTTGTTGGTCAAAAAGTTTACATGAAATATGTTGGGAAAATATTTTTTTTAAGGAAGGAAACGCTCCAGGCCTAAGTTTAGAGTACCTCCCCGACATTTGTCAATAATGAGGATTGAGGAAAACCTGCAAAAAACCTCAGTCAGGGAGGACCTTCCTGGCGGAATTCGAACTCCAGACCTTCCGCTACGAGTTCTCGCCTTAACGACCTCGGCCACCCGTGGCGATATGCGCATATGTCACCACTGGTCATTAACAATGGGCAATTCATTTGTCTGAAATGTCTATAGCTTCAGCAATTTCTGACACCTTCAATCGCGATTCTAAAATAACATATTGTCCTTTTTTAAAAAAGACTTTCTGGTATATTTTGGCCATTCCTACTGGTTAATTTTCCAAGCTTTTACGACCGCGTTTGAATTCAGTAGTCACTTGGAAAAAAAAAATTAAAATGAGTTCCCTAGAGTAATGTGAGTCTATAAAATTCTGTTCACAAATAGTTTAACTACTGCACGCTGTTCAAAATTTGCTAAAAATTGTTTTTCCCCACTCGCGTACGTCTATACTACAACAAAGAGCAATAATTACACCACAGTGGTAGCATTTAGTTTATTTAACGTCGCTCTTTAACATTTCAGGTCATCAGCGTGGCATCCCTGCCGCGGAGAAATGTTATTTTCATATATGCAAGTTATTTACTCTTCGTGATCACTGTTGCTCATCAATTGAACTTCGGGGAGTGCTGAGACACCCAGTTATGCTCACATACACCATCTAGTGGCTTCATTCAAAAGTACATTCCATGCACTCTCAATTGTATATCTTAGGTTTTTCATGTTGTCCTTTGTTCGCTAGGAAAAAAAATCGTTGCCATGACTTATATCTCGTATATTAAGAGTACCAATTGAAAAGATAATTGCGGAGGATTTTCCGCTAAAACGGTGAGTTACAACAGCTTCAAAGTGACACAAGAGAACGATATACGCCAGAAGGGCTAATTCATCACAAAACCATATATCAAGTTGCATTTATCAACACAACTCACTAAAAGAAATTAAAAAAAAATAAACTCAAGGAACATAATAGAAGTCAGGGTTTGCCAAATGATTGCTGATTATTGTCGCCAACGTTACACCAATAAGTCGCTATACAGGAGCCAAATACCATGGAGAAGTACACAATGTATTGCTTAGAAATTTAGTCATAGGTAATAAATTCAGCACTATTTTCCTAATACTCATAAACCCTACATTTAAGAACTCAAATAACTTTTTAACCCTTGACTGCTTTTAATAAGCTCGCTAAATTGCTGCTAGTTTTAACTGCCTAATATTAAAAATTAATGTTTTTTTTTATGACGTAGGTTTTAGCGACCAAAGTCTGTCATGGTAAAAGTTTTTGGTCTCATGCCGCCTAAAACTTCATGATAATGCACCATGCAACGTTTAGAGCACCCTGCTGCCCTGCTCCTTGGAGAGTTATTAATTAAAAATTGAAATGTGTCACAGGGCGAGAGTGGGGGAGGGGACAGGAGTGTCATGAGCTTAGCCATAGGAATTTTAGGCACTTAAAGTTGCAGTTTTAGGTGCCCAAAATAAGTTCAAAAGGTACTAAATTAGGCCCTATTTCAGTAAAGCGAGGAATTTTTGGCACATATCACTAACGTACAAATTTACTTATTTCACTGTAATTAACAAATTATGCACTAAAATACACAAATCATGACACAAAATATATTTAAGAAATGGAGGCAGACAACTGTATTACATAAACAGATGCACAAATTGAATATAGGAAAAAACTAAATATGCTTTTTAAGTTTTTGAAAATATGTTCCATACACATTCTCTTTCATAATTATCTGTAAAGTACATAATCAGAACTTTTTCTAAATTCTCCACAGTTAATCTTTGCCTTTTTCATTGAGAATCATTTTGAACGCGGAAAAGCTTTTTTCTACCGCAACAGATGTCAGAAGCAAATTCTAAATTACCTGTAGTAAAAACACCAATACCTTCTGGAACATTTTCATTCTCCCCAGTATCACTCTTGACACTTTTTCCAACAACGAAACTCCGACATTCTTATTTACTAAATTATCCCACTTTCAACCTTTTTTTTTTTCCCCCCAGTTTCACTCAAAGAACGATATATTTTCTTCTGAGCATCCTTCACTATTGCTATTTGGCTACATAGAGACAGATTTTTACGTTCTAAGTGTTCAATACTTTCAGGTATGAATGAAAGTTTGATATTAGGTAGGCAATATCTTTTTTCAATGACGGATCATTCAGACTTTTTCAATATTTTTACATGCTTTGCAGTGTCGAATCCAGGCAATTCTTCAATAATTATGACCATTTCTTTAAAATATTTAGAATAATACACCATTGCCTGAATCCATGTTCCCCATCGTGTTACAACTAGCCGGAGTAGAATATCTGGGCAATCTCTGTGAGCATTGAAATACTGGATGGAGCTTTGCAAAAACACTTTTTTTTTTCATATTGAAATGAACTAATGACAAGAGGATTGTTTCAAAACCCTGTGAAGGGCGTGAGCTAAACAGATTACATGAATGATGTTAGGATGAAGAGTTTTAAGAAGTAGAGCTGCAGTAACCATGTATGAGGCAGCACCAGTATGAAACAACACACTTTTAGAATCATTATTAAAATACCCACACAGTATAGCTTTGATCAGAGTTTAACGACTGTAGGCATTTGTTTACAAAATAAGCAATGGTTTCGCTATTCACTTTCTGCAGTTCCTTGACACATACAAGGTGCGGAATCGAAGGTTCATCAAGGTCAACTTCCCCTATCATCTTTGCTATGTATCTACTCACAAAAATCTGAAGTTTCGTTTACAGAGACATGCGTAAAAGAGTCGCCTATATCCTCTTCCCTTTTAAATGTCCTTTTAACTTTGGAAATAGTTAATAGTCAGATGGGGATAAATCTGGCGAACAGGAGGGGTGATTAATAGATTCAAAGAAAATTTCAGTAATTTTCTGCATTTCAATCAGGGATTTTTGAACGGATGCATTGTCTTGCTGAAAAGCACACCTTTGGAAATTTGTTCCCCAAGCTTGGTCAGTAATACAGAATAATATGCACCCATCTCCGTTTTACCTTGTTCTAAATAATCTGTCATGTTTCCTTATTTGTTTCAAAAAATAGATGGAGAACCTTCCCCGTCAATTTTTCTATGCGATCTGTCATTGATGGAGCAAGTCATCTGGATCTTAGTAATGCATCTATGCTTCGTCCAAAGTTACAATGCGATCCAAAAAGTTGAAAGAATTTTCTTCAGAATGGCGACGTCAGGCATTTTGGAATTCATTTAGTAGTGATGCTTCTCAAACTCAAACCATGATGTGCGATATTAAAGACGCATTTATAAGAGATGTTTAAAGTTTGTGCTGTGTGTTCCGGTCCCATTCGTCGATCCGCTAAAATTACGAGGGACATTCAATTTTTTTTCCCCAACCAGCTTATCCATTGTTGGACAGTAATATCTACAAAAATGCAACTAACGAAACGGGCAACAATGAATTTAAGCTATCGAAACATGCATAGTTGCAAGATTAAACATGCATGGTCACTGTCGTACAGTCTGTTGAGTTCAGACCTGTGTCAATAACTGGTGAAAAAAAAATATATATAAAAAATATTTCTTAAAACAAATTAAAATTTTACATTTTCACACGTTATAGCAAAGTGAAGAGCGAAAAAATTCCCGAGGACTTGGTAACTAGCTGTTCATGGTGACTTCATTTGATACCATTGCAACATGGATTTGATTATTTGAAGAAGGGCGAGAGACTTGGACAGACAACCCTCCCTCTGACCGGCCTCGGGAAGCTGTGAACGAGAGAACAATTAAAACATGAAAAACTTGCAGGACAAAAATCGACATATTACTGTTGAAATGCTGAGTAGGGGAAGTGGTTGTCAGTGTTGGCAGCATTGACAGCATACTCCATGAACATTTAAAGCTGCGAAAAAGCTGTGCAAAATGGGGTCCACATTTCCTAACCAATGAAGAGAAGAAGAGGAGAAAAGAATGTGCAAGGAAACTGCTGAGCATGTTTCCACCAAATGATCCTACACGTTTTACTGTTGATAAAAGTTGGTTTTATTTCTATATCACCCCAAATAAAGCTCAGAACTGCGTGTGGGTAAATGAAAATGACCAAGACCGGTTGCTCTTCAAAAGATTTTCGTTCTCGGAAGCGAATGTTCGCTATTTTCTTCAACTATGAAGGACCATTAGTGGTTGACTGTATGCCAGAACGTACGACAATGAATGGAGAATACTATGGCATTTGTATATTGGATCCTTTATTTGAAGAGCTGAGACGGCGGTGTACAAAGACAGGAACTTGAAGGCTGTTGATTTTGCACGACAAAACGTCTCCTCACAAAAGAGCTGCAAATTTGAGAAACTGGAATCGCCAAAGTCCAGTTGCTTGACCATTCACCTACAGCCCTAACCTTGTACTGTGCAACTTCTGGTTGTTTCCTCCAGTGAGATCCTGAATTGCTGGAAAACCCTTTAAATGAGTACAGGACCTTGCTTCAGCTCTGTTGACAATATCTCAGTCCGAGTACGGCAGTGCTTTTGACAAGTGGTTGCACCGTCTACAACTGTGTGTGTGTGGGGAGAGGGATGGAGAATACTTTGAAAAATTGTGAGTATAAGTTTTCGACCTCGGTCCTTGACACTTGCAAAGTATTTTGAATGCCCCTCGTATGTCATGCACAGCATAAGCATTTTCGGCAATGGATCTTCCAAAATGATGTCATCGATTGTATCTGTTCTTCATCTCTTAAACTCTGTAACTGAGTGCTTTATGATGACATACGAAGGGCAATGCTCATAGAATGTGTCCAACATATCCGCCTAAATTTCCTCCCATGACAAGCTTTTCAAAAATAAATGCTTTTTCACCGATGGTACCCAATTTGCTCAAAATTTAGCTTCTTCTCTACTGCATTAACTTTAAAAACTCACAATACAAAATCAGTTGCACTTTTGAGCACACCAAAATTGAAGGGAAAAAAAATCGTAATGATAGCCGTTTTCGGGTCTAGGCTAAGAACTTAACAATACAACTTTGCAACGTCTACGATTTAGTGAAAAGAATGAAAAATCATGACACAATCCTAGCTTAAGTTATTATATATCTCTTCACTTAGATCGTTAAATCTCGCTTCAATAATTCAGCGTTTATCCTAAAAGCTAGGGAGCAGTTAGTTCTGTGAAGTATGGGATAATTTTAGCCTCGTGTTAGTAGCCTAAGGGTTCACTGAAGCTTCACACGTAAGGGTCGGCAGTTGATGAACCACAGTTCTTCACTTTCAGTCCTCAATTTACGAAAACCCAGGATTCCATTCTAACCTAACAACTTCGGTTGATGGTAGGAGAGAGTTTTTGTTTTTAGCTAATGCATCCCTTGGGGTACTTTCCTTGCCTGTTGTGGGCCATAACGGTTTAAATATTTGTAGCAGCACTCTGTTTTGAGCTCAAAAGAAACCAATACATTGCCTAAATTGGCTAGAATAATGAACACTTTTGTAGAAATTTTAATCAAAATTTATTAAATTAGAAAAAAAAATTAAAATAAGTCTTTTAGGCTTGCCAGAACCATTCATATTTTGCAGTTGCAAATTTAACAGCTATATAAGCAGAGAAAAAGGAATTTTAATTCATTTTCTCTTACCCAGATAAAATTAAAACTTGTATTTATTTCTTAAAGCTGGTTAGTTTATTTCTATAGCTTATAGTCTAAGAGGGCTGTCAATAACGAATGATCATAATTTTTACAGGCATAAATTTTAACGTTATAATTTTTATTACCTAAATGCGTAAATTCGTTTCATTGGTCACTTTCGGTTCCAGCCTTTGAGAGGTTTGCAAGTTCAGGCATGTTCAGTTCCGCCTACAACAAAATGAACATTGTCCTGCTCTGAAATTTCGCTTTCGTCTCAACAAATCTTCAGCTGAGGCCTATGAAGAGTTTGTTTTCCCTAAAGCACAGCTAGAAAAATATTCAACATTTTTGGAAACATTCCATATTGTTGGAAACATTCCATATTGTTGGAAACATTTCATATTGTTGGAAACATTCCATATTGTTGGAAACATTTCATATTGTTGGAAACATTCCATATTGTTGGAAACATTCCATATTGTTGGAAACATTTCATATTGTTGGAAACATTCCATATTGTTGGAAACATTCCATATTGTTGGAAACATTTCATATTGTTGGAAACATTCCATATTGTTGGAAACATTCCATATTGTTGGAAGCATTTCATATTGTTGGAAACATTCCATATTGTTGGAAACATTTCATATTGTTGGAAACATTCCATATTGTTGGAAACATTCCATATTGTTGGAAGCATTTCATATTGTTGGAAACATTCCATATTGTTGGAAACATTCCATATTGTTGGAAACATTTCATATTGTTGGAAACATTCCATATTGTTGGAAACATTCCATATTGTTGGAAACATTTCATATTGTTGGAAACATTCCATATTGTTGGAAACATTCCATATTGTTGGAAACATTTAAACGTTTTGTAAACATTTTGTTTAGCAGCTTGTATACCCCATAAAGATTTCATCACATTGTTGTTCAAGTAATCTACTACAATATTTGTATCGAATATATATAGAAAAGTTGCGCATTATTTAATAATTTAAAGTTATAGAGAAACCTTAACTAATAGGAGTAAAGTATTTAACATAATTATAATTTATATTGAATGTTTCTCTAACAATATCTATGTAATTAATACAAAAATTGTGAATATTTCACTGGGTGGCACCGCACGTTCGTAACTGAAAAGTTGCATATGAGATGTGTTTGTGCACGGTGGGTTCCAAGACTTCGTGTACAGCTTTGTATATGCAGTTGAGATGTGGTCTTTCTTTCAAAGATAATCGCTACGGATGAAACTTGGCTACATCATTTCGATCATGAGAACAAACAGCAACGGTCTGTGGGGAAATCTCCACCACCCCCCCCAAAAAAGAAAGAAAGGAAAAAAGAAAGAAAGAAAGGAAAAAAGAAAGAAAGGAAGGAAAAAAGAAAGAAAGAAAGAAAGAAGAAGGTAAGAAAAAAAAAAGAAGTTCTGCGGTAAAGTTATGGTCATCTCTTTGTTCGATGTACCAGCATGTCGTAACTGTACACATGTGGGTAACATTGGGTAATACTGCAGACATATTCTGAAAAATCTGCACGGCCATATAGACAAAATGGCACATTTCCGTGCAACAAGCTGTATGCTGCACCGCAATATTGACCGCCACGGGTGGCCGAGGCCGTTAAGGAGCGCATTCATGACCGGAAGGTCTGGGGTTCGAATCCCGCCAGGACCGTACTCCCTGACTGAGTTTTTTTTTCCAGCTTTTCCACAGTCCTCATATTATATTATATTATATTATATTATATTATATTATGAATTATATTTTAAAACGAAGTTAGACGTGTATAGTATAAAATATTCCATTCTTACGTGCATAGGGTCTTTTTAAGGGTTCGCTTAGATGAAAAAAAAAAGTCCTTTCTAAGTCAAAACTTTTTTTTTTTTTTTTTTTGCTCAAAAATTACTTTGAACTCCAGAGAACCTCTCTGAAGCCCTTTGGAAAAATTGTTTCAGAAGACATTTTTAAAAACCTGCACTGTTTAAATACCCAATTTCTTGGTATTTACTTTTTAGGCATTCAAAACTTCAAACACAACTTTTTTTCCATTTAAACTTTAGTACTTTTGCCTGTACTATTTTAGGTCATGCCTGAAACTTTTAAGACCTTGCTTCAAAGAAGGTAGCATGCATTTTTTCTGTAAAAACGAAAATATTTTAGTACTGCCAATTACTACTTTACGCACGAGTAAGAATGGATGCTTATTTTTTTTAAATACCAATAATTTTTATGTAAGACAATATTTAGAACATATACACAGTTTTTTAAAAAAAAATGTTCAACTTTTATCGGAAGAGATAATAGCTTTGAATCGTCAAAAAATTGAATAAATGTTTTAAACAATAATGGAAAATGGACTACTTAAAGCAAAAGTTTGGACAGGTAATACTAAAATCAGAACAAAACGTGTGCGAAAGCTGTGGGTTTAACCATTCAATGTTTCTAAATTTAATTTTGTACCCTTAGGTGTCATTTAAGGTACCTAATAATAAATCCCAGAGACAAAGGGTGAGTTTCTCTCCCACTTCTCCCTCCCCCTTAATTATACCGATGCGTCTCCTAAAATTGCAATTTGAAGAAACTGTTATGGATGCTGCTGGTGCACTTAGAAAGAAAGCGTTTTATTTCGTTACTTCCTGTTTAATTTCCTTTTACAGGCTGCATTTCGACGACCCGCCCACTTCCTCCGGTATCGCACCTAACAGACGTATCGATCTTTATTAAATCACCATCTTCATTGCCGCTTTGTAATTGGACATGAATACGGGATGCGGGACTTGAATATTCCCACGCTCTCTACGTGCGTTATGGTCTATATTGGTGCGTTCGACAAACATCAGCGTTTCTTTAGATTGACTTGACTTTCATGGAAAAGCCAAATTTCAGTTTTGAAATACTGATGCTAGCAAAATAAATCTTAAATGTTAAGTGAAAATTTTAATTTTGAAATTATAAATTATGGAAAATATTTCAAATAAAATGTCGAACTATGTAAAGACATGTGCCTTTTTCTCAAATGTAAAAAATACTGTGCATTATGACCTGTTCAGTATTATAAATTGTTCGGCTTTTCGATAATTTTTATTCTTTTCTTTTGTTATTTTTTAGAACATTCGTTGATTTTAGCAGACTTCAGTACGTGACTATGTGGAGCGTACTGAAATAAAATCCGAAAGGTACCCTAGATAGGTGACTTACTAGATAGGAGAAAGAGTATAGCTTAAGAAAATCAGGAATACATTTTAAATGTCATTTATTAGAAACATTATTAAAAACATCTCAAAACAGTGATTATAAAAATGCACAGTGGTCGTAATAAATTATACAAGTTTTAGCATTAAAAGGCGATTATAAAGAACCTTGCCCATTTAGCCTTGAGATTACATTAGACCTTGTGCAAAAGGACAGTGAATAAATAAGTTTCATACAGCACGACTTCATATCCCAAAAACATAATAATAATAAAATTAAATAAAAAGATATAACTATGCATTTCATTGCCAGAGCACGTTCCCTATAGATACATGACATAAAAGTCCTCAATATCATTAGACAAAAAATACTGAAATTTCCTAAAAGAGAAAAACCTTACATAAAATACCACCGAAATTTAAAAGAAATACAAATACATCACGCTGCTTTTACAGCTTAACATGCTATAATACGTGGATCAAGGGACTTCATGAACTTCTAACTACCAAATCCGTGACTGCGCCTATTTCGAAAGAAAGCAAGGCAGAGTTACCTTACACACTCATTGACAGGGAAGGCATATCAGCCAACAGACGAACGCTTCCAACAAGAGGCCATTCCTACGTTACAATTTGAGAAGGTACAGAAAATTAAACAAAACGAAGGGGAAATATCGATTTAGGTCGATCTATGAGCACAAGACAGACACAAAATAATACTATACCCGGGAATATGGACAAATATAGATAGTAAAACGTATTTTAATTCTCCTGTTACCTGTTGTCTATAATCCAGTAACAATATAACTTAATTCTGGTTTTAGTGGTTAGATATGCACATGTCTAAGAACAATAAATTATATACTTGCAAAATCTCATTTCTACTCAGGAATATTTTTATATCATTTGTCAAAATCACATATATTAAAATCTATCTCCCTAATTCTTAATTTTTTTTAAAAAAAATTCTTATTGCAGCCATGTCAAACTAGTGGGCCCGTGGGCCCAAAGCGGACCTTTATGTATCTGTTCCGCTTCCATAAAAAAGTAAAAAAAACTTAAATTATGTTTTACTGCGAAAGCTCTTGTATATTGAAGGCGGTATGATGTCACCACTTTTACTGCATCGATATGCCTGCCACCTATCTGAAGGCACTCCCACTACTTAAGCAGATACTCTTCATTGATCATATGCTTGGTATATCTAGTTTGTGGATCGCACAGTTCTACCAGAGATGAGAAAGTTGACCGCATATTTATGCAAAGAGCAATTTTTCAGGCATGAAAGCTGACAAAACCGCCCACAGATTAGGAAATGTCCATGTCAACGAACCGTAAAGCTGCTTTTTTGGAACATTTTATTCAAATTTCGCAAAGATGGTTGCAAAACGCAGTGCCAAGTATTTATAAAATATTACTTCCTGCTTAATTTTTATACTCTGTGGTTTCTTCATACTTTTGTTTCTATTGAATTGGTCGCCAAGTAGAATTATGACTATTTATAATTTGAAATCCCCAATGTCTCCAAACCAATACATTTAAAGACTTGACAGATGAAGCGACTATCAAAGACTATGTATAGTGACGCCTACAGACTTCAAATAAAGATGCCTGATTAAAGGATTATCATGATAGGATAAAAAAAAGTATTCTTCATACTCAAAAAGATTATCTACTCTCCCAAATTTGGGCATTTTAACGAATTCTGAAGGAATGTGTGCAAGGTATTGCTGTTTACAAATGGAAACAGTTTTTACTAATCTATCCAAATCTGCATAAATCGTATCGACTGGGCATCTATAATTTAAAAAAAAAATTAAATATTTCGAAAAAATATATATGCGTGTGTGTGTCTTAACGCTCTAGCGGTCGCAATTTTGTTTTTTCTCAACGTTACTTGTTTCCCTAATACCACACAGTAATGCCATAACCTAATTAATTAATTAATTAATTAATTAATTAATAAGGCCCAATTTGAATTTTATATTAATTTTATTATAAGGTGAGGAATTCGCTTAATTTACGCATCTTATGCATGACGTAAATACTCACTAGAGTACAACTGTACCCCGCATGGTAGTAGGTGCTACATAAACTTAAAACAGCATTTTATTTTAGAAGTTTCATTTTTGAAGGAGATTTTAAATTAAATATAAGCATTGTCGCACTATAGACCGCCATTTATTTACTTACCCTTACAAAATGAACAATCCTGCGGCAGGAGTGCCGACAGGAGAAAGCGGAATCACTCAGCCCCGAACGGCAGCAAAAACATGAGGAGAGAGATGCAAATCGTTAGCTGGTTACGATAAGCAGTGTTATGGAGCAATATTTTTTTGTTAAACTTAAACTAAACTAACCAATTGTAAGAAAAAGTAACATTTATTCAATTAACGATGGTGTAGAAAAATGATGAAGATTAAAAAAAAAATATTAGAAAATGTTATTATAGAGTAATATTCCTTTTTCTATGTTGTATTATTTTTAAAACTTAAAGTAATCTAACCTAACCAATGACAAATGTAACACATATTCCATTAAGAATAATGTAGAAAAATGATGAATATTAAAAAAAACTAGTAACATTTTTTTCTGAGAGAAAAAAAAAAATACAAGTAGAAAAAAAAATACCAACAGGAATTCAAACCGAAAACTTTCACATCATTAGCACGATGCTCTAACCTACTGAGCTAACAGGGCTTTACGCTCTGGGTGGAAATTACTTGCCTACAGTAATTGGTACCTACTAAAATCGTAACCATTTGGCTGTCTTCGCTGCCGTTCGGCACTCCAGTCGCAAGAATGTACGTTTTGTAAGGTAAAAGTGTTTATTCGTTATTTGGTTCATATTTGCAAGCTACCAGTCCAATCAGAAGGATGTCAAAGAGAAAAAAAGGTGAATGTTAACGTGGCCTAAGTACAAATTGTGGTGCTAAAGATGAATAATTCAAACTTATATAATATTACACAATAGTGGAAACAAGGGTTCCGTTAACAGGATGGATAAAATGGTAAATGAGTATTCTTTCAGTATGACACTAAGCGATGGCAATTTCTATTGTTAGTGAATATAATTGATACTGTAGAATAAATGCAACGTAATTTGGTAAACAAAGCATCCTGGATGGAAATGTTGAACTCATGACCGAAGAAGAACTTTTTCATTACAATTGGCCTAAGAACTAATTATGCCACTGTAATAAAGAGAATGAAGACACCTATAGGATTGCCTCTAAACGCAACTAATTGGAGAAGGTGTAACAACTGCACCAGCTCAATCAAGTTTACAAATTCCCCTGAAACTTGCTTCATATTTTGGCCGATGAAGGATCTGTGATAGGAAAAGAGACAGAAAATGTTGCAAGTGTCAAGAATTTGTGTTTCGTGAATATTCAGACACTAAAAAAGTAAAAGTGTGTAATAATTGTTGTGAGTAAACCGGCCAGAGACCAAATTTCCAGTAACAATTTTCCATTGTTAAGTAATAATAATAACAATGAAAGTACTTTCTTATATAAAATAAAGTGCACTTTTAATTATGTTCAGTGTGTATTGGCAGCTTCAAACCGATGAAAATAACTTTAACTCAGTAAAATTCAAGTAATATTGTTGAGTAATGTTAATAATACGGAAAATGCTGTGTTATTAATGTTAAAATTGTGTATTGAGAATTATATTTAGTATATATTTGTAACTTCAAAAAAGCTAAGAATGTCTGTTCTCGCTCGAAGCTTACATGTTCGTTAACAGGAAGGCATATTAGCCAATAGACGAGCACTTTCAACATGAGTCTATTCCTACGTCACGATTTGATGCCCATTTGTACGCAATTTAGTATGCAGAAGGCTAAAAAGATGAGCTTACACCCGTGTCTTGGCTTTACAGTGAGTGTTAGGTCCTTTCGAGTGGAAATTCGAATGATTCATTCGCTCTACGGCCCTTATCTGGCACCGCCCGAACTATCACTCTTTAACACGCTGAAGTACCTCTAGAAAAATGGGGTAGTACTTTGATGATGACTGGCTAAATGAACAAACGCGTATACTTTAAGGGGGGTGTTTTTATAATTAACTACTAAACATGCCAGAAAATTTTAGTGTGACTTTAATATAGCTCCGGAACCGTTCAACTCTAACAAGCTCATCACTTTGTAGCTAAATATTCTTCAGAATTACCCCCAGACGCGTATAGGCTGCTAACAAATGGTTTATCTCAGTAAAATCTTTCAATAATTTCCTGTATGACTTACACAGAGAACAGTAGATACTCTCTTCACAACCAGCTGTTGATACTGTGGAACACAGCGACGCTAAGCGATGAAAAACAATGCAGAACCCCAAACACCAATAACGTCCTCTCATCTCATTCACGGTTCCAATTTCGCGCCTCCTCCCCCCTCCCTTATCCAGAAGATGGTAGATAGCAGCGAACTTAATAAAGTTTTCGGTAAACACTACCTGTCCATAATTTGATTAGGGTGCAGGGGTAATTTAAAATGGTAACCCTAAACAAACACGCGCTGGGGTAAAGATTATCGCTTCCTGTGTGAACCAATCGTTCTCCACGTTCTGTGTGAAATATTATACGGAGTGCCTTAGTTTTTCGAGAAATAGCAGACCCATTTTCAATTTTATTTAATGTGCTGCACTTGTAATGACTTTAACAGGGAGTAAATTTAAGAACTTTGGTTTTATGATGGGCTACTCTGAAATTTGTGCGCTTCTGAAGGGGACTGTGGTAGAATTTAGAGAAGCGAAACCTCATATTACGTAACTATAACAAGTTAAATTTCTTTAACGGTTCTGGACTTTAAAAAAAGATATTATTTTCCAAGAAAAAAAATCAAATAGATCTAAATGTGTCTTTATGTTAAATTTGAATTTACGTTGAGACGTTTTTACATTAGGCATTATTTTTTACAATGTTATGAAATTCAAACCTAACACTAAATTATAAGTGTACACTTCACTCTGGCTTATTTAAAAGTTTTTTGTGATATTTTCGGTCATTTTTGCCATTGGATGTCTCATAATTTCTCAATCCGCTTACTTTGATAACTTTTTTCTACCGTAGATATCTCCCAACGAAAGTGCTTTTCATGCTTGTCGCTAAACGCGGGTTCGAACCCGGCCAGGACCGATGGATTTTTTCGGGCGTAAAAATCCTAAGTATGGCTTCCTTCGGAAGGGAAGTAAAGCCGTGGGTCCCGTGTCGTACATTTGCGGCACGAAAAAGAACCTCAAGCCTGAAAGAGAGGCCTCTGAGCAAAATTTGTCGGCCGTTTCACGCCCTGAGTTGAATGGGACGCTGATGACCTGAGCTGTTAAAGAGCGTCCGTAAATAAATAAATCAAAAAAAAAAAAAAAATGCTTGTCGCTGATGGACTCACCATTTTAAATGATTGCTAGACTGTTATATTTTCCATTTGATTTAATAGTTTCTCAAAATGCTGATAATTCATTATTAAGATCTTATTTGTGGTCATATAACAATTACCTCCTTAAGTTTTACGTCACTTACTTTGAAATACTTTGATTTCAAATTGAAAGCGTAAGGAAGAAAGGAATCTACAATTGAAAGGTACTTTAAAGATAGCAGTAGAGCAAAATTAAATTAACATTTTACATTTAATTACAATTTTATACACCTAATTTTATTATTTTGAAAATAAGTACCTAAATAAATAAAAAATAAGATTATTAAAATCTAAGAATATACTCTAATTATTTAATTTCAATCTTTTCTTATTAATTTAATGCACTAAAATGATTCAAATTAGCAAAATACAATTCAATGCATATCATTTACCTTAGTTTAATATACATCTACTTAATTTAATTGAAATTAATACAGTTCACTATAATTAAATACATGTCAGTTTAACTAATTACACACACACATATGTATGTATGTATGTATGTATGTATGTATGTATGTATGTATATATATATATATATATATATATATATATATATTTCAGCACACGTGAATATAATTTAATGCGCGTTAATTAATATTTTAATATAATTAAATACATGCCACATAATTAAATACATACCTTACTCGGTTAAATTAAATACATGTCAACATAATACAACACGTTTCACTTTAATTAAATATGTCGCCCACTTAAATACCTTTCAACCTAATTAAATACATGTCAGCTGCTTAAATGCCTTATAACCCAATTATATCATTGCGATCTAGCTAAATACATTTCAAACTTAAGAAAATTAAACACTTTTTAACATAATACAGTATGGTTCAACATAATTCAATATATTTTAGCCTAATTAAATACATGTCATTTAATTTAATTCCTATCAACCAAATTAAATACATTTAACCTAATAAGTAATGCCAACCCAGTTTAACACATGTCAACACAATTTAATACATACGTAGATATATTTCACCTAATTAAACACTTGTCAACATAATTTAATACATACGTAGATATATTTCAACCTAATTAAATACATGTCACCATAATTTAACACGTTTCGATTAAATTAAGTACGTTTCACGTAATTACTTATTATACATCAATCTAATTAAATACACGTCATCTAATTAAATACCTTTCAACCAAATTAAATACATTTATCCTAGTTATATACGTGTCAACCCATTAAGTACATGCCAGCATAATTTAATAATGCTAACCTAAATAAATAGCTTTCAATCTAATAAAATACATGTCAACATATTTTAATACATTTCTACCTAATTAAGTACATTTCACGTAAGTAGACGCATTCCAATCTTGTAAACTACATTACAATCCAATCAAATACATTCCAACATTATTTATTACATGTCACCCTAATTAAATACATTTCAACATAATTAATATTATTATAATAAATAAATATAAAAGTAAAACTCGAACCCTGTGTCACGCCTTTAATGAAATGTGCTGCTGATATAAGAACTGACATGAAAAAGGCTGAACAATTGGTCAATACAAAGGGAATGAAATTACTAATATTAAGAACAGTACATGGGGCAGAAAACAAATGAAGAAATAAGAAACGTACGTGATATTCCTGATATTATAACATTTATAAAATAAAGAAAGAAAGAATCGAAAAATCAGGTGACCGGAATGGACAAAGATCTACTCCCGAAGCTTTCAATAAATCACCATTATCATGGAATAGGAGTTTCTTGCCAATAAGATAATATGTCACAATTGGGGAGTACAGGACAATGTCATAATAATATTTATAATAAGACTTTCAAATGCACAAAAGCAACAGAAACTTTATCAACAGCTTGTAAAGTATTTTTCAAAATCCCTAGTTTTACATGCAGATATGATAAAAAGTATTCTGTTCACGAATGAGAGATACGCTTTTCATCAAAAGTACGATAATAAGTAAAGGTATGATGTCAAAACAAAATCATGATAATTCATTATTGAAGAACCCTCGTATATATTTGTAAACAAGGATGGTGTTGGTCAAATTTGTTGTTATTAATCAACACAAACAACTAACAAAAGTATTTCACTGTGCGTGAATCTCACTTCTGTATTAGCTAAGACTTGTTCGAGTATTCCACGACCTTGCCTACCAATAAATTCCCAAATCCTTCTCGATGGTGCCTACGATATCTTTATAACGAAAGAGCCGTGAGATCTTCTTGACCCTTTTCACCATAGGGTCAGCTCCACTCAAATACGGAAATAGAAGAGGGACATGAGTCTCACAGGACCTCAGAAATAATTTGCTCCCCTTTCCGTTCCATGGTTAGAACTTTGCTTTTATGTTTAGTGAGAACTTGTCTTCAAGTCAACATATGTTTCACCCTATACCAGTAAACAGGTCAAATACCTTTAACACTATTTGCCGTAAGTCTGAAAAGCAACTTCAAGCAAGGACTTGTGTCGATGTTGCACGCGCTCCGAACTAGACCATCGTGAAGAACCCTGCCAGCAAATTACAGACTCCGAGGGAGTAATGCCATAATTACCTTAGGAATATTCCTGTCTTGTTACCTCAGCGCTTTGACAGATTTCTGATCGTATAAATAAAGTCACTAATTGTCGGCCCCTTGTTCCCGACGCATTCCCGGAAACGGCCTCTGAAGTAGCCCGACTTTATGGGCTGGTCTGAACATCTTGGGATGCCATTCTTACGAACCATATTGTTTTATATTCTGTTTTGAATGGAAAAATAAGAAGCAGGTAATACTAAATTATTTTAAAACTTCAGTCTGTAACATTCAGAAGCAGAATGCCTTCATACCGCTACGTAGTCGATAATTGTACCGTGTTGTAATGTAACAAATACCTACCTAATTTTAGAAAAAATAACAGTCTAGCGCTCTGGAATAAAACAATTGAAGATTAGTGCGTCCAAGTGACTTTGCACCACTATTTTATGAATAACAACTGAAAGCAGCTGAAAGTAGCGTTTGCTATATTACATTTAATAGAATGAATTTTCAAAATTATTAAAGCAATGCAAATTACTTACGGTTAATATAAATAGTTACACTATACGGTAAAATTAATTCCTGGTACTTTATTAACAACAGTAGGATCTGACATAACAGCGTTCTTTGTGCACAATTCGTCATGGATCCCTGTCATCCCCTCACTGCTGCAAAAGTACTGTCTTCATCAGGAGATTCGTCCTTTCCAATAATTCAGTGCAGATTTCGATCTCACTATACGTCCACATATCGCTCTGCAACCGCCGATGATGTTTCACTAATTTCAGTACATCTCCTCAACATCCACAAATAATGTAGCCGAAGTCTCCCAAAACAATGTCCAGTATAACTGGAGGGTTGTCTAGTTTCAAGAATTCTGCAACTTTCTTCCCAAACAGTCCTATTGTAGTACACTTTACATTTCTGTAATTCACAAATAAACGACTATGTTCAACATGTTTCGGACACAGAGAATGTAAATGTTCACCCACCATCCACAACAGTAAACCTTCTCTCCTGATGCGTTTTGTCTCCGGAACCGATACGGTGAGTATATCGTTGGGTTCCATCTTCACAAGTTCATCTCTGCGACGCCCATTTTTACATCAATCTTTATATCTAAATATTCTACATCAGGAGCTTCCGCCAAAAATTTACTTATGTACTCTCTTATGAAAACACTGCACCTTTTTGTTACATATTCAACAGATTTTCTTTTCAAGAAGGCGATCAAACTTCCAAACTTCGATATATCAGCAGTATGACTCAGGTACGAAGACTTTAACATGAAATAAATAGACCACAATGGTGAAGATTTCATTACCTTCGATTTCTCCAGAAAATACTCCAACATAACATTTTCTCTAATTGTCCTGACATTTTTCTTTTTGCTTCAAACTGTGAATAAGTCACGTTCTCGCTCATACCGTTTTTTTACATTTCCCAAGCAGCAAATCGTTCCTTCTATTAATCGCCGTTTCAACCACTTCGTGTGGAGTTCCTTCAAAACCATTTTAATTTTCAATTAACCGTCATATCGTAGAGCTACTAAATATCTCAATAAAATCAACATTAACTAACAATACACTAACGCAAAACTATATAAGCATATGAAAAATTACTAATCAATTCTATATTTCTAATTCTCGTACTTTCTAGCTTTCCAAATTAAAATAAATTATAATAAATTAAAAATAAGTTACGTTAGAATATGGTAAAATAAATAATAATATGCAACTTACTTGTTGAAAGGCTCATTGCGATCCTCAGTTGCAACTCTTATTCACACTCGGATGTTCAATGCTGTTTTTCAACACTCAATTACAATATACTATTGCCGAAGCGTAACGTCCTCGCCAATGCCAAGGGAATTCATTTCGCGCGTTTGTTTATTTTGTCATTTGTTAGTGGTAAATAAGAAGTAATATCGTACTCACCATGATAGTAGATGCTCAAATTGCTTGCCCTCTGCTTTGAAATGCCTGAATCCTTTTGAAAAACCTTTGAGACATTCCTCGAAATATATCCTCCCGAATATTGTGAACTGCCTCCAGGATTTTTTGTGCCAGCACTCCATGGGTTTTATTTCAAGTATAGAAGTAATTTTATATGGATGGAGATGCAGCACCTGACAGGCTTTATGCGCACTGTTGACAGATACACCAATTTGCTGTAATCAATAATTTTACAATTCCACCGGGAAAGTAACTTCAAAAATAGCTGTTTCTAATTCCTTGATCACTTTAACACATCGTTATTTTGACTTATGCCTTTGTAATTCATTGGATGTGCATACTTAGGTCTATTTAAGCGAAAACCTGGTCATATGTTATGAACGAGTAGATCAGTTAGAATATTTAAGTACGAGGAATGTTCAATACAGAACGATAATAAATTTTTACAGCCACTCTTTCTCGCGCTAAAATTTAACTTTGTAATGTTTTGTTACCTTAACGCATAATGTACACGTGGTACTAGTTTCGTTTCTATCACTTTCGGTTCCCTCTTGTGACAGATGTACAAGTTGAAACATGTTCAGTTCCTCCTACAGCAAAATGGAGGTGATACGCGGCTCTGCTCTGAAATTCTGCTTTCATGTCAATAAATCTTCAGCTGAGGCCTATGGAGAGTTTGTTGTTCCCTATAGCACAGTTCGAAGATGATTCAAAGGGCTTAAAAAAGGGAGGCAACCAATTTCAAAGGAAGGTAGACCCGAGCTACAGTTTGGTTCTAACAGAAGAAAATATTAACACCGTTGCTGTCATTGTGATTGAGAATGGTCGAATAACATTAGGCACACTTTCAGAAACTTTAAACATTTTATTGGGCGTCACCCCATATGTTGGTAGCTGAAAAGTTGCACATGAGACGTGTTTGTGCACAGTGGGTTTAGAAACTGCTGGTTTCAGCACAAAAGATGTTTGCAGTTGAAGATGATATTACAGGAAGATGCGTAGTTTCTTTCAACCGTTTTCACTGCTGATGAAACTTGGCTACATCATTTCAATTCTGAGAGTAAAGAACAAAGCTGTCTATGGAAATATCCATCATCACCAACGCCAAAAACGCCGAAATATTTATTTTGGGGGGTAAAGTTATGGTCAGCTAATTTTTTGATGTTCAAGGAATGGTTTACCAGCATGTCCTAAAAACTCTGCAAGGCCACATACCCGATCAACAAAGCTGGATGGTGCACCACGATAATGCACGGCCGCATATCGTAAACGTTGTTGCTGAATATCTTATAAAAATCAATCTGAAGTGTGTGCCTCACCCTCCGTACGGTTTAAATTTAGCCCTGTGTGACTTTTTCCTTTTCCCCAAATTGAAGAAATATCTTCATGGACCATTTTGCATCGTGAGAAGAAGTAATGAAGACTGCGGAAGGTCCTGCCAAAAATTGTTGGCAGCATGTCTTTGAAGACTGGTAGAAACGCTGAGAAACGTGTATTGCATCCAACGAGGACTGCTTTGAGAAAAATCGTCAAAATTATGCGATTGAGTAAAGATATGTTGTCAAAAAATATCCTGATCAATATTTATTAAACTGCCGTCGTAACTTAATAATAGTATTATTTCTGTTTCATCGCCTGTTATTTGTGTGTTTTCCAAAACAACACCGGACCATTTAAGTTGTACGTTTATGTCACTAGCTCGTAGAAAATGCTGGATGCTTGTGTTATTATTCATGTCGAATGAAAGACCACAGCCAGGCGATTGCAATGGCAACAAGTACTAAAAACTGGACTTGTATTGTCCCGGATCGCAAGGTATCGTTTGCGAAAATAAATAACATGATGAAGAGAAATACATAGCAAAAAGAGAAAAATTGCAATAGCAAACGAAGAAAAGGGGCAACAAAATACACGCAAAGCATAAAAAAAGAGCAATATAAAGAACAAGGCTTTGCTTGATTGGCCAGGTAAAATGTTAATTATTAAGACATACATATGAAAACTGCAAAGAATTTGCCGCACTCCCGCATTATCGCCAAGAATGAAACTGACTGGCGCCTGTCGCGAGGCTCTTCAGCAGAAAACCGTCCGTTTCCTGGCAAAAATTCCAGCTCTTTGTTCTTGACTTGCCCGCATAAATACTGGTTAATGCACAAGATATTTAACTGCGCAACAAGAGAAAGTCGCCGAATGGGAATGGAATGAAGAATAAATTGGAGGAGAATAGCTGGACGTTGAGGTGAAATTGATACGAGGAATTCAACCGGTCTTGCTGAAACGGATTGCTCTTACGTACAGATAATTCTGCGTTAACATTATGGGCTCCCTGTATTACCGACAGCGAAACAAAAGCGAAGCGGTTATCGGTCATTTCACACAAAAGCCTACTTTGCCCGCTTATTGTTGCAATCACTAAATAAAACACAACTAAAGGGTCTAATTAAACTTCGTGGGAATAGAAATGAATGTTATAACCGTAAGATGACCAAAAACGCTCTTTTGGTTTCAGAGCAGATATTTCATATCCTGTTCTGAATAAAATAATATATTATCAATGACATTCTGACAATGCGTTATATTGTGATAGTATTACTTAAGGTGGGAAGCAAAGTATCCATAGTACACTTTAAAGATAAAGGTTCAAACTTGCTGTTTTCAGAGGTAATTATCCAAAGAAAGAGCAAGCTGATAATCTGGTTTAGCAATATCAGGTGCAATAGATTCGCCCTTACATTATCATGCAAAATAACAACACTTGGCGGGCTCGTTAGTTTTCAGCTGTTTCAGCTGATTGGCAGTTCACAGCTCTGTATTTTCTGCACTTTCTATTATTACAGTTGTGGTTTCGATTGTCTGGGGATAAATTCGTGGGCTGTCAACCAGTAATGGCGTTGTCTTGGGGTGCTGTTGAGGAACTTCTGATCACATGTCAGCAGTGTATCAAAAAAGAAATCTTTCTATTGACATGGAAACTATGCAAAATAGACGTCACGCCTTTTGAACCATTGTCAACTTGTGTGGAACCCAGCGATCTTTTTTCTAGTTGATAGAAATATAGCCATACGGCTTCTGCATTGACGTTGAATTGCTGTGACACGTCCTCGTACGTCCGGCTGTTGTTAGTCTCAATAATTTGTTAACATAGCCTCGTTATCCATTGTTGTTGGTATTCCTCTTTGCACGGTTTCGTTGCCTTTCTGGAAGTTTGCAAACCATTTCTGCTCCTTCCACTCATTCACAGTAAGAGCACTGAAGGTCTGGCATGTTTACTGCATCGCTGCAGCGCATTGTTCTCCAGTTTAAATTCATAAAGCATACAAGCTAGTGCGAGGGTCACTGCGAAAGTTTTGAGATGAAGAATTTCAGAGTGTGAGGGTAAACAACCCATCCTGTGCCTGTTGTTACGATGGAGCAGGAGAGAGAACATTTCGAACTATGATTATTTATGATTTCAAGAGGGGCTTAAATGAGTTTCCATAACTTGAGCGCTTACAGCTGGCTTTTAGGGGCCTCGCTCCATTTAGGGTAACAGTTTCCCGCTGATTTTCGGAATTTTAATGGAGCCAAACTTCATTGCAAGATGAGGAGAGAAATGGAAGTCCGGCAACGTTAGTGACTGAGGAAAACTTTGTCCCGGTGGAAAAAATGGTACATGAAAATATTCGCGTAACATTTAAAGATGTTGAGGCAGTCTTCCAGATTGCATCGCCAGCAGTATCAAAAACCCTGCACGATCATCTCCATGTCAAATTGTCCCACAATTTCATAGTCTCGAATGGTGTGAAGAAATGCTGCAGAGATTCGACGAGCTCAAGGTGTGTTTCTGATGTCATCACGGGTGATGAAACATTCACCACTTTGACCCGGAGACCAAACGACAGTCGGCAATTTGGAGTTTTCCAGACGACAACGAAAATGAAGAGGTGCGGAAATGGAAGAAAATGATGGAGGAGGAATGTACGGTTACTGCGGAAAGTGTTGGGCTAGCTCCGAAAACTGAGGGGAATCCTGCCTGCTTCACCACGTCAATGCCTGCGCTCACTATCCACAGAGGTCACCTGAATGCATGCAATTTTCTCTTCCCAGTGGTAAGCGATTTTCCAGTCCTGAAAAGACACTGGCTCCATATGAAAATTAACTTTTCACCCTTGAGAAAAATGATTGGCAGGGGTGGTTTGATAAGTGGGTTTTGAGGGTGAGAAAGTGTATAGAGTGAGGTGGAGAGTACTTTGTAAAGATGCAACAGTCGGAGTGAGTGCACTCACTCACAATTTGACTGACATGTCTCAAAACTTTCGTAAAATCATCTTCAGGGTATTCATGTTTGACCCCTCTTCTCCGAGTACTGGCTAACACTGGGAGAAATTGAAACAATTCGTTCCTGCATTACCTTTATTTAGTTGTTGTCAACGCTTGAAATTTTAGCATGGATAGAAAAGCAATAGACTTTTTTGTCAACTGTATTTTAAGGTTTGCAATTGAAATCCCTGCTATTATATATTTTGATAATAGCACATATCCTTCTGCACTTTCTCAGAAACCCAAAGCTCGAATACATTTACAAGGCACTTCAATATACTTTTACACAGTTTTATGTTTTGTTCGTTGCATTACTTAAAATAGCACTAGATTTCACATACTAGAAATCAGACTGCATCCCTTGTACATTCCCTACTAAGTAGAGTTTAATGAAAGACCCATACAATTCATGCCGCTTTAAAGCAGCAAATTGGCAAAGACTGATTCTATCTTTATCACTATAGCTAATTAACGAAAAGGAAGAAAAGAAAGAAGTAAGGAGAACAGGGAAAATTAAATTGATTTTTTTAAATATTTCCTTGGTTTTCTTCTAATTTGCTGTGCATTTAATTGTTTTCTATTTTTTTATTTCCTTTGTCTTATTTCGCTTAGGCATGCTTCATATTTCTTATTTATATTTCTCTCAAAGTGTTTTAATAGCAAAAGCAAAGAAAATTTAATGTATATTGCAATTAACAATAAAGAAGGAAAATGAGATTCATTTTCTTCTCTTTTTCCTGTCCCATGTTCTGTTTCTTAATTCTAGTTCTTAAAATTTTCTAATTTTTATTAGTTTTTATTTCGCTCAACATACGTAATTTCCCTTCATGTATTTCGACACACAGAACAAATTATTATTATTATTATTATTATTATTATTATTATTATTATATCGTCGTCGTCGTTATCATTACCCGACTAGTGCCCATTTTCCTTGTCCTCGAATTTTAATTTGTTTACCTGTGGTTTGGATTTAGTCCAATAGGCGATAACCATGTATAGGGTAATGCGATCGGAATGTCATGGAATCCTACAGTAGTGCGGTTCAAATTATCAATGTAGGAATAGAATTTATCGTGATAATTAGTTTCTTTTTTCTCTTTCTCTCTCGTTTTCCTATTCATTCGTTTCTTTTCTTTCACGTCAAATCTTGCATTTTCATTGCGAAAAAAATAGACTTTTTCTTATTCTTTATATAATTTTCTTTCAAAATACCAAAATTAAGAAAAGAAACTAATGAAGTGAAAAAAGAAAGGAGTAAAAGGAAATTAGAATGAGAAAAATTACTTTGATTTCCTTTCTAAAGTCTATTTGTTGTTTTGTTTTTATCTTTCGCTGTGCATGTTATAATTAACACAATTTTTTAATACCAGAGAAATAAATAAAGAGCGATAGGAAAAAGACATCGTAAAACAGTTTGTTCCTTTAATTTTTCCTGCTTCTATTTTGTTTGCTCTTTTCTTTTCCTTCTATTTCATGTATATCTTATATTTTCGTTTATTTTATTTCCCGCTCTGCAAGTTATCTTTTTCATATTTTGTGATCATAGTTTTCGTTCTTTTATTTAATTCCAAAAAGAAAACTAAGAACGTATTATTATTACTACTGAAAATACTGAGAGAGAAAGAAAGAAAGAAATAAACAAAGGGCAAAGGGTTTCAATAAAGAAATAAGTGAAAAGAATATCGAAAATTGTTTCCTCTCATTTTTCATCATATTTTCAACTTCTACTATTTCTTTCCTCTCTCTGTTATATCCGTTTTGTCGTTATTATATTCCGCTATAAAGTTTATTCATATTTTATAATGCTATTTTTCTTCTTATATTTGATTCTAAAGAGGCTGGAATTCTAACTTTACGGTGACTACGTATCGAAATACCATTGCAAACTCAAAGCGACTCGTGCCTGGAAAAATTGCATGCGACGAATTTCCAAGACTCGATAGCAGAGAGAGAGAGAGAGCAACTCTGAGACGTGTTTTTAATTTCTTTTAGTAGAAGGAAGGCATTCAATTAGAGATGGGAATTTATGACTGCAGCTTCTGTGCTTGGTAATGTTATGAGGAGACGACCTTGAGGTGGCATTAAGCGAAAATTATGCGAATGCTTCAAAGCAGGACAAATTCCTAAGTCTCGCACACAAAATAACCCTGAAAACAAAAGTAGACAACAGCACCTTTCTAGCATGTCGATTGATGTTCATTCACAATCGATACTGATTACCGATTAGTTGTTTTTGTCTGTAGATGTTTTAAATGCCTTGCGTTACTGAGTAAATGTTTCTGGGATATTCCACCAAGATGTCACTGTACTCTGTTAACTCCCGTCAGTTCCCTCTCCCCTCAAACATATTAGTATTTACTTACCACTAGATTGGATAGTTTCGGTGACGTAAGTTATGAAAACCTTTACAGTAACTGTATAGACGAAAGACATTCTTTAGGAAAATTTTGGTTTGTGTTACGTGAAGATTGAATCAAAACTTCCTTCATAACAGTAAAGAAAAATGTATAAAAAATTTCACAGGGAAATTGTAGAAATATCGTCGCCATTTGTAACGGTTCAAACTGTGACTTTGCTACTGATGATAGTAAAGAAATAATAGGAAGTAACACACAACTTTTTTTTTACGAAATATTATTTAGGTCTGGATGACAGATAATATTTGATTTGATAACAGGGGGTTTAATGCAGTTTGTCGGCACGTAAACCTAAAAGGCTTATTGTGTAACCCCATAGGAAGAGATGCCTTCATTGTTTCTCTCTTCCTTGAACAAGTTGCAGTATTTGGTTCCAATGTCAGCGTCCGTTTCCAAGTCTTCCCTAGTTATAGAAAGAATAATTCTCTTTATTACCAAGAATGGACAATTAAACCGGATATGTGAGGCAGATTCCTTGTCCTGTTCTACAAATTGTTTCAAATTTATACAGTGCCACTTTACATAAATATGCTAGGCTGCTTACAAGACATAGGCGATTGACATCACCCCCGTGCGACCTGGCGCATCCAAGACTGAACAGCACCTAAACATTTGTTCTTCTCTCTCTCTCTCTCTCTCTCTCTCTCTCTCTCTCTCTTTTAACGCCAGTTTTTACTACTGAGGCACCACAGGCGGTGGACACTGATGATATATGAGATGAAATGATACATTGGGAAAGGAATATTAAGAATGGAAACGTTCCAGGCCTAAGTTTAGGGTATCTCCCCGGCATTTGTCATTAATGAGGACAGAGGAAAACCTGGAAAAAAAAAAAACTCCGTTAGAGAGGACGGTCCTGGCGGGATTCGAATCCCAGACCTCCCGCTCACGAGTCCGCGCATTAACGACCTTGGCCACTCGTAGCCGTTCTGTTTCTCCTTGCATGTATTGACAATACCTTTAGTGATTATTTTTGTATGGGCTGCTCGTCGATTTATGACTGAGAGGTCAAAGACGGGCATAAGATAAGATAAAAAAAAAAACTTTACATAGATGTTTCCTAAAGTGACCATGCTCAGTAATTAACGTAATTAGTTGCCTTATTCCTCTTCTCTCCATTTTTAGGAGAGATAAATGGTGTTGACTGGATCTACAACACATTTTCTACCTTGTCTTTGTTCAGGATAGGTTTGCCACCTAAGTAGATGTTTATTCCCTAGCCATTTTTTTTTTACCGTGATTTTAGCATTACATGTACTGGCAGGTTCAGGGCCAATATTGGGTATCAGCTGACCTGCTTTTTATTTCCATAAATGCCCCGATGCCCCGGCACCCATCGCAATTCCAGTCTGTTGCGAGATGCCAAGGCAGTTAGGGCATTTAGGCATTTCTTTACCAGTTCAAATAGTAACTGGTCGGAAAAAAGTGCTTTTAAACCCTTTGGCTATCTGTGAGTATCATACGATCACTAAATGAAACACGGAACATTGACTACCCTTAGGTAAAGCATTGCTGCTGGGTCGAAATTGTTAAGTCATTGGTGTTGCCATGGTAGCAGACAGAGTTATCTTGTGTTATTCATTTTTCTGCATTTTATATTTTAGTCTGGAAAGTATGCACATTCTTGTAAGTGCAACGGAGATTCAGAGAGGGCATTTTCGTGTGATGATCTTGTGCCATTTCAAATGTGACTTAAATGAAACGCAGTCACTTGAGCTTTTGAGGGGGGGGGGACTTTCGGGAATTTTTCTCCTTCACGTGTTACTGTGTTCCGCTGGTTTGGAGAATTAAAGCGGGGGCAGCAATCTCTTAAAGAGGAAGAGAAGAGTGACAGTGACTGAGAAGAACACATCGCCTCTGTGAAAATAATGATCAGGAAGATCTACCAGGACATTGAACTGGCATCAGCGATTAGTTCGCCGTGTGTTTCAATCATCCTTTATGAACACCTTAGTGTAAAAAAAAAAAAGTCTTCAAGATGGGTGCCCCATAATTTGTCTGAAGCAGAGAAGCTCCACAGGGTGGAACGATGACGAGAAGTGCTGCAAAGATTTTAACTGTGGAAAGTTTCGCCATGTTTCAGATATTCTTATGGGTGATGAAACATGCAAATATCAGTTTGATCCAGAAACGAAACGCCAGTCCTCCATCTGGGTTTTCCCTAATGACCAAACACCCGTCTAAATCAAGAAGTCAAGGAGTTTGGGAAAGAAAATGGTTGTCTATTTTTTCTGCACAAGTGATCAGGTGGCAACTACTGTACTCGAAAATCAGAGAACTGTTACTGCAAAATGATGCACAGAAGTTTGTCTTCCGAAAGTGTTTAAAAAATCCAAGAACGGCGTCCAAAGACAGGACTAAGGGACACTTTGTTGCACCACGAAAATGCATCAGCTCACACCGCTAATGTAACAATGAAGTTTCTGCAAAGAACTGAGGCAAAACTAACGACTCGTCTATCCCATAGTCTCTAGTGGCCGCATTTTAAATGTTTTTCTTTTCTTCTTTGTATTTTTCAAATATTTTTGCCCCATTTCCAGGAATCTATAAGTACATAGAATGGTTCAAAAGTGTTTAACCCCATCAGAAAGCAGAGTAGGCTGGCAAATAGAAAAGCAGAGAAGCGACATTTTCCCGCTAATGGACCCCGAGGGCAAGTCCACATTCCGACATCAAGATATTTGACACAAGAAAAAAAACCTTCACTCTGGTATCGCAATGAGAGTATGTTCTGGCTTTTGCGACAGACACCGAAATACCATTAGCTTCTTTTTAGCCTACTATGCTTCCCTGGACCTTTTACGATCGTTGTAGATATAGAACACATTAAAAATGTTTAACTTTAAACTTTTGAAATCGTATTTATTTGAAAAGTTCTTTACTGTTATATTTATCTTCGTTGAGTGATTAATAGGTTTATTGTAAGCTAGGATACTTAAACAGTAATCACTCGGAACTTAGTTATCTTAATAATATAATCACGAGAACTTTCAAATGACGAGAGTAAGAGATTTTGTAGTACTAGATTGGTTTAATGACGTAAACCTACAAGATTTATTTCACACCGAAAGAAGGCATGGTTTTGTGCTTTTGTGATTAACAGTTCTCTAACAATTAAATGTTAACGAAAACTTATATAAGTATTAGTTCATTTGGTACAAATGGCCTAGTGGTAACCATACTTGCTATTTGGGACCAAGGTTGCGGGTTCAAACCCGGTTTTAGAGCTTAAAAATCCCAATGTCTTCCTCCGGAAGGGTAGTAAATCCGTGGTTCACCTGAAGTCTGAAATAAGAGGCCTCTAAGCTTAGCTTTTCGACCGTTTAATGCTCTGAATTGATTAGGACACTGAGATGTTAAAGAGAGTTCGTAAATAAACTACTAAGTTCATAGATAGGCTTTTGCAGTTGACATGTGTTGAATTATATTGAAATATATTTAATTAAATAAAATGTATTAAGTAGGTTGAAGTATATTTAATTATGCTGGTATGTATTTAATGGGATTTAAATGTATTTAATTAATTTGACATGGCTGCATCATTTCGACTGAGAACAAGCAATAAAGCTCTCTGTCCATCATCACAACACACACACACACACAAAAAGCAAATGTTCGCTTCTGTTGGAAAAATTATGTTCATCTCATTTTTCAATATTCAAGGAAAGATTTACCAGCATGTCATAACTGGACTATACTACACAGATCTACTGAAAACTCTGCAAGGCCATATCATACGCAAAAGGTCACATTTTCGTGAAACAAGCTCAAAACTGCACCACGGTGGTCGCACGTATTGTTACTGAATATGTCACAAAAATTAATATGAAGTGTGTCTCTCACCCTCCCTATAGTTCATGTTTAGCCTTGTAAGACTTTTTCCTTTTCTCTAAATTAAAGAAACATCTTCCTGGGAGGCATATTCTATCATAAGAAACGCAAGTGCGTTGCATCCAACGGGAAGTATTTTATACATCGTTAAAGCACACATATTGCATTTAATTCCCATTCTTTAAGAACACAGCTTTAAATATCTTGCCCGAGCGTTCTACCTGGACATAGCGCAAAATGGTAGGAACGGACAACTAAAATTTTTAAAATACTTCAGTCCTTTTATGGCAAAGCCTGCTCTGACATTAACAGAAGCGCGGAACCGAAACTGTGTCAACATTATTCAACCTGTGTTATCTTAGAAACAGTAAATTATTAGCATCTGAAATAAACAAATTTCGAAACTGATTTCTGCACTAGTTTATATTTCATTTACTTATCTGGAAATACCACGCACTTTAAAACTTAGCTTGTCACGCGGTATCAGAGATTTAAGAGGTTGCTCAGATACATTTGAAAATACTAAAAGGTTATTTTCATCGCCAAGAAAATAAAAATTTAAAATCCCTCATTTTAAAACTTTTTTCCTAGCTATTCAAAGTAATTTTGGACTTAATTATTTAGCCTTAAACATTGTTTTACTACTTTTTATCAAATTCTTATTGAAGTTGTACACATGAAAATATTTTTGAAACGTTTCCTCAAATCCCCCAACGATCCTGCTAGTTAGGCGCCAAAAATGACGACGAAAAATTATATATATTAACCAACAAAACAGAACCACCAGGGGCGAAGGGTTAACCTAAAACGAAAATTTAAAAATCGTATTAGCAACCACAATTTCTGTTTTTTTTTTCTCTCAAACAAAACTCGGTATTACAATTGAAATATAAAATAAGAAAAGTAGTTTCTGAAAATCAGGAAAGTCGGGCCATTATGAGTGCCTATTTACCTGAAACCCAAATTTTAAAAATAGCTTAAATGACCGTAATATTTGTTTCATTGCAACAAAACTCGTTTTTTTTTTTTTTTTTTTTTTTTTTTTCCTTTTTTGAATAGTGTTTAACGCACGTTTTTACTGCTGAGGCACCGCAGGCGGTGGACACCGATGATACATGAAATAAATTGATATATTGGGAAAGGATTTTTTTTAAAGGAAGGAAACGTTCCAGGCCTAAGATTAGGGTACATTTCCGGCATTTGCCATTTATAAGGAACTGTGGAAAACCTGGAAAATACCTCAGTCAGAGAGGATGGTCCTGGCTGGATTCGAACCGCAGACCTCCCGCTCACGAGTCCGCACCTTAACAACCTTGGCCACTCGTGGCTGTGCAAAACTCGGTATATACCATTAAAATAAAATAAGAGAAAATCGTTTCTGAAAATTAGGGAAATCGGACCATTAGGAATAAGGGTATACCTGAAAATCGACATTTAAAAAGCACTCTAGCGTTTAAAATTCTCTCAATATTTTTTTTTAAAAAAGACAAATTAACTCGTATTTTATAAGGATGCATATGAAGACATGGGAAGAAAAACGACAAATGAAACTTTTTATTGAAATTCTACTTACGCTACTGTTAGGTAGGGTGAAGTTCATGCTTTTTTCAGATATATTAATTTACTCAGCACTCCCATCCCAGAAAGAAACTTTCTTTCTCATATGTTTCTAAAATGCTTATACTGTAATAGCCGGAAAAATGATGTAGTGCCTTTATTTCTGTGTTCAGCATGGATAAAAGCTAGAGACGCCAGCGATGCCAACTTTGCGGTCCTAGTGCTGCTGATGTGGGGCCACTCGTAACACTCCTGTGAATCACTTTTCCTTTCGCCGTTGCTGAATGCTGTGTCTCGCTGTTGACAGTCGTTCCTTGAGTAAGTCAGTTCATTAGCAGTACGCCTCAAGTGTTACACAAGACGGTGATCATCTGTTTGCCCGCCGATGGAGCAGCAAGAAATGCCTTGGGCTGGAGACTCCCTGAATGTTTTGTTTGAACTTTGTCTGTGATGTGTGTAGCGACACCATGACATGTCATCAGTAGTCGCCAATTTCTCCCCCCCCCCAAAAAAAATGCACATCGTCATTATACATTTCCAATAACTAACGGCAGATTTAAACGCTTCTGTCCTTTTGTACCTGTGTCAAATCCCATGGGACCCAATGTGCAAACAGCTTTTTCATATTGAAGTCCTCGTAAATAATGATGTGCAGAGTTGCGCAGTAGAGGCCTGTCTGACATTCCAGTTCATCAAACTTGTGCGTCTGTCAGTCACAACTTAGACCACGGTGTTGACAGACGATCAGTACGCACATACCTGTCGCTGGCAAATCCATTAACCAAGTTGTAAACTATCTTCTGTTTAGGAGTTTCTTGACCACATAACGCAGTAAAAAGTCTATGAATTTCTGCAGTTTTGACGCCTTCCTTCCACAAAAATCATGCATCTTTATCCACGCTTTTCTCCCATAGATGGCGTGGAATTTTATAAGACTATTAATGTAAATCATTTATGAACTTTCCTTTCTTGTATTTAGGTTTTTTAATTCATATCTTTTCGTTGTATATTTTGCTGCGATTACAGACTGCCATCTTCAAATCCTGCACATACAGGTTAGCAGGCTTTGCTATTTACCTGGAATACCTCTGTTATTGGCTGCCTAGGTGATCAGGATGATAGCTTTGGTTATTATATGCAATAAATTATGTTTGTTTCATATAAACTGCAGTCCAAAATGCAAGGCTGTCACTAAACAAACTGAAGACGCAGTTCATTTCAAACGGACCTGAAACTCCAATGAAACTGTTGGAACAGTCCTCACATATGTGAGCGAATATACAACCTAGAACAACAGATTTCGTTCCATGATAAAATGGAAAAATAAGTACAGTGAAGGATCTCATTAACCTGGAAAGCATTTTGGGCCTTTAAGTATATATTGTTAGACCAAACAATAACACCGTCACGGTGACCGAGGTCGTTAAGGCGCGGATTCGTGAGCGGGAGGTCTGGGATTCGAATCCCACCAGGACCGTCCTCCCTGACTTGGTTTTTTCACGTTTTTATGTCTTCATTACTGGAAAATGCCGGGGAGGTACCCTAAACATAGGCCTGGAACGCTTCCTTGCTTAAAAATAAATTTTTTCCCGATATATGTATCATCAGTGTCCACTGCTTGTGGTGTCTCAGTAGTAAAAACGGGCGTTAAACACTTAAAAAAAACACTAAGTAAGAAAATCAGATTCCAGACGCTCTACACCTGTGTATACCCTGTATTGCTATATGGGTGCCCGAACATGGCCACTACAAAGAACAAAATTCAAATATATATAAAGGAACGCAAGATCCTGGGAATAACTTTGAAGGACAAAATGCCTATAGTATTAATAAATCAGTTATCTCAGACAACAGACATCGTACAAATAGCTAACAGCAGCAAATGGCAATGGGGCGGTCAAATCGCAAGAATGCAGGACACAGTGGACCTACAAGACGCTGGAATAGGAAAAAGGACACAAGGCAGACCCAGAAGAAGATGGACAGATCTCTTCAAGGTCCAGATTGGTCAAGAGTAGCAAGAGAAAGAGAAAAATGGAAACTAGTGCAGTGAGAAGTGGAGTAACCAAAGAACAAATCAAACAGTGTCTTAAACAGCATACGAACAACTAGCGTGGAATAACTCACCACGTTAAGAAAAAGCGAACTTTCCCTACTTGTTAGGAGGCCTTTGCTCTTAAGGGACACAATAGGCTATCTTTGCCTTTATCCAGACATGCTTACGCTATCAGCAAATAATCCCAAATAACGTCCACATACTTTTGCTATAGACAAATACGGCTGAAGTAGATAGTTTAACTATGAACTGTGGACCTAAGGTAGCTAAGCAACATGTCCAGTCTCGGTAATGAGCATGCGTTGCAAAGCTTCCGAGGTAACTGTAATGAAAGATGTTTCGCCAAGGCTCCTCCCAGCTGTGACGCGAATGAAGACATCAAACCCATTACGCAGCACTAAAGCATCACGGTGTGAAGGTAATTAAAGGTACCGCCTGATATTGATTCCTGCTGAACAACAATCATAGAAACAGTTCTTTCTTACCACTGTGTGTACACTCGCTTTCTCTATCAATGGGCATCTGTCTGTCACAGAGGTAGTGCCGATGTTTTCCTTAATAGCTGTCCACACTTAAAACTGAATACAGAAATCACTGAGGGTCCGATTAGGAGAGTAGGGGACTTGGGGAACATTTTAAGTATTGTTTGTCTTCTGAAATGTGATACGTTTGTGAGTGAACCTTTCTTGATAATTCCTAGATATTGAAATGAAATGCAACATGTTTTCAAGGCTCTTCCATTCATCTTTTCTATAACTGCTATTATTTTTATTAATGCAAGCATACGCTGCAAAATATAAGTTTAAATTGTAATTTTTTGTCGTTTTGTGCAGCCTTCTTTTTAAGTAAAATAAGTTAAAATTGTTTTTCTCTCAGGGAAGCTTTTGGGGACATACCAGGGGATATGAGGCCTCCTGCCGCTTCCATCCCATTGTCTTATTTCTTAACACCGAACTTTTACTTTACTAATCTCAAACATTCGTTCATTCATTATGCAATTATGAAGGCTATTAAAATAGATTGAAAGTGTTTCTTTTTTTCCTCAATGCGCAGAAGAGATACGGTAAAATAATTTTTCATGAGAAGAATCACATCACATGTGATTGGTGGGGGGGGGGGGGGAGCGAAAAGCGCATGCGTGTTAGTATTGGACCCGAGCAAAGAGTGAGTGTTTGCCAATCGACTGCGTAAAATGGAATCACTTCGTAACGAGAAATACGCTGCTGTGAAATTTTGCTTCTATTTGCGGAATTAGTATGGAAGCGTACGCGGTGCAGTAAGCATGATGCTACTTTGCTGCTAGGGTCGTGTTTCAATATCAAAGCAGAACCTTCCGTGTGCTCCAACTGCTGCAGTGAATGAAACGCAGCTGCGGGACGATTGTTGCACATGAGGCGCGTCTGTGCCAGATTAATGCCGACGCCTGATTAGCAGATGGTTCGTTTATGGATGACGCTCTGTAACATCTCAGCGTCCCATTCAATTCAAGGCGTGAAATGGCCGAAAATTTTTGCTCAAAGATCTCTTTTTTCTGTCATGACGTTCTTTTACGGGAAGTAAATCTAAGACACAGAACCCACGGCTTTACTTCCCTTTCGAAGGAGTCATATTTAGGATTTTACGTCCGAAAAAATCCATGGACCCTGAACCCGCGACCTTGTGAAAGTGGATGTGTGTCGGAAGCTTCAACATCTGGTAGCGGAGCATGGCGAGTCATTCTGGAATTTCATCGTTACAGGTGATGAGACTTGCTTGATTTCCCCATTACGATCCCGAAAGCAAACAGGGGAACTCAGTCTGAAAATCACATGGTTGCCCAACACCAAAGAAGTGCAAGGTTGTTCGGTCGGTAGGAAAGTTTATGTGATTTCCTTCTTTGTCTGTTCTGGAATGATTTATCAACATGAAGTCCCTCCGCAAACAACGAATAATTGCAAGTATTGTAAGACTGTTTTGAGAGTCCTGGCTAAACAAATGGAATACTAATATAAGTCCAGCGCTCTACAAGAATTGCGCGGTATTCGTAAGACACCGCTGTTGTTACTCATTGCGGAACGCCCTTCGTTTTTTCCCAATCTACCTATATATTTACCGAATTAATTATTGAGAATTGTATGAAACATTTACTCAGTCTGTTTTAATAGAATAGTCTTATACTTTCATCTTGGAATAAATATTCTTTATATATTTTATTCATTATATGAATACTCATTTTTTTATCCTACTACTGTCGTCATTTTTGCGACAGGAAGATAGTGGTTTAAATAAATATCATTTTCTCGGTGTTCTTTTCTTTTATTAACTTTGAAAGTAAAAGATGGTTCAATTTTAAGCAATAGCGTATGCATTTGTAAGTTGAATAAAAACGTATTGTTTTTTTTAAACAAAACTCACATACGCTGTTACTCGTGAAACCGTTTCTGGTGCGGGAATTGAAATCGAAAATAAACCGTTATCTTCAAGAATATCGTTCAAAGAAATTATCCATAATCCTATGTTTTTTTTTTCCCGCTGAGGCAATCTGCGGATGAACATTGATTTATTTTCTCAAAGCTTGGGGCCACATTATTTCTTTTAATTTATTACAGTCTTGCTCAAATATCATTTTAAGTTGACAAATCTATTCTATCTGTTTGTACGTTAAAACCTGCATTTAAATGTAACATAATTCCTAAATATTAATGAAACTTTCCATGCATAGGTATTTTACTGAATATGTGATCGATACTTGTGCTGCTCATCCACTATAAAATATTTAGGATTAATCACATGGTTCTATACATGCTAATTTTCATAGTAAAGACATTATGATAATTTTCATGCCTAAACTTAACAGAATACAATCAGTTTTTTGAATTTTGGCTAACCTTGTTTTATAATTATTTTAATAAATAAAAATATTATTTTTAACATGTTTGCGGCTTTAGGCGCATTTTTCCCATAAATCATTCATCTCAGCGTCTTCAGATTTTAAAATAAGTTAAAAAACACTTTACTTAACTTTACTGGTCAAATAATATGCATTTTTAAGCAAACGTTTAGTTTTTGAAAATATTTGTATATACTTTCATTATTTAATCCAAATTTCAAACCATATTTTTTCCCCCAGAACTCACACGCATGCATAAGTTAAAAGCTTTCACCATATATATAGTGCAATGTATTTTTCACGTGAACAAAATAATTCATAGCTCCATCTTACATAGTTTTTAAGAAAAGGGCACCTAAAGATAAAAATATACAAATTACGGCAAATGATGAAAAAGGGAAGATAAGTGCGTGTTATGTAACGCAGGGGTGTCCATATTTCAATATACATTTAGACCATTTAAATTTCCCAAACATGCGCGTAATTTGCAAACTATGTAGTTTCATACTGTGCATAAAACCAAAATTAATTTTTTAATCCAAAATCTGAAAACTGTAAAAAGGGAGCGGCAACCAGGCCGCCAAAATTTAAATGTCCATTTAATCCTTTAATGCCTCAAACACATATTATAAATAGCCAAAAATCGACTTTGATCCAAAATCTCTACCAAGTGTTCTTAATTTACACGTATAAATATGGCTCAAGTTACTCCCATTTCATTTCCTGTTTAAAACTGTTACTGATTTGAGAAGCTGAAATGCTCAGGCTTTCACGGCCAGAGTCTTGAATTCTAGCGTGCTTTTCCAGGCTTTCTGGCCGTAGTCTAATGGTCAAATTATATTTTTGCATCACTATTTGTCGGGATCCAATTGAGAGTAACACCAGACTGTACAAGCCCCCGTTGCTTCCTCGCGTTCGATGATGTTTCAATCGCGGACCACCCGGTAATACCGCGGGGTTGGCAGCGGCTTCCTTGCCACTGACAAATGATGCCACCCCCGCGTCAACTTTCACTTGCCGAAATTGAATTTCTTTCATCGCATTCTCCGTGCTTCGGGCCATAATTAAATCAGAGAATGGTAGCGGTGACATGGGCCCATAATGCGGGGCCTTCACCATTTTAATGCCTGTTAATAAAGAACAGCGGAACTGAACTGTGTCTTGTGGCGAAAGATGCCGAAAAGAGATGCGGTAGCCGCTAGATACCTCGCAAGGACAACAATATGCATAGTTCAAGATTTATTAAAGAAACACTATTCGTATGCATAATCGAAAATACGAAATAATTTACAACTTTCACAGAATAACGGAATTAACTCTTTAAATTCAAGGCCGAGGAAAAGAAATCTTTCAGTGGCTGTTTTTAGTTTTTCAGATGTCGAAAATCTCTTATCGGTGGGAAGTTTCTTTCAGCTTTGAGAATAAATAATATTCTGATAGAGTCAAATTAGATGAGTAAGGCGGATGTGATAGTAAATCATATCTCAAATGCTAAGTTCGGTCCAGAAATGTAGTATCAACAGAAAGTGCAACTTTTAAACATATCAAAGAAAGTATCCGGGCTTTGAATAATAAACCGAATTTCACTCAAATTGCCAAGCATAGTTCGAAAAAGTCATAATAGAATTTTTATTCTAAAATTAATGTAAGTGTATAATAAAGAAAGTCCTTAATGCGGGGCAGAAAATGGCTCCTAACTAGTACGTCACATAGAGGTCATGACAGTTGAGCTGTCTGGGCTTGCGCAATAGTTTGTAAAACATGGCCGCTCCATGGCGCAATTGCATCGTGGAAAAAACAACGCAGTTGTGTGATTCAGAGGGTATTGATGGGTGGAGATAATTAAAAACGGAAAATATAATGACGTAGGGCATACGAAAGTGTTCCAGATA
This sequence comes from Metallyticus violacea, assembly GCA_030762175.1. Classification (NCBI taxonomy): domain Eukaryota; kingdom Metazoa; phylum Arthropoda; class Insecta; order Mantodea; family Metallyticidae; genus Metallyticus; species Metallyticus violacea. The sequence goes on along the minus strand of CM060842.1, from coordinate 9,387,373 downwards.
GGTCCCAAGGCAGCTGGTAATCACAAGTAAGAAATGTTTTTCTCCGTCGTGTGCGCACTGTGAGCCAGAGAATAGGAGACAATCAATGTAGCGGAAGAGTCTGTCGTTTCCGACCAGTAAACTTTTCAAGATACAGACGTCCGTCTTGAGAGAGTAGTGCTGACGATCTGTGCTGGAAAACAAGTTGAAGTCTGCGACATGATCGAAACATCGCGGATTTCTCTCAGAAGGAGCGTTATTGCTTCATGACAACGCCCGCCCATGTATATCTTAATTATTTGGAATTTGTGATGTTGAGAATTTTGTCATATTGTCCTATTAGGGCCAATTGATTGGATCTTTGAAATATAATTTGTGGAGTCAGATGACGAGGTAACAAGGCCGCACAAAAATGTATTGACCAGTGTTGTATAGCTGACAAGTAATAGAACATTTAATTTGGAAATATTTATATCTACCCCAAAAAGCAATAAAGTCCTTTTGACTCAAAGTAACCCTCCATTTGACTTTTAAATGTGACTTCATTGCCGATTCATTTTTAATGATTGTCAAACTATGGTTCACCATTTCCAAAGGCACTATCGCGCTCGATGCAATAGCTAGCGACCAGTTTTTTTAATAGTGTTTAACGCCCGTTTTTACTACGGAGGCATCACAGGCGGTGGACACTGATGATACATGAGATGAAATGATATATTGGGAAAGGATTTTTTAAGTAAGGAAACATTCAAGGCCTAAGTGTAGGGCACTTCCCGGCATTTGCCATTTATTAGGACTGAGGAAAACCTGGAAAAACCCTCAATCAGGGAGGACGGTCCTGGTGAGATTCGAATCCCAGATCTCCCGCTCACCTCCCGCAGGCCTTAACGACCTCGGCCACCCGTGCCGATTCTAGCGACCAGTGAGCCTTATTAGTAACACTATTTATAAATGTGTCATTTTTAAAATAAATAAAACATCGCATTACTTTTGTATGTACATCATTTGTTTATTTCATATAGTCGTGTTTCAATATTTTGGGCCATTAAAAATTAATTAAAATAGACAGATACAAAGTGGAAGAGAGTTTAGCTAAAAGAGAATGAATAAAACTTGAAAAACTACACTAGCGCACCTCGTGTCAATTTTGATACGTAGAAACCGAATAGGTCTTTTAAATTAGCCCATAGGTCTCAGTTTTTATTTATATTTAATTCATGACTTTGGCAAAAGTAATATGTAAGGTATATACTGAGGCTTTGTTACTTACACTACGTAAAATGGATACTAAATAAAATTTAAAATTTAAAACTTAATTATTACGTTTGATAATGTTTGTACTTGGCCAGTTCCCTAATACCTAAACTTATTGTGTGTCACGTACAACGTCGGTCCTGGCGGTGTATTGGTAACAATACTTGCCTTCTAAACCCAAGGTCGCGGGTTCGAACCCGGCCAGGATCGATGGATTTTTTCGGGCGTAAAAATCCTAAGTATGGCTTCCTTCGGAAGGGAAGTAAAACCGTGGGTCCCGTGTCGTACATTTACGGCACGAAAAAGAACCTCAAGCCTAAAAGAAGAGACCTCTGAGCAAAATTTGTCGGCTGTTTCACGCCCTGAGTTGAATGGGACGCTGTTGACCTGAGCTGTTAAAGAGCGTCCTTAAACAAACAAATCAATCAATCACGTACAGCTTCATTACCGCAAGTCCCTTGTTGGGATGGGAGCGCCGGAGCCGAAGTTTGCATAAATCGTAAGAGATAAACATACTAATGAACGTGTTAGTCATTCTTTTAAACTTGTTCAGAGCGAAACTTTCGTTTGGAGTTTCGGCTTGATAATTTAGTCAATTGCTGTAATTCTTTGAAAGAAGGTGGTGGTGTGTTATTGTTGTGAGAGACGCCAGTGTCGTAATCACCCACACAATTTTGTTATGTTTGTGGAAAGTTCAACAAATTCACAAAAGAAAAATTCTATTAGCTTGCGAAAACAGTTTATTTACATTATTTTGACTTCAAAGATTGGCGATGAAGATAATAAGTTGGTTCTAAAACATTGTTACCGTACTCGTATACTTGTATAGCCATTTTCACAAAGTGGTTATATGGTAAATGAAACATAATAGAGGACAGTGTTAGTAGCAAGAGTTCTTCCTCAGTTGCACATTTTCGTTGTCCCGCAGATAAGGACGTTTTTAAAGGTAGAGATTTTTGAAAGTAAACTAACAAGCGTGGAACTGGGTGGCCTGGCATGCTTACAAGACAGCGGTAGAAGGTAAAAGAAAGACGAACAATGTGAAAATTTACTGGACACATTACTACAATGTTATAAAGAAAGGGGTTGTAAGATGTCACTAAAAATGCATTTACTTCATTCACACTTAGACTTATATCCTGAAATTTTGGATGGACAGGGAGAGCGTTTTCGTCAGGACATAGCCACAATGAAAAAATGCTATCAATGACGTTCGGAAATTTTTGCTGGTTTATGAAGAGGGACAACAATTCTGACTACAAGAGAAAGCCACAAGACAGCAAACATGTTTAGAACCTATGAAGATGTGTATTTTGTTATTTATATTTTAATGTTTCATTCGGTATATATATATATTATATATATATTATATATATATCGGTATATATTATTGCTTTTTTGACTAACAAATACCTTTCATTGTCCTAAAAATAGAACCAGCGCACTGTTTTCCATGAAAATAAAATATTTTCACTCTGGAGTTATGATTTATTTATGTTCCCTAGTGCTATTAAATAGCATACCAAACTTAAAGTTTTGGAAATACATTTTTAAGGACTGACAAAGTATAAGAAAATTCAGCAGGAGTAAGGCGCTATTTATATTTTAGAGCGAAGAACATTTTGTGGCAAATGCCATTGACACCTGAAACAGTTTCAAATAAAAAATTAAATCCAGAAACGTTAACTGATAGATTAGTGAGGAAAACTCACTAGCTAATAGAAGGGAAAGTAGAAAACAAAGAAAGGCGATTAAGAGGGGGGGGGGGGGAAGAGAGAAGAGAAAAGTACACAGAAGATAATAGAGAAAAAACAAGCAGCAGCACAAACTGCAATGAAAGAAAAACAAGCTGTAAGAGTTAAAAAAAAAGTATGGAAATTAAAGGAAAAGCAGAACAAGAAATAGAAATACAAAATGAATCGTATATGAAATTCGCTAATAGAATACTTAAAACTTGTGAAGACCAAAGGAAGCGCAATAAGTTAACAAGATGTAAAAGAGACGTGAAAAATAAAAATTTAAAATGAGTCACGAAAATCGCCTATAGAAATGCCTAATGATTTTTAAAAACTCGAAGGCCAAAAGAAAGTGTATAAGTGAGATAAATCCGGATTAAAAGAACATAATTATAGAAAGCTAAAATGAAAAATAGTTATAGAAAGATGAGAGAAAAAAAGAAAGAGAAATGAAGAAATAGAAATCCAAGATAAATCATATATAAAATACCTAATGCTAAAGAACTTGCGAAGACCTAAGAAGAGGGAGCAGAAAACTACCGAACAAAGAGCTAAACTGTATGCTCCACTTAATATCTTGAGCACATGCGCACTTGACGGCGCCAAAGCACGAAACATGAAAGGAACCCGCTTTAGACCGCAAACCATCGCGTGGAATAAATTGAGGAGCGATTCATTTGTTAATTGAAACGGGTTTGTTGCGGCCGACCGCCACACCTCGCGCGGCAGCACCATCACAGCTTTGTTTATCAAAAGGCTTTTGTTTTCAATGAAAAGCCAAACCGCACGTAGTCGTTAGGATCCCAGTCTCTCACGCCAATTGTTACGTATTTGTATTGCTTTTCCGAAGAAATTTTATTTTAATATAATCATGCGAAGCCATTGTGTCTCACCGGAGCTTGTAATTCTGTGGTATTGAAAAAAGAGACTCTGCAATTTAAACGGGTTTAGTTGAAGAAATAAAAGAGACGAGAAAAGCAGCTCTGCCACCTGGTGGCGAGTTTCTTTACAACATGGGACAATAGTTGACTCGCAACACGCGATGCAAGATTTTACTTCAGTTGCTGGAAATGCAAAGGAAAAGGCGGTGGTATTATATGGCAATATAATTACTTCACTCTGTCTTGTGTTCTAAAATTAGCTGTTTGTCTTGTTCCCATTCCTGCTGGAGTAAAGTCTCCAGGCAGCACCTGCAGGTGAGAGTCGAGTTTGCCATGGCAACAAGTTTGAATCACAAATTTCTTCTGCACGCTGCCAAATTTGTATAGCCCAAAGAGCGGACAGAATGAAAGTTCTCTTCCACCTTGACCTCACCACACTGATAAATGTTGAAAGATACGAAATTCTTCAATTAAATACAAGCCGATCTCAAATTATCCTTGATTGTAGATCTCCTATAAAGATCTTTCGCTTTTCAGCATCTTCACTGATCGATTACAACCTGAGAGAAAAGAAAAGAAAAACATAATATTAAATATTTTTAAAATTACCCATTATTATATGTGTATTATTATAATTCCATTTATTTTTAACATGATATAATTTTCCAAACATTTTACAACAACTTTTACATATTCGGATATCATTATGAGTCTGTAATTTCCTTTATTGTATGACCATGAACAGAATGTTCTAGTTTTTACCTATAGAATAACAGAAAGTAGCACAGCTAAATTCATAACACAACAACACACCCTTCGACACTCGGTGATACTCTCAGAAGCGGATGTTTCCTCTTCTTTCTTGTATTACAGCTTGCAACCTTACGGACATGCTGCGGATCAAGGTCCTTCGGTTTTCTTGTGGCATGGCCTCCCATTGCTCACGCAAAGTCTGCCGAAGTTCGTTGAGGCTCTCAGGAACACGTTGACAAACTTTTCCCCCCATTATGTCCCAAAATGCTCAATGGGGACGAGGTTAGAGCTTCGTGCTGGCCAAACTAGCGCCTGAATCCCCACCTCCAAGTCAGAGTTGATTTTTGTGGGGAACGGGGATCTGAATGCAAACCGGTACATTAGGAAACTCTTCCTACATGTGTTGACAATGAGTTCCGCTTCATGCATGGCAATACCCGTCAACATGTGACCCACGCAATGACTGCTTAACTTGAGAACTTAAGAGATGAGGCGAATATTGCGGGTGTGGATGATCTTCCCTTCCCTATCACTGTCGACTGTGTGAGCTGTGCTTTACCGTGGAGAACAATGGCATTGTTCAACATTTCTTGCAATTGTGACACAAAATGGCCTGTAATACTAGACATTCACAGTGGTACCCTTACGCACTGGATAACACACAAGCAGATCTTGACAGTCGTACGACAGAATGAGGATGACCATGCATTTTGTTGGTGGAGGAGTTTGGCGTAACTTACGTTTGTGTGGTAACCCAGGGTAATTTCATCTGTAGAAATCGTCTGTGTCCTGGGAAAAGAAATATAATACATGATAAAACTAGAAATTCAGTTCTGGTATAGGCAACAACGAGCCGGGATGGAGTATTGCAAATTTTATTTTATTTTTGACTCAGGATGACGCTATGAGTTATGGGCCATGAGCCCTTGCCCACTTTTTATCAATTGCAATGATGCGATTCAACATGGCATCCCCTTCTTCCTGAAATATCGCCAGATTGAAGCGACATGTTTCGTAGCGAGTTCACTTCTGTACCTCACTTAATGTGACAACCACTTTGGACACATTTTCCGCATGTTCAGGTCCTCCCATAAAATTCGGTGCACTGTTTTTGCTGTAATCCCGTTTTCTCTTCTAATTCCACAAGTATCCAGCACCTATCTTCATGTAGGCACTGTTCCATCACCATCACCCGTACAGCCTTGTCCGCGGACACAGGAGGCCCACTGCCGGCAGATCGGCAGTCGATGTTCTGCCTTGTTTGAAGGCCTCTGTCCACCTTGCCACTGTTCGATAGAGTAGGACACGTACAACCAGTGCTTCCTGTAGCTCTGTGTGGCATTCTCGTGCATTCCTGCTGCGCAGAAATGCTGTTTTCACACACGACAGACACACTCACACGTTCACTCATCGTGACCTCCATTCCTGACCACTGAACTTTGGGGCGTGCTGAGACACACTGTTCTGCTCACATACACCACATGTGGCTTCATTCAAAAGTACATATCATACATTTTCAATCATATATCTTATATTTTTATGTTGCCCCCTTGTTTGCGAGAAAAAAAATAGTTGTCATGATTTGTGAATTATTCCTCGTAGTTTCCAGATAGACCATCCCGACTCCGGAGAATCCCCCACTCCAAGGAGTTTGAGGCTCTCAGAAGAGCTGCTCTCAGATCAGACGTCAGGGTAGAAACCTTTCCAAAACGCAAGTTACCGTCACAACGCACCAGCCCACCTTGCCTTGTTACTTTTGATCCTGTAATAGAACCAACAGAATAAAATTGCATGAAATGGGAGAGCGGAAAATTCGTGAAAAGAAAAGACCCATTCCAGCAATCAGGAAACCAAGAAAATGTCCAAAATCAGGATGACTGGCATCAAGGGATTTAAGGTCAGAACCTCCTCCGAATGCAAGTTCCAAGCGTTATGGCCAGAGCCACCTGGTGATACCGCTGTTACTGTCAAGCTTCCCTGCATCTAGAACGATCATATGAGAGAACGTTAGGAGCCTGGCTGAGGTCCGTTTACTGCAGTTCTCCGTTCTACCCTTCCGGTGTATTCCTTATCTCATAGCTTCCACCCAGAGTTGCCCTCTTAGATACAAAAAGCCATCAGAAGGCTTGGTGCCGAAAAACTGCTCAGTCCCACTCTATTCCTGTCCAATGTACCTACTTCTAAGATAAAAATTTAATCTTATAATCATAAAAAAACGGTCGATTATTTAATTACTATTATCAATACAAAAGAAAAGTTAAACATTTTTTTCCAATCACTTCAACTAAATAAAAACGTATTGTTATAGTTATTGTTGTTGTAAGAGCAAATAACATTTTTAATTCCTTAATTTATTTAAAATTTTAGTGTTTACTACATCTGCCCTATTCACCAGATCTGACTCTACGGGATTATGTTCAAAAGTGCACACAATAAATGACATTCAACTCAAACATTTTCTAGGTGGTTTTGGAGGCTGGAAGAATGCGAAGAGTTTTTGAAAAGTGTCCATTGTATTTTTGATTATAAAATTTATTTTTTGAGAAGCTGCTAAAATCTTGGGTCGTGACACTCTTAGAGCGCGTCCTCCCGAGTCTCTCAGTACTAGCTCACAAAACAGCTTGTTGGACCGGCAGTTGGAGGCGTGAGCCGTAGCAGATAAATCTCAGTGAGGCAACAGAGAAATTAGCGTCGTAAAAATTAAACCTTAACTGTTCGTGCAGTGCAGCGTCAAACGTGTTGGCTTGTTAGAACCGCAGGCAGAAAGATTAGGTCTGGATCTTTATTTCACAGCCGTTGTATTGTAATATTGAGATGGATCACATTCTACATACATATGGGCGGGGATTTTAGGTGACACACATGTTAAGACCTTTTGTATGTCGTCGTTTCTTATCAGAGAAGTCATGTCATAGTAAAGAAAGTGCCAATTTACATAAAAGTTTGGTTTCTAGGGTAAATGATGTACACAAATATAAATATCATTTCATAGTTTAGCTGCTAGATACCTTTGAAGTTAACAATCTATCACACTTATTTATTTAAGTTTACAAGAATTTCACGTTATGATATTTCATTATTTTAAATCGTTATTAGAGCCAAAAATTCCTTTAAACACTGCAAAAAATACGTTTGGAGATGAAACACCAAGATAGTTTTACGGAATTATAATGTGGACACACCTGTATCATTGACGATTTCCGTGGGGTGAACCTGCTACGTGTACAACGGCAAAAATATTTGACATTGTGTGTCAAATGATAAAGATTAACGAAATGTGATGATAAGCCATTAACAAAGTTACAAATTGATGTAAAGTGCTACATGTTTGAATGAGGTACCTGAGGCTATTGTCACTGCGTGGAAATTGGTGGCATTCGACACGAGACAATCGATGTGTACAATAGCTAAACAGCAGTCGCAAGAGGCGGCATCTCTGAGTGTACAACCCTCGAGCAGCGCTTCACTGCGGGCAAAAGGTATAAAAATCAAAGAATATTCACAAAGAAATGTTTCCTATCTTCAGTGTGAACTTCAAGTCATGTCAAGCTGTTTACAATTGGGTGCAGAAGTTCTCTGAAGGGCAGACACGTATCGAAGATGAACACCGCGTCGGCCGGCCAACGGAGATTGCCACAGAGGCGAATTTGCGACGAGATGAAGACTTGATCCGAGCCGACAGAAGGCTGCTGCATAAAGAGAACAGGTTAGAGCTTTCACAGTTTGTGCATGATGAATGCCACGCATGCTGACCCCACAACATGCAAAGAATGAATCTGGGACTACAGCATCTCAATCGCCACCACGATGAAGGGCACAATATGCCAGCCCGAATTGTCACAGGTGATGTCTTTTGTTCACCATTACCAGCCCGTGACAAAGCATGCGTCAATGTAGTGGAAATATCCTGCGTCGCCTGCCAAAAAGATGTTTAAAGTGGTATATCCGCAGGGAAAGTGATACTCTCTGTCTTCTGAAACATTCCAGCCTTAAGGAAAAACCGTAAATGCCGACTGCTACTATAACATCCTCAGGGAACTTCTAAGGCCATTTAACGGAAGCGACCATAATTCCTCATCAAAGGCGTATTACTCTAGCATTACAGCGTGCATTCTCAAAGCCAACAAGACAAACGAGGCCCAAAGAATTTTATGCTGCTGGATTTCAGGGGCTTGTGAAACGATGGGACAAGTACCTCAAAGTACAGGAAGATAATGTTGAGCTATAAAAGCATTTTTCGAATCAGTACTGTTATTTGTTTAAGTTCTATATCCACTTGCTACTCACTTAATGACTTACCCTGGTACTTACGTCAAGATTTATACTTTTTTGGAGATAGGTATGAGTTAATAAAAATATTCCCCATAATAATCATATTGCTGTAAGGAAGCTGTGTGCTCGGTGGGTGAGGGGTGCATTCTCTAGCACGTTACTGGTTTGCGCTGTCCCCAACATGACTCCGTGACTGTTATAAATGAAGATCTTACCTCCAGTTCCCTTTGGACACAAAATTTTGCACCAAAACAATACCCATTTGAATCATAGACTGTAGTTGTGGCATTACGTAAAATAAATTTAAATGACGTGCTGCGCATCATGATAAACAAGTCATTGATTATACCAAAACAGCAAAAAGCCTGGTTGTGATCTACGATGTGCTTTCGGAAAGTATTTAGAATAGTAGTTTTTTGAATCTTATTTATTATGCAACAGTCCAATGTACATGAGTTTTGTCAATGTACTCTACACGTTACTGTCTTTCTAGTAACTTTATAATGGCATCCGGAAACCATTGGTTGAGAGTAGTACATCACCATACGTGGACAGCTGTCGTGTAATCAGACAGAACAAGATTCGGTGAATATGGTGCGTGCGGCATAACAATGATCAGCGATGGTAGTGTTACTGGTGTGCGGCCGTCCATTAATTTTGGAGGAACACTCCTCTCGACCACTTGCGCTTTTACCGTTACTGAATTCTCTATCTGAGCCATGTAAGGGGTCTTACTGACAGTCCTTCCTTGAGGAAGACAGTCCATAAGCAGTATGCCAGTGATCATCTGTTTAAGTAGATTGACAGTACAAAATATCTTGGGCCGGGTACTCCCTGGATGTTTCCATTGCAGGTGTGTGGTAGTGACGCCATGACTCGTCCCCAGGAACCAGTTTTTTAAAAATTCCGAATCTTCATAATGCATTTAAAGTAGTTGATGACAGGCTTCAATGCGCCTATGTCAAGTCCGGTGGAACCCAATGTGCACATGCCTTTTTCATGTTCATTTGTCGTGAATAATGGTGTGCAGTGTTGCGCTACCAAATGTCTGTCTGCTATTCCAGTTCATCTAAGTTTATGTACCTATCAACAATACTCAATCCAGACACAACCTCAGGGAGATGTTGACGGAGACCAGTACTCACGTTCTTGTGTGCAGATTTCCTGAAGCTAGCGAATCCATTGACCCAGTTGTAAACGCTCTTCCATGCAAATGCTTCTTGGCCAAATGCCCCAATTCAACACCTATGTAAGTTTTGACGCCTTTCTTTCACAAAAATAATGCCTCCATTTTGTCCAAATCTTTCTCTCGTTGACAACAAATGAACACTGTCCTTCCGCTACACACTCTGCTTAAAACCCGCTTATTCGTGAAACACTGCCATTGTAAATCATTTCCGAATGCCCCTCCTAGAATGGCATAGCTAGGTGGCCCACACATGCAATAAAATCTTCTCTTTGATTCACACATTAATACGTGTAGCAAAAGATCTACCTCTGAATCAAAAAGAATTTCATTCAAGTGCTTGTTATGCTTTACATTGATATTGTTTCATCGTCTGAATACTGGAGAGATCGACTGATCATAATGCCATGTTCGTTTTTGTCTTTTATCACCTGTAAATTTGATTATGTGACGCCCCTCTGCAATCAACTGTCATGGATACCTCTAAAAGAATGTAGGACTTTCCATTTCCTTGCGCTCCCGTTCAAAATCCTCAGTCAATAAATGGCCTCTCGCTTCATATGCCTGTCCCTACTCCGAACCCGGAATATGGCTTTACTGTCTACCCCTAGTCACCCAACCTCATTCAGCATGTCAGTTCTTACAATCTGGAAATCCCTTCCTCCTTAAGTCATAGACTGTCGGATAATAACGCAATTTAAGCGTAGATTAAATTTTAATCTCAATTCTAGGAATCACAACAGTTAGTTTCTTCTTCTTCTTCTTCTTCTTCTTCTTCTTCTTCTTCTTCTTCTTCTTCTTCTTCTACATATTCTTCTCTTTCCTCCCCTGCTTCTACTCAAGAAGAATGTTTGAGCAAGTTGATTTCTAACACTATTTTTCAACTCTTTAACTTTATTGTAAATATGTCATATTTACATATTTCGCTGGCCTCAACTCTTACCAGGGTAAATAAACGAATAAGATAAATAAATACACATTTGAAAGCTTAATTTCCTATAACTATTGTTTGATATGTTTTTGTACGAAAAAGATAGTAGTAGACTTCCATTTAGCCGTGATATTTCTATTTGCAGTCATTATCTGTAGGGACTTGGTTTTCAGGTATGAAGTTGAAGAAGGAGCCTCTTGCTCATAAGAGCCATTGTGTGTATGCACCACCTAAAACGTCTTCTCTCGTTGTATGCGTTTCCAGGAACCTTTGCTTCGAGTTTAATGCAGACTGATAATTGTAGGGTTTACAAAGTCGAATAAAATGTTTTAAAAATACTATTAGATAATTATAGTAAAAGAATATTAGTGGCAACACGGTCATGATGTATATCAAATATGGAAAAGTTGCATTTATTACATTATCAAACATGACATTTGAATTAACAATGTTCTCATGCAGACATTCCCAGCAGCAATAATCAGCAGCTGTTTCGTTAGTAGTCGCTGTTACTGATTGACAGAGTGGTGAAGTTTTGTGTGAATTGTAATTGCTTTAGTTTGTTTGTGTTATTTGAATGTAAAGAAAATGAACTTCGTACTAATTTTACCTTCTAAGCCTTTCCCTTTGCAACCATTGGAAAAGGGAGCTGAAATTAAAAACGCCCGTTACAGAAACTGCTTGTACTAAGGGAATTCCTCAGCATTTTGAGCTTGTGAACATTATTGCAGAGCTAGGGCACAGAAGTTACATATTGAGTTAACACAAATTGAGAGGAAGTATCCTTCTCTTGTAGAAGACGGGCCAAGCCAGTGACATCATATTCACATTGGTGATTCAACGAGTGTCAAGAGGCAAAAAATAGTCTACATTAGAACAAACTTGTTCAATACTCATACAATATATAACGCAAATTTTTCTGAGGGCCATTACAGAGCCTTCTTTCATACAAATATAATTATCAAACCACAATTGCTATCTTCATGGCAACGCTTTTGTCAAAAATGAAACATATGCATCCTTATAAAGTATGAGTCATTTTGTCCTGTTAAAAAAAATGGAAGAAAAAAAAAACGCTATGGCGCCTATTTCTCTTTTCAGGTACTCCTACTTCTATTGATCCGATTTTCCTAATTTTCAGAAACTATTTTTATTATTTTATTTAAATAGTGTATTCAAAATTTTGTTGTGAAGAAACAAATATTCTTGCTGCTAGAGTGATTTTTAAATTTTGGATTTCAGGCAAACCTCCACTCCTAATAATTTGATTTCACTGATTTTAAGAAAATATTATGGCTATTTTATTTCATTATCCTATAGAGTTTTGTTGAGAAAACAAAAATGCGACCGCAAGAACGAATTTTAAATTTCGCTTTAGCCCCCGCTTTCGTTTTTGAGCTATACTCCCACTTCTAATGTCCCGGTTGTCCTGATTTTCTGGAAATATTTTTATTAATTTATTTTAATTAAATATATAGAGTTTTCTTTGAGAAAAAACAAAAATTGTGGCTACTAGAGTATTGAGAAACAAAAACTGCGACTGCTAGAGCATTAACACATACACACATAAACGCATATATGTATTGAATGTCATTTTCTGTCCCTAGTAGGTAGAATCGATGGAGATTTGAAGACATTTCTCAAAAACAACCGCAGTAGCTACATTCCTTCGGAACTCGGTAAAACACATATGTGCTAAGACTTGTAATACAAAGAAACCTACCAAATTTTATGGTGTATTCTGGTGACTGGTAAATTAGTAACAGCAGACGTTCACTTCCTGCGTTAACTTGGTCGGTTCCCATCAAGATGCAGAAAGAAAGTGTAAGAGATTGGTGCTGATGGGAACATCGTGATATGCAAATACTGTAATAAGTAGGTGAGTAAATTTATTTAATTATTTATGTGTGCATTAAAGAAAGCCGTTCTAATAGAAAATATACGCATGTTACTAATAGGTAAGTACTATGTAACGAGGTGGCTGAGGCGATAACGCTTGGGACTCGCATTTGGGAAGTCTCGGGTTCAAATCACTTAGAGCAGGCCCGGGTCGCTTAAGCACACGAAAGAATGATAGTAATTCATCTTCACGACAACTCTGAATCAGGCCGAGAACTTGTAGAACACCTCTCATGTAATCGGGAGTTTTAAACTAATTTTTTGTGCAGTAGTGGCATTAATTCTGGACATTTTACGTAAATTTTATGATGATTTTTAAATCTTAAAAGATATACAAACATTGTGTCATGCTAAATCAACAGATGCCTTTTTGTGCTGTTTCTATATCATATTTAATAGCTTTAAGAAAGGTAGAATGTGCTACATTCTGTGTAGTTATTATAAACAAGTTTAATAACATCATTCATTAACTTCAGTAATTCCATTTTAGTGCAGCAGTAACATAATTGTTCTGAATTATGGTATTTTCTTCTGTTCGACTGTTGTATTTGCTCAGTACCTAAGTCAAGTGTGATCATCATTGTTGTATTGTAGTTGACAACTAACTTTTGGGAAGTGAAAATCTTTCAGAGTGAGTTGAAAAGTGATTCTGTAATTTTAAATAATGGCTCCTGAGACAAAACGCGCTGATTGATCACCAAGTAAAAGGAGTAAGGCAGTAACATTTCCTATTAAGAAATGGTAAAGCTTAGTTGGTGGCGCTAAAAATCAAGCATTAGAAAACTTTGCAAGCGGTGTGAAGAAACTGGGAGCACAAAAACCTCTCCAAAAAGGGGCAGGAAACCAAAACTGACTGCTCAAGACTGCCGCAGAATCTGCCGCCTTTCTCTACAAGATCGCCTACGTACTGCAAAAGATATAAGTGCCATCTTGAGAACTTCTGGGCTGCAAATCTCGACCGAACAATCAGACTTTGTGACATAGCAAGGACCCCAAGAAAGAAGCCTTTTCTCAATCAAATCAGAGGCACAAACGTGTGGAGTGGGCTTTAGCACACAGGAATTGGACGCAAGAAGACTGGGATAAAGCCATTTGGAGCAATCAACATCTTTGGAAGTGATGACATCAGTTTGTGCGTCGCCGAACAGGTGAGGACATGTGTACCATCGCCACTCTGAAGCATCCTGTCAGCGTCATGGTATGGGGAAGCATGGCAAGACATGGTGTCGGACGCTTAGTATTGTTAGAGGGCAACATTAATACCAAATATTCTAAGAAGAGGTCTTAGACTTAAAACAGCTGCCTACTATTCGTTATTTGTTTGGGGGTGACAGTCAGCGGCGCATCTTTCAGCAGGATGGCGCAAATCCTCATACCGTTCAATTCTATCAGAAATCGTTCAATCACCATCCTGTTACTGTCCTCCCTTGACCAGGGAACAGTCTTGATCTGAACCCAATTGAAAACTTGAAGTCAAGGCTGAAAGTTTTGATGTCACGTCGGAATCCCAGTAACAAGAGGGAGCTACTGGAGGTCATCATCCGTTCGTGGTTTAGAGTGTTACCACCCAGAAGATCTCCAATGTTTGGTGTACTCAATGTCACGAGAGTTCGAGGCAATAATAAAATCAAAAGGATATGCAACAAAACATTAACACAAAGCCTTTATAATAATCCATATGAACGTTCCAAAATGTATAATTTACAGTTGTTATTTTGTTATTTTGATAACAGGTAATTGTAATTTAGATTGCTCATTTTTGAAACATTGAACCTTAAGACGCGTTTGTCTAGTTTTTCAGAAATTTTGAGTTCAATAAAAGAAATATTTCTATTAAAATTAAAAGTTTAATGTAATATTTAACAAAATTTTATAAAGTGTTCAAGATTAATGCAATATTAATATATGACAATAAACGTTACTGTATAATCTTTATTGTCGTAAAGATCTGGTCAGTCGCAGATAGTTACTATACATTGGCCGGATTGTATCGGTTGCATATCAAAAGCACAATTAATCATCTTCATTAAGAATGCTAGCAAGGCGTTCTTTCCTTAGTTGCCGCAGTATACGTGTTATCTAAATTTCGCCACCGCATGAGTGGGAAAGTAGGCGACGGGATGAAGATGTTTTTGGAACGGGGCTACAAAGTAAATAACTCAATCTGAGCTGATAACTCTATCAGATAGCATCAGTTCCGCCCACCTCTAATATAACGTTACTCCTATAACATGGCAATATCCTTCAGGCAGCCGTATTTAACGTTTTTTTCCTTACACTCTCCTCGACTTGCATTCTCTCCGTACTGGAAGTCAATGTCTGAAGCCCGGTCCAGCATCTTCACGGTATATCAAATATAGTAATGCAAAAACCGATATTAAATTTTAAGGGTTTAGTGTAAATGTATTGTGGTATGGCTTTATGCCTAATAAAATAAAGTTTTCTGCATTAAAATGTATGTTATAAGTTAGCCATTCACACAGTTTCGTACAGTAAAGGTGTTTTCTGCGTTCGTTTAATAGTAACCACTTGTTCAGCGTCATATCACTATGGTAATGGCAGACATTGTTCCACTGAGTGCAACAATCATCTTACTACCGCAGTAACGAACTACTTGCATGTCATCTTTCTAAACGATTCCTGCAAAATGTCACTTAAAAAGAAATACCATGAGCTTCATGTTTCTTATTTATTTTATATATTTACAACACATTTCTACAGTATTCCATGTCCAGTCTCGGTTGATGGTGTGGAGGTCAGCTGCTGAATCAGCCAACAACGATACAGAGGTCCTCCGATGTATTCTTCAGAATTCGGCAGCTTTAAGAATACAGCGGAATGTTCGCAAACGTGTTGACATCTATTGGTTGTCTGGTACATCTCCGTTCATGTATCTCATGATTATTCCGTCAGGGCGAAGATGAACACATTCTCGGACAATTGCTAACAACATCGCCACATGTGACATAAAACACAATCTTGGTTTTGGAGTTGGAACACATTGCCCTTTATCTTGACATTCTCTACCAGCATACACGTCAGTTCATCTCCTCTACAAGCACCAGCTAATTCAATAACAAGTGACACTTTGTCAAACAGACATTCATTGTCTGCTTCTCTCAAAAATTTTACAATTTCCTATTTAGTAAATATTTTATATTTCTTTCCTCTATTTAAGTTACCTATACTGCGTTTTCTGTAATTTCTATTCTGACGTAAATATGAATGTATCACTTCGCGGTGCATGGCTCCGATTGGTTAACTATCACTATAGTCCTACTTCATTTACGCGATGACCGTGTCGCCACTTTTCAACGAATTCCCTTGACGGTGTTTTACAATATTTTCATGACCAGCAATGCTTCAACCATAACGCCTCTTTGCATTGAAACTGATTGCACTATACAGAGAGCAACATGTGCTTAAATTACTAGCAATTAAAATGCATAATAAGGTATTCATAACGATTCCCTCAAGATCATTACATGGTTCACTGATATGGATTTCTCAATGAAGGCTGACCCTTATTAAAGTTTAAACCCTAATTTCCTTTAGGGACTACCGTGCGTAACAGTAGGGATGTGTCAGTGCTGATGATCTAATGATAATCATAGTTACTTCGTAGACAAATCGCTGGTTAAATTCTGGCCAGGGTTGATAGTATCTTTTTGGGAGTAAATATTCTAAGTTTGTCTTCCTTAGGAAGGGAAGTAAAGCAGTGAGTTCCATGTCATGGATTTACTGCATATAAAAGAACCTCAAGCCTGAAAGAAAAGACCTCGGACAAAATTTGTCGGCCGTTTCTCACCCAGAATTGAATGGAACGCTGATGACCTGAGATGTTAAAGAGCGTCCGTCATTAAAAGAAATAAAAAAAATCAGGGATGTAAAAGTCGTCCTGGAGCCAATGTGAAAAGAGCTGCACCATATGATTATATTTACGTTAGAATAGAAGTAACAGCGAACGTATGATAGCAGAATAATGCCTTAGATTCCTTCAACTGTTAAAAACCTTCCACTGTCAAACCAGTCTACACCGGTCACCAGCAATGTGCAATCTTTTCACTCATTCAGAAAAACTTATCGACTATAATTGGATTTTACAGAATATTGCCAGTTATTGTGTGTGTGGTTTTTTTTTTTTTTTTTTTTTTTTTCTTGTTCGCAAAACAATAGCTATTAGAGCATAAAAATTTCAGGACATTCACTTGTACAATGAGGAAATTGGTATGTGGTGTGATATAAAGGCGAATAAGGAACGCATTTTATTATTTTTTTTCAATATATGATAGCTGTTCAATAAAGAAAATTTTAACATTATACTACTTTTTATTTTACCTGAATGCAAAAGGTACACGTGGTACTAGTTTCCTTGTCGTCACTTCCAGGTCGGTCCTGGTGGTGTAGTGGTAACCATACTTGCCTCCTAAACCCAAGATCCCGGATTCGATCCCGGCTAGGATCGATGAATTTTTCGGGCATAAAAATCCTAAGAATGGCTTTCTTCGGAAGGGAAGTGCAGCTGTGGGTCCCGTGTCGTACATTTACGGCACGATAAAGAACCTCAAGCCTGAAAGAAGAGGCCTCTGAGTAAAATTTGTCGACCGTTTCAGGCTCTGAATTGAATGGAACGCTGATGACCTGAGATGTTAAAGGGCGTCCTTAAATAAACCAAACAAAGAATAAAGTCACTTGCAGTTCCTGCCTGTTAGAGCTGTGCAAGTTCAGATATTTTCTGTTCTGCCTACAACAAAATGGAGATGACATGACAAATAATATACTGCTCTGAAATTCTGCTATCGTCCCAACAAAACTTCAGCTGAATCTTGTGCAATGTTACAGGAGGCCTACGAAGATTTTGTTCGTCCCTATAGCACAGCCCGAAGCTTGTTTAAAATGTTTCAAGGCAGGAGACAAAATATTTAATAGGAAGGTAGACCTAGGTCTCCAATTTGTGCTTTATCAGAAGAAAACATTAACATCGCTTCTGTCATTGTGAGAGAGGATCGTCGAATAACTTTAAGAACACTTTCAGAAATTCTTAAAATTTTAGTGACACCACTGACATGTTGGTAACTGATAAGTTGCACATACGCCTTCGTGCAAAGATTGCTAACATTCGCGTGCAGGTTTGCATGCAGTTGAAGATGATGTTACAGGAAGATGTGGAGTTTCTTTCAAAGTTAATCACCAATGATGAAACTCGACTACATCATTTCGAACTTAAAAAGTAAAAGTGGTCGCCTCTACTGCAGAAGTTATAGACATTTCATTTTTTGATATTGAAGGAATGGTGTACCAGCACATGCAACTGTAACTGTGTAATACAGAGAAGCCAAAGACGCAACAGGCTGAATGATGTACCATGACAATGTTGTGGCTAAATATCTCACATGTGAAGTGTGCCCCTCCTTTTCCCAAAGCCCAGCTTGTGCCGCGCGAGTTTTTTCCTTTATCCCAAACTGAAGAAATGCCTATCTGGGAGCATTTTCCATAATCAGAAAATGGTGAAAACTGCGGAAGCGATTCTGAAGGACCTATCAAATGTAATTTCCAGTATGTATTTGAAGACTGACAGAAATTCTGGGACAGTTGCTTTGCATCCAACGAGGATTACTTTGAGAAAGTTCATCAAAATTATGATGAATAAAGATAAGGGGGGGGGGGAACGGCCATTCTTTACTTAACAGACTCCGTGCTTTCAAATGTGACACAAAAAGTTAAATGTATTACGTAAAGTAGCTTCCGCCACTTGAGCAGAGTCGAATGCTGTATCAAGAAATCACTTTGTGTTGGACCACCAGAGCCGTTCCCATTTGGTCGCTTCTGACCAGACATATGATGGGGGTGGACTTGTGTGAGTTATACGCATTAAGCTAAGGAAGCCGGGGGTGGAATCAGAACTAAGGGGGTGGTTCTTGCAATATTGCTAAGAGGAGAGATTCGCGGTCATATTTCACAGGGAAAATTCACGCCCCCCAATGTATGTAGGTCACTAGGGGATGATGCCCCTCCCTCTCTGTAGGGTGCTTATTAGTGTTATTAATTAGTGCATATGAAGCTCAAAGGTTTTTTTCAGTATGCAAGCTCAGTGCTGCCCTATCATTTTCCCCCCACAATCTTTATTTGTGATATATGCCATGGTGTCAGTTCAGAAGGGAAGAGCGGGACCCTCAGCATGTGTAGATACTGAAGGCCTGCTTATATGTGATCCATAACTTAATCGAAACAATGTATTGAACTGAACCACGAACAAATAGTCTTTATTTTCGCTGTCAGTGTCTTTTGTAGCATTATTCTGATTGGACGGGGATAATGTACTACATTTCTGTCATTGATGAACAATAATGTGTAATTAAATGACAGGAGATAATCGTATGTAGAGATAAATAGTATTGTCACAGGTAATACAGCAAGATCTTCTTATTACTAGGAAGCTCAGAACATCAAATTATATTTATTTGTACTGTTTCACGAATAAAATTAGAATAAACACAATGTTTTGCTAAAATTCGCTAACAAAATGTTAATAATTGTATAAATGTTTAAACTAAAATATATGAATAAATTTTCATAAAATATGCTGAATGGACAAATTTGAGTATTTTGTGAGATTGAATTCTAAATGTGCATGTCAAAAATTCTCCTTTAAATGGCTCTGTATAAACAAATAGATCGCATAATTGAATAATACAACCGAGGATATTTATTACTACTTGTTTAATAAATTAACCACCTATCAGGCATATGTAAATCATCGAACACTAATAATAATAATAATAATAATAATAATAATAATAATAATAATAACTGCATGTGAGCGTTCCGAAACATTTCTATTAACGCTAATGTCATTCGGTTGGTAGCGGTTGGCACTACCCGCTCCTGTGAATTGAATCCAACGCATAATTTTTCTGTTGCACGGATGACAGCAATTATACAAACTTTAATGCCGAATATATTTCTCCCAATCATTCTGACTAAATTACCCTAGAAGTTCCAAGTTCATTTTTTTTACTGGAAAATCTTAAAAATATTAAATAGTGTTCCACCGAATAATAATTAACATTGAAGTAATATTCTAATACCAAGCGTTTTTCTCTATCACGTCACATTCCTAGATACAGAACATTAACACACACACACGCGCGCGCGCGCACGCACGCAACATAATGTGGGCGCATATTAATGATTTTAAATGGATCAAAATCATTACTTTTAACTCTAATAAATATATTGGATATACCTAGTTTTCAGTTGCAGAATTCAACGAAAACATCGATTTTTCTTTATGAGGTCACAGTACTTAGATTCTAAGCTTCATAAAAAAAAAAAAACACGACTGGAAAATAATGACACAATTAAAATACAAACAAGAAATGCAAACCCAGAACTCATAGTGATTTCTGGCTCATTGAACCGAGGGTGCCAAAAATGTATACACACTTTCACAGTATATAGCTATCTATTTAATATATTTCAAAGTTGGACCGAAAAACAACAGTAATGTGTAGTATGATGTTCTGTAAACAGATGTGACTCACTAGCGTTGCTACGTGACAGGTAAATCAACAATGAACAAATGAAGTCAAGATTATCGTATGATGTTCTGTAAACAGATGTGACTCACATTACGTTATGCTAGCGTTGCTACAACAAAATAGAACCAAGGTTATCGTTTGAACACGGAAAGCAATTTTGAAGTGGTACTTGAAAACCGAGAATGTTGTTGAAGTTCAAAGGCAATGGAGACGTGTGTACAGAACAGAACCGCCAACGTGAGTAACAGTTACACACATTCGAGACAAATTTGAGACTCATGGAACCGTAGGCGATGTTCACAAGGGAAGATCTGAGAGAGTTCGGACAGCAACAAGCCTCGCGTCCTCGGCTATGGTTTTAGAACATTTTGAGCTCTCACCGCAGAAATCTACAAAGCAATGTGCACGTGAGACTGGGATTAGCAAAATCAGCGTACGTTGTAATATTAAAACAGCAAAGTTGAAAGTTAAGGATGTTGTATACCGTAGAAAATCAGCTACACTTCGAGAACAAATTGAAACGGCATGTGCTCCAATCGCTGAGGACACTTTCGCAAACGTTTCTCAATCAGTAGTTCAACGTACTCAGAAGTATATAGACGCCAATGGTGTGCATTTTGAGCAACTGTTGTAACTGTTAAAGTCTAAGATGATTAGAGCTCATCATTTTCTGTTTGTGTGAATTCAGTTTTGTTGCGTTAACACAGTTTTTCTTTGCTTGAAGTGTGTATACAATTTCTTTGGCACTCTCTGTATAAATGTACATGAGCAGAAGTTCCAACGTTTAGTTCACATTACAGTTTTAATTTTTAGTCTTTATTTTGTTTTGAAAAGTGTGCCGATGACGCTCTTCTTTTGTACTGTGTTTCACCACACTCTCAAAGAAGACACCAACAGTAGTCGCCCATCATCGAAGGGTTCCAGCGCCTTTGATAACGATGTTCCATAGTATGGATGTCTTGATGAAAGCGCTCACCCTGCTCATCGCTTACGGCACCCAAATTTTCCGGGAAGAAGTCAAGGTGTGGATGTAAAAAGTGAATTTTGAGTGACATTCTACATCCCATGTTCTTGTAGTTCTCCATCAGATCATTCACTAAGGAAACAGCTATCATCGATTATTAGGTAAAGCTCGCGGGTTCAATCCCAGCCAGGTTCGATAGATTTTTGGGGGGTAAAAATCCTAATTATGGCTTCCTTTGGAAGGAAAGTAACGCCGTGGGTCTCATGTCGTACATTTTACGTCACATACAAGAACCTCAAGCCTGAAAGAATAGGCCTTTCAGCTAAATTGATTTTTTATCCACACTACTCCCCGAATTTAACTCCTAACAACTTCATCATATTCCATACTTCAACATTTGCTCCGGTGGGAAGAAATTATGTCAATTTTATCAGAGCTTGACATAACTTTTTTTCCGATGAGATTTAAAAACCAAAAACTTGCTTTTTTCACCAAATTTTCTAACTAATCTCATATTCAAACTTTTTTTGTCGGATGACCGACCCAATGTGCGAGTTCAAACTGAAAATAATTTGATGGTATGTAGCAATCCAAACCAAGAGCTCACTTGTTTCCATGTTACGGGTTACATTGCCCTACAACCCATACGGTATGCCTCTTGTCTATTGTGACCTAATTCTGGCAGTCAGCACGTGGGCTATACAAACATCCAGAGGCAATTTATTACCAGTTAATAAAGTTGCAAGCTTTCCACATCACTAATTGCTTTCACCAGGAGCTCCAACCGGTAATTAACTCGAAACCCACAGAAATCGGAGGGGCAGCTTGGATCACAAAAGCTCATTTACATTCTTTAACGATTTTTCTAGATTCTCACTAGACGACGCAAAGTCTTCAGGAAGATTTCCCTCATCCTACACGTTTCTCTAGAGTAGGACTTTAAATGCATGTAATGTGTACATTTAATATACAACCATAATATAAATCTAGTGATTAATGATACTTTACGAAGGTAGTTTGATAAGTTCTTGTTCAAATACAGAAGACAAATGTTTTTAACCACTGAGATATCACAGGCGGTGGGCCCTGATGATACATGAAATGAAAAGATACACTGGGAAAGTCCCCCCCCTTTTTTTTAAAGGAAGGAAGCGTTCCAGGCCAAAATTTAGCGTACCTCCCCTGCATTTGTCATTTATGAGAACTGAGGAAAACCTGGAAATAAACTTCATTCGGGGAGGACATTCCTGGTGGGAATCGAACCCTACACCCCCCGCTCGGAGTCCGCGCCTTAACGACCTCTTCCACCCATGACGGTAGGACAACAGTGTTCATAAAATTCACTTTCTATGTATCAACATTTTATTGTCACAAGTCTTTCTGGTGTTAATTCATTATTTGGCTTTTCGAGTGACAGTGAAAAATGAACAAGATTTGGAATTCGTGGTGTGATAGAATTCCTTTTTCTGGAAGGGAAAGCTGCTAAGAGAGGATACCGTCATCCAAAGAGAGGGTTGGGTGACACAAACCTTCACTGTGAAGTAAATGAGTTTAAGAACAAGCTTCAAACAGGCACCACATCCTGGAGCTCCAAATTCAACTGTGTGGCCAAATCATAGATAAAGTTCATGATATTGTTTTGTCTAAGTTGGCGAATGAAATAGCGCGAGTTATCAACGACCACGGACGAGGCAAACGAGCGTTTTCTTTTTATTGTTCATAATAAGTTACACATGAAAAACTTTGCGCAAGATGAGTGCCACGTCTGTTCACTCCGTAGCGGAAGCGAAATCGCTTGCGAAATTCGGTCGAATGTTTAAAAATGCTTAAGGAGAATCCAGTCGATTTTTATTCCTTTTTATGAATATGGACGAAACATGGATTCATTACCATACACTGGGAACGAAATAGCAGTCTAAACACTGCACCAGACGGAATGGATCCGAAAAGCGTTCTATTCGCTTGGGAAGCTGGGGCGCCAAAGAAATTCTCTTTATTGATTGATTGATTGCTTGGAGAAGAGGAAATCCATTAATTTTGGTGAGAATGAAGCTAGCGATCGCGGAAAAACGTCTCCGAATGGCCAAAAGAGATATTTAATCATTACAATGAGCCGGTGCATTCATCTCGCCTCGCTTAAAACAAACAGACTGAATTACGATTTTAAATGCTTCCGTATCCACCTTTTCACCTGATCTCGCTCCCTCGGATCGCCATTTGTTCTCAAAACTCAAAACTTTTTTCTGGATCGATACAAATTTAATTCAATAGATGTAACATAGGATTTTAAGTGTCTCGAAGAAACCTACTTTCACGAGGGAATCACGAACTGGAGAAACGTTGGAGAAAATGTGTTAAACTTTGATGGGAGCATGTTAAAAATAAAAAATATTGCAGGACTGAATTGTTCTCTTTAACATCAAACCACCCCTAAACAATTACAGACCATTGTTCTTATTGACTTCTCTTGCCATTCATACAACAACGTTGCTTACTCTTGTGGTATTTTCCTTTTTAGTGATACGAGTAAATTTAAATTAATATGTATTAATAAGCATTCACATAAAGTTTTTAAAGAAAATGTTTATTTGCTTAAATTTTGTATCACATGTTTGTAAGAAGTAATAAGATAATTATTTTACAAATATTATGATCTACTTTCAAGGAATAGATTGCTTTACCGTTTACAAACGGCTTTTATGAGTCCTCCACTCTCAACTGTTTAATTCATATTTTATGTTGAAAGAAGTAAAATAACGAAATTTAGAAGATGGAAGAGATGATAAATTGGAGAAAAAGGACCAGGGAAATGCAAGCTACGAACTAAACATCAAGGCGATAACTGGAGGGGGTATCGCAGGAAAAATAGAAAGTAAGGAAGAAAAGAAAAGGAATTTTAAAAAATGACTTGGAAGAAACTAGAGCTGAGATTTAAGGATAAGATGAGGAAAAAGAGAAAAAATTAAATAGATTTTTTAATAGTGTTTAACGCCCGTTTTCACTACTGAGGCAACACAGGAAGAGGACACTGATGATACTTGAGATGAAATTATATATTGGAAAAGGATTTTTATTTTTAAGGAAGGAAACATTCCAGGCCTAAGTTAAGGATTCCTCCCTGACATTTGCCATTTATGATGACTGAGGAAAACCTGGAAAAAACTTCAGTCAGGGAGGACGGTCCTGGTGGTAATCAAACCCCAAACCTCCCCCTCACGAGTCCGCGCCTCACGACCTCGGCCACCCGTGGCGGTAAGTGAAATAGATGACACAAAGAACAGATAATGGGGAAACAAGAGGAATAGGAGGAGGAAGAAATTGGAGATGTAGATGCTATGAAAGAAAGTTGGGAAAGAAAGAAATGGGAGAGTATATTATGATGTAGAAACTAGAAATGGCAAAATACAGAAAAAAGAAGAAGCTGTAGGAAAAGAGAAAAAGGAGAGGAAGGGAGAAATTAAAAATGAAGATGTTAAGAAAGGAGAGAAGATTGAATAACAGCAGGTACAAGAGAAAGCAATTGGGGAAGTAAAAGTTGGAAATTAGTAGCGAAAAAGGGAAGAATGAAAGTAGGAGGAAATTGAAAATGACTAACCACAGAGAGAAGAGCAACTTGTAGGACAAGATTAAATGGAGAAAGAAGGAGCAAGTGAAATTGAAGACGCAAGGAAATCACAGGAAATTTAAGAATAGGAGGAACTGGAGCAGAGAGAAATTGGACAAGTAGACGATAAGAAACAAGTAGAGAGAAAAAGATAAAAGGGAAGAGAAGGAAGGAGAAATTGTAAATTATGAAACACAGAGAGTAGAGGAGTCCGAAGGACAAAATGAAAAGGAGAAATGAGAAACTGAAAACGAAAGCGTGAAGAAAAAAGAGAGGATCAAAGAACGAGATGAATAGGAGGACGGAGATATTGGAAATGTAGATCTTAAGAAGCAAATAAAAGAAGAAGAGATGCAAGATGAAGACGAGGATAAAAGATAAGTTGGAAATGGTGAAATAAAGAGAAAACTGGAGATTGATAGACAAGGGAAACAATAACAGGAAGAGATGTAGTCTTTGATATTGAAGCAAAGAACAGAATGAAAAGGAGGGAAAATGTCAAAAAAGGAAGCATTTTGGAGTATAAGATAAATGAAATAAGAATGGAGAAATTGGAGATATAAACGTTGAGAGAGAAGAGGAAGCAAAAGAAGATAAAAAGCAGGAGGAAAAAGAAAAATGGGTTTAGAAAGAAAAAAGAAAGAAATTCCATTCCGAATGATATCTTCAAAAAGCCACAACGATGACATTATCTTGTGGTCGGCATCGAACCAAGGACTTTGTGCTAATTTATTTTCATACCTGAGTCTGGACAATTAATTGTCCGGGAGATGTGAATCAAGTTGATACATTAGTGGTACTCCCCAAAACTAAACCTGCCCAGTCAGGTTGAGGCAGTCTCCACCAGTGTTGCCAACATTCGTTTTTATTCACGTCCACATAGAAACCGCATCTTCCAAAACCGCTGGCTGAACTACAGAAGTGCAACAGTGAGGGTTGACGCTTGTTGTAATGTCATAGATGCTGACTTGGCTGGGAGTGTCGAGCAGAACTGTAATTAAATAAAGGGAATGTGTTGTGTTTTATGATATAGTAAAAAGATGATGCGGTAGAACATTCTGTGGTGGTGGTGGTCTTTTGAACACTGTCAAAACAGAAGAAAACATAAATAAAGTACATGATTTAGAAACAGGCATCTCATACTAGAGAAAATTTAATATTTAAACTTAAGTACTAGAGATCAGTAATGTAACTGCATGGTGTTGACGCCCTATCAAAATCGGCTGAGAGTCAACAATTGTAAAGACATTTTTGGGCGGGCGACAAATAAAACTTTATTGGCTATGAGCCAGGCTTCCATCAATACACTTTGGAACCAAAATGCAAAGCAAGGAATGAAAACATGAGAAAGATGCAGCTCTGAATGTAATACCCATGAAACGAATTTTGAAAAATTTCTTCAAATACCATTGGTCCTACCTACTATGCAGTGAAAATGACCATGAAAAAAGTATATATGTGTGTGTTAACGCTCTAGCGACCGCAATGTTTGTTTATTCTCAAAGAAACTCGGCATATAACAAATTAACAAACGATTTGTCGAGTTTGTTAACCAGTAAAATAAGACCATTAGGGGTGAGGGTTAACCTAAGTAAAAATATATTTGCTTTGGCGGCCGCATTTTGTTTTTTCTCAACGAAAGTCCTTATATGCCATTGAAATAATATTATAAATATACCGGACCATTAAGAGTACGGGTTTTGCCTGAGATCCAACATTTAACAATCGCTCTACTCTTTCGGTATATATCATTAAAAAATAGTTTCTGAAAATCAGGTAAACCAGATCATTAGGAGTAGCGGTTTACCTGAAAACCGAAATTTAAGGTGGAAGGGTTTAAAGCGAAAATTTGCAAATCGCTCTAGCAACCGCAAGTTTTTTTTTTTCTCAACGAAACTCGGCAGATGTCATTGAAATAAAACAAGAAAAATATTTACCGAAAATCAGTGAAATCAGCCTATTAGGATAGGTTGTGTTCCTGGAGCACAAATTTAAAAATCGCTCTAGCGGCATTAATATTTGTTTTTTTTTTCAACAAAACTCCATATATACAATTTAAATAAAATAATTAAAATAGTTTCTGAAAATAAGAGGAAAAGGACCATAAGGAGTTGGAGTATACCTGAAAGCCGAAATTCAAAAAGCGCTCTAGCGCTCAATGTTCCCCTCTTGCTTCAAAATAAATGTACAAATTAATTCAGCATATAAATTGTATTTGTAACGATATATATATATATATATATATATATATATATATATATATATATGTTTTATATTTAAGAAAAGCATCGCCGTGAAGATAGCAACTGTGATTTTTTTCTAATAGTGTTTAGCGCCCGTTTTAACTACTAAGACATCATAGGCGGTGGGCACTGGTGATAACATGAAATGAAATTATAAACGGGGAAATGATTTTTATTTAAAGGAAGTAAACCTTTCAGGCCAAAGTTTAGGGTACCTCCTCGGCATTTCCTATTTATGAGGACTGAGAAAAACCTGGAAAAAAGCCTCAATCAGGGAGGTCGGTCCTGGCAGGAATCGAACCGCAGACCTCGCGCTCAAGAATCCACGCCTTATCGATTTATGCCACCGGTGGCGATTAATCAGTATTGTAAGAGCGATATGTAATGACTTTCAGAAAAGGTTTGTTGTACATGTAACATTTAAATTTAATTTCAAAGCCAATGAAAATGGATGAAAATTTGATTTATTGTTGATTGTGTATATTTGCTTAGTGCATTGTAATTGTTTTTAAATAGTAACATGTTTTTGTTTTATTGACACGTGTAAACATCAACTTAAATACACAATGTAACTGGAAATTTTCTGTTATTTCTCTCTATTTTAGCGAACGTAAAGATGATATCAAGGGCTCAGTTCATAAACATGGTTACAATTAAAAATGTTTAAAAATACCCTCACAGTGTATCAGTGGTTACATACTTCATTTAATTAATAATATACCATTAATTTTTGTGGTTTGATTTAACTAATAACAGTAATAATAATAATAATAATAATAATAATAATAATAATAATAATAATAATAATAATAATAATAATTCTAAATGCATATTTTCTATATTGTGATACTTATAGATTACAAGAATTCTAATTTTGTTCCTCTAACACCATACAGTAATGTCATAACTTATTTCGTTTCAGTAATTAACAAGGTCGTCATTTGTATTTATAATAATTTTTATTGAAAGTTGTTCAACTTGTTGAGGAATTCGCTTTGTTTACGCAGCTCCTGCCTGACGGACTCATTTGGGATGCAGAAGATGTTCAGATAAGGCAAGGTGTGCTCTTTCATCAGGACAATGCTTCAAGTCACGAGTCTTGTGATGTGATAAATCAGGGTTTGAGCTGTGGGACATACTGCTAACTCTCCAGATTTACCTCCCAGACTATTACCAAAACCGAAAGAAAACTTAGAGGGAGGAACTCTTCCGACCAGTAAAATCTAATCCTAAATGCCCTGTCTGCCCTGGCATCTCGCAGCAGGTTCGAACTGCGGTGGGTGCCGCGGCATCGGGGCATTTAAGGAAATGAAAAATTGGCAGTGGAAACACCCTATGTTGGTCCTGAACCCTTCAATCAGTACGCATACTGCTAAGACCGTGGTTATAACATGGAGTGGGAGGAAACACCAACTTAGGTGGCAAACCTTTCCTGGACAAAAACAAGCTAGGAAATTGGTCCTAAGTTCAAATAATATGTTTTCTTATCTGGACAGAAGAGGAATAAGACAAATACTAGCACTCATTATTGAACATTTGCCAAATGCCAAGATCATGACGCCAGACTCCTAGGAATTTAAACCCCGGACCTCCAGAATGTGAATGCTAAGCGTCACCATCTGATCCACCTTACTCGGTTATTTTATCGTGAACATATCCGTTTCTTTTTATCTGCTTTAGACAGAATCTCTCAGATCTGTGATCAGAAATCTCTTCTTGTAGAATGTCAACTTCGGAAAGTTGGCTATTAAACAGAAAGATGCAAATGACTACCGTGCCATACTAGAAGCAGTGTTTGTTTTCTGAAGATTGGAGCTTTGATGCTAACACCCCGGGGAACTGTCCTGCCCACATTCCTTGCTGCCCAGAATCGCCAAGTACGCCATTAGCCAGCGCGTCTCAATTAGGCCAAGATATATGCCTTGAACGTGACGGGGGCGGCTACACCAGACCCTGCTACTTATCACATATCTTTTATATAATTCACTTATTTCTCGCTTTTTATATAGATCCTGTATTGCGTTGTATTAATGAAACATTTTTAAAAAACTTCAAATCTTCATCGATCCCACTTACTAGGCACCGAAAATGACCATGAAATATATTTATGTGTGTGTGTGTGCAAGCGCTGAAGCGGTACAATTTTTTTTTTTTCTCAACGAAACTCGGCACATAACTATCAAATAACAAAGAATTCATTAGGTTCGTTAACTCAAAATTGAACCATTAAGGATGTGAGTTAACCTAAAGCGAAAATTTAAAAGAAAATTTAAAAATCGCTCTAGCGGCCACAATTTTTGTTTTTCGCAACAAAGTCTCGGCCTATACTATTTAAATAAAACAATAAAAATATTTTCTGGAAATTAAAGAAATCGGACTATTAGTAGTAGATGTGTACCTGAAACGGAAATTTGAAAACAATTTTATCGTTTAATTTTTTTCTCTATTGTTTTGAAGTAAAAGGAGAAAATAACTCAGCATATAAACTGTACTTATAACGATACATATGTTTTATATTTAACAAAAACTTCGCCGTAAAGATAGCAAATGTGAAATATTAACCTAATAAGTGTTTGAGAATTATATCTGTATGTAAGAGCGCTCTGTAATAACCTTCAGAAAACGTTTACGTTACATGTTAATAACATTTAAATTAAATTTCAAAGCCACTGAAAATCGATGTAACTTTCGATTGTTTTTATTTACTTAGTACATTGCAATTGTTTTTAAATAGTAACATGTTTTTGTTTTATTGAAACATATGAACATCATCTTAAATACAGAATGTAACTCGAAACTTCCTGTTATTTCTCTATTTAAGCGAATGTAAAGATAATATCAAGGACTCACTTTATAAATATGGTTACATTTAAAATGTTTAAAAATACTCACAAAGTATAGCTTTATCTATCAGTGGTCGTATATTTTATTTAATAAATTGATTAGGAAGTTTTAGTGATTTAATCTAAATATAATAATAATCATAATCATAATTCTAAAAATGTGGTTTCTCTTTTATGATAATTATAGATTGCAAAAATTCTAATTTTATTCCCTTAATTCCACACTGTAATGCCATTACTTATTTCATTTCATTAATTAATAACGTCATAATTTGAATGTTATATGCATTTTTAAAGTTGTGCCACTTGGTGAGGAATTCGCTTAGTTTACGCAGCTCTTGATTTACAGAATTTTATTAATTTCGTTACTTTACGATGTTTTATTACACATACAAGTATTTCGTTTGGTTGCTTTTTCAATATGCATTTGTAATTCCTTTAATGGTTCAATAGAGAAAGGAGCGAGAAAGGGTAAGGGATTGGATTATTACAGAGGGAGGAAAATATTTCCGCATTTACTTCAGCCTCGCTCAAGGGCTAAGGGTTTGTGCTTATGGCCCTAGTTGAGTCACGTCCGGCAGAAAAGGATGAGAGTAGGGAAACACAGGAATTGCGTTAAAAATATTGTAAATTTAAATTTTAGCATTAGAAATTATGGCTATAATAATTATGATTATTATACACTGAACAGCTCTCTGTAATGCAATCTGATTTGCTGTGAGGTCGCTCACCTAATTCACAAAGATTATTTTCTTTTAAAGGACAAAGATTGGAAAGGAACAATAATCTGTTTTTGATGCTAAAATATGTGCAGATATATGCCGTTTGAATTTTTTTATTGATTTATTTATGGACGCTCTTTAACATCTCAGGTCATCAGCGTCCCATTCAACTAAGGGCGTGAAACGGCCGACAAATTTTGCTCAGAGGTCTCTTCTTTCAGGCTTGAGATTCTTTTTCGTGCCGTAAATGTACGACACAGGACCCACGGCTTTACTTCCCTCCCGAAGAAAGCCATACTTAGGATTTTTACCGCCCGAAAAAATCCATCAGTCCTGACCGGGTTTGCCGTTTGAAGGGAAGTTTAAAAGAGTATCTGTGAAATCTTTCTGGTCTTTCTGTTTTTCTTCCAAAAATCCTTTTTCTTTTGTAAGTTATCTATACATGCATAAATAACATTTATAAAAGTAAAATGTTTATGTTTTCGTTCCAATCACTGGCTTTTAATATATATTTATTATTTCGAGTAATTGCCTGTATTTTATTTTCCCTTTGTTTCTTTTTTATTAACGCTTATTTCTTTTTATTGCTCTATTTTATGTCACATCATTATTTTTAAATTCTTTTGTTATCTTTTAATATTTTTTTCTCGATACTTTTCTAAATAATTCCGCGTTATATATTTAAGCTCTACACTTGCCCACTATGTTGGAAAACCGCCACGGGTGGTCGAGGTCGTTAAGGCACGGACTCGTGAGAGGGAGGTCTGGAATTCGAATCCCGCCAGGACTGTCCTCCCTGACGGAGGTTTTTACCAGGTTTTCCTCGGTTCTCATAAATGGCAAATGCTGGGGAGGTAACCTAAACTTAGGCCTGAAACGTTTCCTTCCTTAAAAATAGCCCTTTCCCAATATATCATTTCATTTCATGTATCATCAGTGTCCACCGCCTGTGGTGCCCCAGTAGTAAAAACGGGCGTTAAACACATTCATTCACTATGTTGGAATACATTTTTCAGCTGGCTTCATATATGTATAATATTTATGGACAGAAAACTTTTTAATGTATTACTGAGGTAAACTTAAGTTGTCCACGCTCCTACCTGTTACACGTAAAAACCATAAAGTACTATTTTTATAAGGTAAATTCAATAAATAGAAACTTAACCTCACTTTTTAATCTCTTTATCTAGTGTCAACTGAAACAATGACAAAAACAAATTTACTCTTTCTGTAATGAGTGGGGCACATAAACATGAAGTTTTGTTACGGCAATTAATCAATATTGTATACTTACAAAAAAAATAGTTTATTTTCTCACCTTTGGAAACAAAAGGCATTCGTGTTTTATACCGCTGAGATAAAGGCGAATATCAGCGCTATTAAGGGAAACAAGAAACAGTATATGTGAAATTCACAGAGCAAAATTTCTCAAAATTAGTGAATAAATTTTTATTTGAAATCGTACCCAGATATATTCATACTTTCTGAGTTCATTGCTTATTCAGATGTCATACAGTTCCTGGTACACTTGATTATAGAGAAATGGTTAAGCTAGGAATAACAGTTTTCAAATTGAATACTTTTATACGTGGTTATTTCAGTATACGAGTTGTCACAGTTCTGTCTGAATTATCGGAGTGCACCATCTTACGAGAGTAACTGCCTACTAAATTGTGAAAAATGACTTTGTTCTGCCTTTTTCGTGCTAGGGCTTGTCTTGCTGAGTGAACTAATATTTTCTGACCTTCCTAACAGCAACTTCTCGAAATGTTCAACCGCAAACCTTATATTGAAGTATCTCTTCAGTCACTTCAATAACAACTGTTGCTTCCATTATACTGACATTTTTTTATTTCCTTTCACAATGACACTTCGAAAAGTAACCTGAAAAAAAGTTTCTGGTCATACCTTCATAGGAATTTGCCGTTCTTGGACTTCGTCATAATTCCAAAACTTCCTAATACTTCCTAAAAGTGTCCTTCAATGGTGAAAATGTATGACTAGGATTAGCCATACATTGTATGGGAGATGTTGAAAAAAAACTTTGATAGATGCTTACAATAATTTATTGTAATATAAGTGTGGATAGGCACGTATTGCGCATCCGATATGATTAATTGCTAACCGAGGTTGAATTTCACATGAGGATCGGAGTGAGCCTTTGAACAAGTATGTTACATAGTATTTTATACTGCCATATCGTAATGTAACTTATTTTTAATTTATTATAATTAGTTTTAAATTTGAAAGTTAAAATTACGAGAACTAGAAATATAGAATTAATTAGTAATTGTTCATATGCTTATATAGTTTTGCGTTAGTGTATTGTTAGTTAATGTTGATTTTATTGAGATATTTAGTAGCTCTACGATATGACGGCTAATTGAAAATTAAAAAGGTTTTGAAGGAACTAACTGCACCCGAAGTGGTTGAAATGGCGATTGATATAAGGAACGATTTGCTGCTTGGGAAATGTAAAAAAAAAAAAACGGTATGAGCGAGAACGTGACTTATTCACAGTTTGAAGCAAAAAGAAAAATGTCAGGACAATTAGAGAAAATGTTATGTTGGGGTATTTTCTGGAGAAATCGAAGGTAATGAAATCTTCAACATTGTGGTCTATTTTTTCCATGTTAAAGTCTTCGTTATATCTGAATCATACTGCTGATATATCGACGTTTGGAAGTTTGATCGCCTTCTTGAAAAGAAAATCTGTTGAATATGTAACAAAATGTGCAGTGTTTTCATAAGAGACCACATAAGTAAATTTTTGATGGACGCTTCTGATGTAGAATATTTAGATATAAAGATTGATGTAAAAATGGGCGTCGCAGAGATGAACTTGTGAAGATGGAACTCAACGATATCAGTTCCGGAGAGAAAACACATCAGGAGAGAAGGTTTACTGTTGTGGATGGTGGGTGAACATTTACAGAAAGTTTGTCTCTCTATGTCCGAAACATGTTGGACACAATCGTTTATTTGTGAATTACAGAAATGTAAAGTGTATTACAATAGGACTGTTTGGAAAGAAAGTCGCAGAATTCTTGAAACTAGACAACCCCTCCAGTTATACTGGACATTGTTTTGGGAGACTTCGGCTAGATTATTTGTGAATGTACTGAAATTAAAGAAACATCATCGGCGGTTGCAGAGCGATTTGTGGACGAATAGTAAGATCGAAATCTGCACTGAATTATTGGAAAGGATGAGTCACCTGATGAAGACAGCGCTTTCGCACCAGTGAGGAGAGTCAGGAATCCATGAAGAATTGTGCACGCCCAGTTACAAGAATGCTGTTGTGTCAGATTCTACTGTTCTTAATAGTTAATTTTACCCAGTGTGCCTCATTCATATTAACAGCAAGTAATATGTATTGCTTGAATAATTTCTTGAACTTGTGCTATTAAATTGTAATATAGCAAGACGCTATTTTCAGTTGTAATTTATAAAGTTTGGTATAAAGTTACTTGACCGCACTAATCGTCAATTGTTTTATTCCAGTGTCGCTAGTCTGCTGCTTTCAGTTCTAAAATTAGGGATGCATTCGTTACATAACGATACTGTAGTATCCCAGACACAGTGGTTAGAGTACCTCCCGTGCATTAACCATTTATGATGACTGAGGAAAACCTGGACAAAACCTCAGTCAGGAAGGATGGTCCTGGTGTAAATCAAACCCCAGATATCCCGTTCAGCAGCCCGCGCCTCAACGACTTCTGTCAACCATTGCGATCTAGTCAGTAAAGACAGAATATTTTTTTCTTGGAAGTGCACTAAGCAATATCAAAGTTTGAAATGATCTTTTTTTTAAATTGAGTTGTTTGCACATACGTATTTGAAAATCCTGGAAGACGTGCTGGAGACCTTTTTTCACATCGTCTTCAGATATACCTCCGCCTTCTTCATGACAGCCATGAGGAAACCAAAACGCTGGCCCCGCAGATCATTTTTGAG
This sequence comes from Metallyticus violacea, assembly GCA_030762175.1. Lineage (NCBI taxonomy): Eukaryota > Metazoa > Arthropoda > Insecta > Mantodea > Metallyticidae > Metallyticus > Metallyticus violacea. The sequence continues at coordinate 9,352,608 of CM060842.1, read as the reverse complement.
ATGAAAGAACAAAAAAAGTTACACGGAGCTAGTTCTGGACTACATGGAGGGTGGAACACATTCCACATTTTTCCTGGCGAATGTTTAAAAATATGAATTTCCCACCCGATTTCACTCAGAATCGCTCCTATAGGATGGAAATAGGAACATCGCTTTAGAGCCGTGACAGTTGGTACTTGTGTAAATGTTCCTACTTTATATCATCTCTGGAATAATTTTTGCCCTAAGGAAATAACGATGCCCTTATCTTCAGAACAGAACGAGTCCAACAACTTTGTTAACGCTGCCTTATCAATTAGTCTTGAGGGCTTTAATTGAATGTCTTTGGAAATAGCTATGGTCACAACCGAAGTTTTCACCTCCTAGAAGAACATAATCTCACCATGGAAGGTGCCCCAGTCGTAACGCAGTTGACCCAAATACGTATAAATTCTGTTCCAGAATCCCAGATGTCGACGGGCCAATATAATTTCCTCAGAAAACACAGAATTAAAACCATTATGTAGAGAAAGTGGGAAGATTAGTTCTGCTACCGGCTTTAATCTTCACTTTGCTGTCAGGAAGGGGCCGAGAGAAAGAAATGTATTCTTTTGACTTCAGCAACAGGCATCAGTCAACATCATCTGCCTAGAAGTAAATCATCCGAGACGTTGTTAACGTGTCACAATTATATCTAACACCCAAAACCTTTTCAGATTTACACTACAGAGTAACTTGAGTTACAGCGTCATTTGTATATACTGCAAAGGCTAACAAAATGCAACGCAAAGTGTTTTTCAGAGGCCATCTGTTCGAATTCCGTTTTATACAACTACCTTTAATTACGTTTTATTTTGAAATTTTCCATAATTTAAAAGATAAAAGCGAAAGAGAGTGTTATATAAACGGGGGGCCTATTTTTGAAAGAACAAGGAAAATTTAGAGGGTGTGTTTGTGTTTATCATTAGTATAGCTTTCTTGAAAACGCCTTCCACCAAACATTTCAAACGATGCGCAGTTCTACCATAATGATCACGTGAACACTCCTAACATTCGCTATTGATGTCCTAAAAATTCAAATTATGTAACAAGAAACCGCTCTTTATGATAGGAAAGTTGCAGTTAGGTGTGTTATTGGCGTAAGACGCATAATCGGTCTGACTTTTTTACGAGCAGACAGTAAATGGAGAGAGGTACCGAAATGACATTCTGACCCCAAATAGCTGACAGAAGAAGAGAATTCATATGGGTGATTTCAAAACGTCCCGTCACTGCTCATACAGCAAGAGTCCGTAGGTAAAATTAGGCAAGTAGTTGAAGATAGAGTGATTAGTACTGGTATCTAATAGTTCGTGATTTTTATTTTTGGGGTAACCTGAAGGATAAAGTGTACAAAGCAAAGCCTTACACATTGAAAGAACTCCAGCAAAACATACGAAGTGGAATCAGAAACATTACAGTCGTCGGACTAAATCTTGTCAATCAGAATGTCCGTATAGCTTAGGAAGGACGACATTTCCAGCATTTGCTTTAAGGTAAGGTTTTAGACATACTTTTACAAAAAGTTTTGCAACCAGCCTATCTAATGTTGGACAATAATGTCTACAAAAATGTAACTAACGTATCTGACAACAATAGACCTTAAACTATCAAAATATGCATAATAAATTTGCATAGTCATTGGTGAACAGAATGTTGTGTAGTTGTGTCAACAAATGGCGAAAAATCATGAATATTTCTAAAGAAAACTTTTGATTCTACATTTTCACACGCTATAAGCAGGTGAAAGAGCGGAAAATATCCACGAGGACTTGATAGCTGTTCATGGTGATCAAGTGTGTTCATTTCATACCTTTGCAAGATGGATTCGATTATTCGACGAAAGGCGAGAGACTTTGAAAGACAACCCTCGCTGTGGCCGGCCTCGGGAAGCTATAAACGAGAGAACAATTCAAAGAGTGAGGTACTCCTTGGTGGAGGAAAAGCACACATTACGGTTGAAATGCTAAGTAAGGAAGTAACATTGGCAGAATATATCATGAACATTTAAAGCTGAAAACTGTGCAAACTGGGGTTCCACATTCCCTAACCAATGAATAGAAAAAAAAAAAAAAAAAAAGAGGAGAAAAGAATGGGCAAGGAAATTGAGTATGTTTCCACCAAATGGTTCTAAACTTTTGACTGGTGACGAAAGTTAGTTTTATTACTGTACTACCCCAAATAAAGCTCAGAACTGCGTGTGAGTAAATTAGAATGACTCAAGACCAGCTGTTCACCGACAAGATTTTCGTTCTCGGAAGCGAATGTACACCGTTTTCTTCAAATATGAAGGATCATTAGTGGCTGACTGTATGCCAGAAGGAACAATAATGAATGGAGAATACATGGCACTTATATTTTGAACCATTTACTTGAAGAGCTGAGGCGGCGGCGTCCAAAGACAGGAACTACAAAGCTGTTACTTTTGCATGACAACGCATCTCCTCACAGAACAGCTGCAAATTTGAGGAAACTAAGTTCAGTTGCTTGACTACCCACGGCTCTGTCCTTGCACCGTGTGACGTTTGGTTGTTTCCTCAAGTGAAATCTTACATTGTTGGAAAACCTTTTAAACGAGTACAGAACCTTGCTCAAGCTATAAATTCAACTCTGTTGACAATATTCAGTCCGAGTACCGTAGTGTTTTTGACAAGTGGTTGCAACTGTGTGTAGAGAGAGATGGAGGAGGATTGAAGGATTATGCGGTAAGGACATGTTCTGGTAGCGTCGTATATATGAACTTTTTAGGCGCAAAAAAGTGTTGTATTTAATGCCTAATATTCCTCTTTGTATTAATGACTACTCTGCTTGACAAGTTCCATTTTCCTGGTAAATCAGCCCTTATATCAACAGCTGCCATGATGCAATGCAACAATGTATGAACTTGAAACTGCACACACAGCGATTATACATTCAGACCTTCTTGTACAATGAAAAATTTTAGATACTCTAAAAATCGGGTAGGTGTAAAGCATACCCGTGGAATTCTGAATTTTAATTTTCATCAAAGCCCCTATTTGAACAGCCCATACCAGTGAAGAATTTGAGTGTCTATACTATCTTTGTTGATATGCAGATTTTTAACGAAACTGACAAATTTTATTCGTACAAAAGCAGTCAATCTCGCATGACACACGTGTTCACCTGAAACGAAGTAGCCGCTTTCTCTTTCTGCTTTACAGAGAGAGGGGGAAGGTAATATATCAAGTCTACGCTTTAGGGAAACAGAGTAAAAACTGGGGAAACAAAAGCAGGTCAGATAATATACATACACAAACTACTTTACGTATTCTGAAGGACAGCCCTCGTTGAGAGATTGTGGAACAACAATTGAATTCTGGGGGATGATAATTGAATACTAGAAAATGAATCAATTTTCAAGGCAGACCACCCTCGTGCTAGGGGTAAGTGGTAATCTGTTTTGTGTGCCAGAACTTGACATCTGGAACGAAATTCTTCGTATTTTCTGAAATAAGCTCAACAGTTGAACTGTAAGCGACTGTTTAAAATTAGTAGCCATTATCTTCGTGACTTCAATCTCGCAAAGTGTAAAAGCTATTTGGGATCTTAATTTTTTTAAATAAAAAGTAAAATTTTTAAAAAAATTAACGTGCGCTTATAGTGGTACAGAGGCATGGCAATATGCTACTGCACAACATTTCTGGGACCTAGATATCATCGTTTCCATAATTAGCTAACACTAGAGGGCAGTAGGTGCTACCTGTTGTCACAGGGCGGAATGTGAGACCTTTTGTTTTTGTTTATTGACTATTTTGACGCTTCTTTGCTTTATTAATTTGTAATAATTCCGAAAGTGATAATTCGCAATGAAAAGGAATTCAGTATTGTATAAAATAAATATTCTTAGTGTTTCTCTGGCTACATGTGACCTTTTATTTTCTTGGGCCGCCTCTGCTGGCAAAATTAGAGTGCAGCGCTCTGAATGCAATGAAGTGCATACCAGTCCAAGACTAGACTTGCCACAGTCATCTCGCCCGCCATTTGTTATAATAGGATGGTGAATGCATTTGTAGATATCGGTAAGGGATATGCAGCACTTGAAAAATTTTGTTCAAGAATTGAAATGCCCAAAAATAAGTGTGATTGCTTACAATGCATAGCTTTATAAAATAAATGCAGAAAATGTAGCAGTAAAGGGAAAAGTTGTAGAAGAACGTACTGCTGTTTGCCAGGCACATTTAGAGACTAACCACGGTTTAACTGAGGGTAACCTTTTGGACATAGCAGTATCCTATGATGTACTTGACGTAAGAGAGGTCATACATCATTATATGACAATAGTATATTGAGATTATAAGTGAACAGAAGCAATGACTGAAATTGCTCCAACAGAAAAGAAAATGTGCAGAAAAATTCACTAAATCTTCTAATTTCATGAAAATCGAAGCATTAGAGACACTCTGGGAGAAATCTGTGAGTTACAAAATGAGATTTACAACAGTTCTTTCTGGTGGAGATTGCAAAACTTACAAAAATCTTCGGGTTCTTCAAGTGTATGGTAAGGATTTAACTATAGACAAAGATGAATGCATAGACCATGTGGCCAAAAGATTGAATACAGGAATTAGAAATATTTTATCAGACTTGAAAAAGCAGCGAAAGAAAAGGGAAGTTTGACAGCTGATATGTTTCCGTTACTATAACATTATTATAGCAAAGCTAATTTGGAAAAAAATCCTAACATGCACAAAATGAAGAGGGTCATATATGCCACTTTGTACCATTAAACATCCACAGATGAAAAATCCGAGTATTTTAAGTGTCCCGGAGGGGAAAAATCGTAGTGCTTTTGTAACACAGCAACTGTGAAGGGTGAACAAGCATCGAAACATTATAATAGCACCATGAAACTGTCCTCAGACCTGGTGCTGTGGCTAAAATCAAGTCAGTATACCAAAAACTGAACTCCTAAGTAGGTGCACTCTTGGTAAAACTCAAAATGCCAACGATTCTCTGCATAGTGTTATCTGGGAAAAATTTCCCAAAGAAATGTTTTTATAAAAAATGTGCAGTGATCAGCTATAAGTGAATTTAATATGGGATGTACACACACATTAATTGAACTAAAACAAGTCCCATAGTTCTGAAAATAAGTGAGAGAGAGAGACAAGGACGATTGAGGTTAGCGATCCAATCACGGAAGAAGGTATTTAAATCCTCATAATGGGAACTTCAACAGTATAAAGCTGTCATGGTGCCAAGCAAAAACATCAGGAGGATCAACATATGGGACTGGGGAGTTCAGTGATCAGTGTCCACGAGGAAACGTTGGAGCAAGTACTTTGAACTTTGAGAGGAGCATGACTGAATTTGTATACTTTAATATCAGACCACCTTGTACAGCATGTTTCTGTAACACTGTAATAACCTTTAAATATTTTTCTTTGTCTGTAAATAAATGTGCTGAAAGTTAGTGTGAATATCGGAAAGGTTAGAAAACGTTTTGTCAAATTGTACAAAGTAATTGACGATACAGCACACCGTTTTGAGGGGATATCACTGTAACGCTGAACAATGAGCGATTGATCCCAATCTGTCACATTTCCCCCCTCCCTGGATTGGCCACCCTCGCTGCCTCAGGATTGGTCACTGATAGACAATAGAGCACAATTAAAGGGCGGGAGTCCGGTATGTAAATGTGAGGAGAAGGCGTGGCCTCCATGCATCAGCTTTCACTGACAACATTATGGGCATGGAGGGGTAAGGCGGGGCAGGCTGTCGATACCTCGCACATCAGCATATCGACTTTTCTTCATGCACTTCCTTCTTTTGGCCAGAATAGAATTTAAAGCAGCCCAAACTCACATAGCTAGCTGATGAAGAAATTTACGAAATACATTGTTAGATGTCACTTATACTTCTAATTACATTTAGAAAGCTCTTTCTAGCCTGCAATAGCACAAAACCTGCACCCGTTTCTTTGATTTTTTTCCGACTTCTAGTTAAAAAAAAAAAATACTCTAAGTCTGAACCCAAAAATTTCTTTTAATCGCGTACAAATTCATTTAAATTTAGAATATGATATTTTGAAATGTGCTTTCCCTTACATTGAATTCCAATTTCTCACGTCGTGCTGAGCATTAAGAATAAAATGTGGGAAACTTTCCGACTGCATTAAAAGTTTAGAAACTGAAGGAATGGCATGACGTGACTAGTAAAGTTGTAGAATCTGTAACGACATACATTTCTCAAATACAAGGTGAAGCTATTAAGATAAAATTAAGCACGGTGCTATTAAAAACCCTTGGTACAGCACTGTGTTTAAACTGAAGAAACATTTATGCCAGAAAAAAATTGGATAGTATACACTTGAACGCAACAAACTCACACATTTTTGCGTTAACATTTTCACGTTCTGTAGAGCAATTGTTTTCTGACTCGAAAAATTATACTTGCAGATAACAATATAAGATTACACTCCCATTTTGCCAACAGCAAAAATGTTAAAAATAATTCAATATTTTATGAGGGTTGCTAAATAAAGAACTATCATTATTCTTTTGGAACATTCATGTACTCATCCTCATAATTAGGGAGATATTTCTCCAAGTAGTCCTCGTTGGATGCAGGTGCTGTCCCAACGCTTCTGCCGGTCTTCAAAGATAGGCAGGGAACCGTTTTTTTGATGGGTGGTTCAGAATCGAATCGCCTTTGCAACCTTTAACACTGTTTTTGATGATGGAAAATGCCTCCCACGAAGGTGACTCCTATTTTGGGAAAGGTAAAAAGTCACGCGGAGCTAAATTTGGACTATAGGGAGGGTGAGGGACACACTTCACATTTTCATTTCCGATGTGCGATCGTCCATTATCGTGGTGAAGCATACAGTTTGTTACACGGGTGGCCTTTTGCGTGTGATATGGCTTTGTGGAGTTCAAGGATATCTCTGTAGTATTTCTCAGTTACAGCTGTGTGTGCAAGTACAACATGCTAGTAAACCATTCCTTGAATATCAAACAATGAAATGGCTATAACTTGCCCAGGCGAAGTAATGATGTTGATGATGGTGGAGATTTCAACACAGAGCTTTGCTGTTTATTCTCAGGAAGAAAATGAAGTAGTCAAGTTTCATCAGCAGTGCTTAACTTTGAAAGAACGCCGCATTTTCCTGTAAAAGCAACTACAACTGCATGCAAGCCAGTCTTAGAACCCACCGTGCACAAACACGTCTCATATGCAACTTCTCAGTCACCAACGTATGGGTGGCACCCAGTGACATTTTCACGATTTCAAAAACTGTACTTAATTGTTATTCGACAATCCTCTCTCACAATGACAGCAGCACCGTGGAGCGCCGAGTCCACCTTCCTTTGAAATTGAGTGCCTCTCCACCTTAAACATTTTAAACCCTCTTCAAATTGGGTTATAGGAAATTATAAACTCTCCATAGGCCTGAGCTAAGATTTGAGAGGAAAGCGGAGTTTAAGAGCAGCATATTGCTCGTCGCGTGTCGCCTCCATTTTGCTGTAGGTGGAACTGAACATGCCTCAACTTGCACACCCCTCACAGGAGGGAACCGGAAGCGAAAACAACGAATTTAATTCCATGTGCATATTACACAACTAAAGTAACAAAATATTATAAAGTTAAATTTTGGCGCGAAAAATTATTATGCCTGTAAATACCCCTTTACGTTAATGCATTTCTCGCATCTCTGAATCAATATTTTATTTCTCTTAAAAAAATAGTCCAGAACTTTGTCTGCAAAAGAATGGAAAATCAGCATCCTTCAACTCATTATTGTTTGTGAATATCTGCCCTCTAAGTTTTGAAAACAGTAATTGTCGCTGAGGATAAGGTCAAGACTCACGGTGGGTGTTTCAGCCACATATGTTCGCAGCAACCGCATGGACTAGTGCGTTCTCGTGCAGCAAACGAACTTCTTGACATTTCACGCCTCTTTTCCCTGATGACACTGCGCAATTGATGCAGTAGCTCAGCATAGCTTTCCAGTCACCTTCGTGTTCCTTTCTTTGAAGTCTATTATGGGAATTCCTGTGCAGTCCTCAAAAGTTGTTGCCAAGATTTTCTTCATGGACTGTGTTGCCGGTTCTAGGGAGTGCTTCATCCTTCTTCCGCTACTCCATTTGCTCTCTTTTCGAAAGGTTGGAGGATCATAGTTTCGTTTCCTGTAATGGTGTAGGTTCTGGTGGTGTAGTGGCAACCATACTTGTCTCGTAAACCCAATATCGCGGGTTCAATCCCGGCCAGAGTAGATGAATATTTTCGGGCTTAAAAATCCCAAGTATGGCTTTCTTCGGAAGGGAAGCCGTGGGTTTCCTGTCATAGGTTTACTGCATTACTGCACATAAAAGAGCCTGAAGCCTGAAAGAAGAATTTCTGAACAAAATTTATCGGCTGTTTCACGCCCAGAACTGAATGAGATGTTTATGACCTTAGATGTTAAATAGCATCTGTAAATAAACCAAATCAGCAAATTCCTGTAACGATGGATTCCAATACTGCCATCTCGTTACATGGCAAAGGTTCAAAAGCTTCAACACTCCCCTCGTACTTGCATTTGAACTGCTGAATATATTCGGGGCACCCATAATACACTGACATATGCTTATTCAAACGTTGATTAAGGGTTCGACGCACAATAGTTTTGGAAAATCTCAACCTTGCAGTACTTTTCTTGTCTTCAGACGTGTTGTCTCCCCAAATGAAATAATTTTGATCCGCACTAAATGGTACAGTGTGAAGAGGAAACTTCCCTATACACACTGTCAAGGTGTTGTTTAGTATCACTGAGTGAAAGTCCTTCATTGGTTAAAAATGTAATAATTTCTATGTATTCAATTTTGAACATCACATTGCAACACGTGCGACTTTAATGCGCTTCTCCAAGCAAATGAAAGGGTGGCCGGAAAGGAAATGCAGATGACATGAACATCGCAATAATGAAGCATTGCCTTCTACGTTAGACCATAAGCTGAACCACACTCTAATACTACTTTAAAAACTGCTTGTTTTGTATGAATTATTCTATGTCTATTTTATTATTCCCTTTTATAAAGTTTACTTAATAATAATGAAGACAGTAAACAACTAAATAAACACCTGCAAACCAGAGGAGTTTATAAAGCTTTACAAGTTTTCCCCTAATGGGTCTGTATAAATGAAATGTTTATTTGAAAATTAGAAATTCATTAAACGATGTTTATAAAAACTTCCGAGGGTGCGTTCCGTGAAATGGAGTTTTGTTTCTTCCATCAAATTCATTTCTCACGATACTTGTATTATTAGCAGTGAGTATATAGGAAAGAAACAGCGATTTCTTGCCCTTTACGGAAAATAATATCACATACGTCACCAAGGCTATCTTGTGAGGCAAGTTTCAGAGCGAACGTAATTCATCTGTACCATCACATTATTATTTATTTTGCGTATGTGTGTTTTTCTGCTCGAAGGCTTTAGAAATGCTTTGAAACCTTACACGCTCTCTTTGACAGGCCAGAATGCTTCATTGTTGATTCATTGCCGCAAAACAGAGCTCCATGACTAATTAATGCTGTTTCAGTGAACTAAGTCTAATCGGAAAGTAACTGGTCAACTCCCGGCTCTATGGCTGAATTCTTGTTTTGGTTGACAAGTAGCAAAAGAATCGTGAATATGTTAAAGTAGATAATAAGATAGGAGGGCGTTTCACAATATTGTATGGTATCTTAATTGACATAACCAAAAACGTGTAAGCCAAAACAAACAATAATTAAATATGTTGCCACTGCCCACAAAAATGTATATACTTATGTATTGATATTTCAGTAATACCACAACACCTTTACACATACACAGGATCAATGCAACAATCAATATTTGGAGGGAAATTTATTTAATAAATATATAAAAATTTACTCCCTGAGTCGGTCCTGTTGATCTAGTGGTAACAATCTTGCCTTGTAGACCCAGAGTCGCGGATTTAAACTCAGTCATGGTCGATGGATTTTTTAGAATGTAAAAACCCTAAGTATGACTTCATTCGGAAGGAAAGTAAAGCCATTGGTCCGATGTCTTAGATTTACGGCTCTTAAAAGAAACTCAAGCCTGAAAGTAGAGGCCTTTGAGCAAAACTTATTGGCCGTTTCACGACCTGAATTGAATGGGACGATATTGACCAGTGATGTTAAAAAGCGCCCTTAAATAAAATAAACCTAAATCTTACCATCGGTACACATTTTCCAGTAAATGTAAACGATTTATGGAAAAAGTGGGAAAATATTACAATGATATTCTTAGTCACAAAGAATAACTTTTTTCTGATGGGTCAAATGAATATCAGTTTCAAACAAAAATATTTTTAACATCATGGAGGAGTTCTTACTGAGGGTATACTTTTGTATTTCCATCAATGTAGGAAATACGGGATAGAGCTCAGTTTATTAAAAACATTTTATTCAAGAATACGCTTACCATTTTAGTCAAGAATGGCCTATCAACAAATCACGACGGCTCCAGCAAGTAGAGTATCAACGTCCGTACCATTGAACACTGATGTTGATGGCCATGTGCTATCAGTATGATGGATGCCCATCCAGGGGGAAATAATAGAACGATTTAGGGCGTCCTTCATCCACAGAGCGGACTTATGTATGAATACTAAAGGTCATATTTTGAGCATGAATTATAAATGATCAGTTTTGCAGGCAGTGGCAGTGTCACAGTGCTATAAAGGGTCATTTTACTTTTTAACTGTGATAAATAATATACTCAATACAATAACAGGATCCATGTGCTGTACAGTACAGTACATCCTGTTGCATTCCTTGGTCATTATGCAATGTTTAAACGGGCATTGCAGAGAATAAATGATTTAGTTGAACAAATGCTGAAGTGCTATTAAATACAAGAAGTCATGCAGTATTTATCATTTCCATGCGTACTGTTTTCTTGGCTTATTGTTAATAAGCTTTTGTTTTAAACAATTTTTCATTTGGTACATCAGAAAAAAGTTATTAAGGGTGAATAAGATAAATGAGACAACCTGTATATTCCTGCATTTACTAAGAAATAACCAAAATGTTTACAATAATCAGTATTTGTGAAAATTTACTGTATTTCCCACTGTGACCGAAACATATCTCAAATAATCTTTGGAGAGTTCAATGCTAGAGTAAGAATGCAACCATATTGCTTAGTTCCGATTCTGCAAAAGAGCTCGTATTGTAGCGTCCAAACGTCAGAAAGGGGAGACTGCAATGATGTACGGATAGCATGTGGAAGGAAGCCTTGGGGTGGATATATCGAAAGTGCGCGGTCCGTTACAAAACTTTCGTGCCAAACATTATTCATGCGCACTAATGTCCACAGGGCTCCGTTCCACATCTCCATATTGGCACAAAAAATGTTTAAAAAAACCCACAACCTTGAATTTAATATACCAGTTCTTGGAAACAGGACGCTGGACATTTTTATTTCTTCAGCTACTGCTCTACGTCAGCATGTCAGAAGTGCGGCCTGAGCGAGGAACTAATACATCCCTCTGTATTCAACACCTCTGAGTTTGAGAAGAAATTAGCTTTGGTCACTGTTCTATCTAACCCTTTCAATCCAACCCTTATAGTCTATTTTTCATATTCATTATGTTTTTATAATTGTTTTCTTATTCTTCGTCGGTATCATACTGATTTCATGAAAATCGATTACCCATCATTCTAACACAATTTCATGTATTTAGAATTCATTCGAAGTGGTGTTTCTTTGGGTAGAATGCTATTTATTAACATTATTAATAAATTTTATATTTTTTGGGTTTACAAAATGTCATGAACATAATAAGTTTACTTAGAGCAGGCCATAAAAGTAACAAAGCTCTGACATAAAATGGAATTTTTCACAGAATGTATAACATAGTACACCTTCGAAATGTTAGCAGTCAACGAGGAATTAATTTCCGTTCCTTTTAAGTTTTTAACAGTGCTTATTTTATCAAAATACTCCCTGTAACTTCAAATAACCCCTAAGGATAGGATAGGATAGGATGGTCTAAAAAGAAGAATTTCGCACATAGATCTCTAGATGTGCCCATTGTACATATGCCCAGGGGGCTCATTCGGGAGGAAGGATGAGCTAGGTACACGCCGGGCGTGTCCAGGGAATATGAGGAACCGATGCACAAACGCAGGGTAGTTAGCGTTTCCACAAATGACACGTCCGCACGAGAGCTTACGAGGGATATTCAGAAAGTTTTGCAAGTACTACCTTAAAGTCCAAGATAAGAAATGAAATCGAAAACATATTCTCACAGTCCTTAAAAGATCTCTCCATCTCTTAATACACAGTTGTAAATGGCGTAATTATTTGTCAAAAGCACTACGGTACTCGGACTCAGATATTGTCTACAGAACTGAATTTATAGCTTGAGCAAGGTCCTGCACTCATTTAAAAGATTTTCCAGCAAAGCAAGCTTTAATTCGAGGAAACTACCATGAGTCGCACGGTGCAAGTTCAGGACTGTATGATGGAAGGTCAAGCAACTGGACTTTCGCGACTTTCAATTTCCTCAAATTTGCAGCTGTTCTGTGATGAGATGCATTGTCGTGCAAAATGAATAGCCGTGAAGTTCTTGTCTTTGGAAGCCGTAGCCTCAGCTCTTCAAATAACAATCCAAAATATAAGTGCCATAATATTCTCCGCTCATTATCATTCCTTTTGGCATGTAGTCATACTTTAATGATTCTTCATAGTTGAAGAAAGCAGTGAACATTCGCTTACGAGAACGAAAATCTTGTCTTGGGTTATTCTCATTTACCCACACGCAATTATGAGCTTTACTTGAGGTGGTATAGTAATAAAACATGCTTTCATCACCAGTTCATATATCTGTCAAACGTTTAGGACCATTTGGTGGAAACATGCTCAGTTTTCTTGCACATTCCTTTCTCTTCTTCTCTGCATTGGTTAGGGAATGTGGGACCCGTTTTGCACACATTTTCAGCTTTAAATGTTCATGGAGTATACTGTCAATGCTGCCAATACTGATACCAACATCCATACTTAGCATTTCTACAGTAATATGCCACTAAGTACCTCACTCTGAATTGTTCCCTCCCGAGGCCGGTGAGAGCGAGGGTTGTCTTTCAAAATCTCTCGCTCTTCTTGAAATAATCGAATACATCTTGCAATGGTATTCAAACGTTCAAACATCTTGCAATAGTATTTAATGAACATTCTTGAGCATCATGAACAACTATCAAGTCCACGTAAACTTTTTCGCTCTTTCACCTGCTTATTGCGTGTGAAAATGTAAAGTTTTCTTTAGAAATATTCACGATTTTTCACCAGCTAATGACACAGGGCTGAACTCAACAGACTGTACGACAGTGACTATACATATTTTGATAGCTTAAGGTTCATTGTTGCCAGCTGCATTAGATCCATTTTTGTAGACGTCCTCAGCAGAAGCAGTGTTGACAGCGACGTCGGTAAGGAATGTGGGTGGAGGGGCACCCTTCTTGCAGCTCACAGCTCTTTCTTCTATCTTTAAAGGATTTATACATCAGAAACATTGTACACTCATCGTAACTTCTGCGAAGATCTTCAAACGTTTCTGAAGTAGCCTTCTTCAGTAGAACACAAAACTTGTTTGCGTAACGTTACTCTCGAATTTCTGCCATCTTAAACTTTAGAGACATATCAAGCTGTAACTAAATTGAAGACAATACTGACGGAAAATGGTTGAATTTAGAAAAACATGGTACCTGATGGCAGTCGAGGTTACTTAATAGTAGAGAATCAGCCGACAGATAGATCGATCACGTTTTAGGTACTTTAAAAACACAGTCAGACTTTATTCAATAACTCTCGTATATATGCGTATGGGTGTGTTATACGGGACATAAAATGTTTGTCATGTTTTAATATGAGAAATGTATTATAAAGTATTATAATACACGCCAATCGCCTATCACGCGGCTTTCATGATCGAAACCTTGTCTAAGTGTATGAAATATATTTTGCAAAACATAGTAAATATGTTATTAAAGGAAATGTCATGTTCAATTATAAACTCTTCTACACAGTTTATGTGCTATTACGAGGGGCTTTCAAAAGCCTTTGCAAGTGCTACCTTAAAGTACAAGGTAAGGACTGAATTCAAAAACTTATCCTCACAATCCTTCAAAGTACTCTCCATCTCTCTCCACACACAGTTGTAGAAGGTGTAACCACTTGTCAAAACACTACAGTACTCGGACTCAGATATTGACAACAGAGCTAAATTTACAGCTTGAGCGAGGACCTGCACTCGTTTAAAAGGTTTTCCAGCAAAGCAAGATTTCATTCGAGGAATCAACCAGAATTCGCTCGGCGCAAAGTCAGGCCTATAAGGAGATGGTAAGGAACTGAACTTTGGCTACTTCCAGTTTCCTCAAACCTCTGTGAAGAAACCTATACTCTGCCTTCTTAGAAAAAAAAGCTTAACTAAAGCCTATTTGGTAATTGAAACCTCTTACATAGAAGACGCCCATGTTCCAAAATCTTATACTGGTGTCATCGGCATAGAAATCAGTTGGTGCATTTTTTATGGCAAAATGGAGATCATTAATATAAAGTGAAAAGACCACTGATACTTGTGAGATGCCATGAAATTAAAACCAAATGTAAATCAATTAAGAAATGCAAGTATATTTTTCTCAAGCTTTAATTTCTAGTATTGTCAGTTTCTTAAAGTATTGATTGATCATCATCAATCGGTTTTTCGGTATAAGCTATTTTTTAGAACATCTATGTATAATTTTGTAAACGTTTCTGTATAATTCTGTTGTAAATGTTCCCAGAAGCAGCTCTATCAACTATTTCATCCAATGACAAACGGCTTTGTTGATTTCTTCAACAAAAGGAACCCATTTTCAATGAGGCAGCTTGAAGATAGTCTCTGTCACTAATGCATGGGCTTAATTCACAGCATAACATGTTTTTACTACTTTTCTTTCTATCTTATAAGCTATTCAAATGTCAGCAGTACTAAAATCTGCTAGCTATAACCAAGAAGCGTTTGGTGTCTCACTATCATCCCAGAAAGCGCTCTTTTTTCAAAGCAACTACCGTGTTGTTTGTACAGACACGTGGCTATATACCGTGAATGGTTCTGTAGACAACAGTAGCCTTGAACGGCCCTACGGTACTTAGCGGACCAACTTCGGCCTCAGGGGACATCGGAACATTCCGGTAGTTGGTTGCACGATATGATTCTACGCTGGTATGTGGGAGTGTCAGGGGTAACCCCCAAGCGCAAGCGCCCTTAGAATTTTAAATCAGTGTGGCGTGTAACTCTCGTGATGTACTGAAAGCAGCCCTTGGGGCCTAGGACGGACTTCTTCAGGAGCTGGCCATCGGTCGGTGTTGCCAACCTACTGAGACGAGAATCTGCTAACGTTTGGAAGGAATTCACTTTTCTTCTTCTTCAGGTAATTTCTAGGACATATTTAATATTTTGTGATGTAATCCTTTTAGGGAAATTCTTCTAATGTCACGGCCTACGGTAGAGTCAAATATCTGTAATCATTTCATCATCATTAAGTCGAAATTGTAATCACTTATCTATAATAAACCTCTCCATCCCTAACCATAATTCAATGAAAACAAGGAAGTAATAGACCGAAGCTATCTCTGAAACTATAAACACTTTCAAATAGTAATAGGTTATTTTATTAACACAATTAAGCATGTGCTAATCTCCAGTTGTCTGACTAAAGGTGGTCATTTCCGAATAGCGTACACATGCGCTTGCGCGAAAGCTAATTTTTCTCCACGTTAAAATCTCCAACCGTCACTTCTAACACCAACCGTCTATATGTTACAACCTCCATAATGCACAATATTAACATACTTAATAGTACATTTGTATTTATTTACTCCTCTGACATGTTCAGATTCTGCATTGTTATGTAAGCAGTGAGGCAATATTAAACTTTTAGGTGCCTAAACTAATGTATTCTTTAAGTCTAGCGTATTGTGTTTATTAATATATTTTACTTATTTTTAGAAACGTTTATTGTCAGGATTAATACACATTTGCTGTTTCATTTTTGGGATTGGAAGAACTTGTGAGAAATATAAGTTTCCTGCATGAAGCACTGAAAAGAACCTGTCTTGATTAATTGCCATAACAGAAGTTAATACGTGTATCATCCACACACACAGTTGCAGCTGCAGCCAAACACTAATTGTGATCGTGCGCTGTTGTTCTAAGATCGACATGACTCGAGCATTTTCGTGAGCTCTGAGCCTGCAAGAATACCTTGAAAAATTACACAGATCTTTCCCAAACTGCTACTTTTCCTACAGATTTTTCTTACTGGTTTGCAGAACATAGAAGGGGAAGAACAACCTTGAAAGATGAGGCGCACCCTGGGCGTCCAAGTACAATAGTTACAGATAAAAACATCGCTGATCTAGAAGTCATACCAAAAACACGAATTATTTACATGGAAATAAAAGAGGCTCTAAAAACATTCATCTCGGGAGTCAGAAGTTCAGCATGAATATCTTCATGTGAAAAACATTTGTTGTTGTTGGAGACCCCATAACCTCACAGAAAAACAAAAGGAGAAGAATCGAAGGGTACCAAGAAATGGTTTCTAGTTTTGAAAATGGCAGGTCTGAACGTATCCATGATATCTTCACAGTGACGAAAAGTGGATTCACCAACACGACTTGGAATCAAAGACACAGACAATG
The DNA here is from genome assembly GCA_030762175.1 of Metallyticus violacea. Taxonomy (NCBI): domain Eukaryota; kingdom Metazoa; phylum Arthropoda; class Insecta; order Mantodea; family Metallyticidae; genus Metallyticus; species Metallyticus violacea. The sequence goes on along the minus strand of CM060842.1, from coordinate 9,335,889 downwards.
CCCCTTTAGTGAAGTTGAAGCAATGGCAAGTGTAGGGTGGAAAATGGTTGTCAGTCTCTTCTCAGTAAGTGCCATATTACAAACATAATTCTCAGGAATAAAAATAGTAACTGCCAACTGCGCATCACAGTTTGCCTCCTTGTGGTCTTCACTGATAGAAAGAAGACGGAAGTCTGAGATGCGATGATTGTTGCTTCACAACAAAATATCTCTGCGCACACCTGGAATGGAATCCAAGAGCCAGGAGTGATATTGGTACACTCAAGATCTGGCTCCATGTGATTTTTTTGTTTCCCACTCTCAGGAAAACAATGCCTAATTACACCAAGAACAAAATACACAGTCAAGTACCATTTGTTATCCCCATTGAGGGATGTAATACAATTTTTTTAATAGTTTAACGCCCGTTTTTACTACAGAGGCACCACAGGCGGTGGACACTGATGATACCTGAGAAGAAATGATAAAACTAGGAAAGTCCTTTTTTAAGGAAGGAAAAGATCCAGGCCTAAATTTAGGATATCTCCCCGGCATTTGCTATTTATGAGGACTGAGGAAAACCTGGAAGAAACCTCAATCAGGGAGGACGGTCCTGGTGGGATTCGAACCCCAGACCTACCACTCACGAGTTCGCGCCTTAACGACCTCGGCCACCTGTGGCTGTTCTATCCAGGATCGGTGGCGTAGTACTTCCAAACAGTGCTTTCGCTATGCAACGGTGTATTACGTTAATGGAGAGTATATTGAGACATTCTATGTGCATAGAACTATGTTGCATAATACATGAGGCACAAAAAACAACTTTTGTAAATATCGCATCTTTACAGTCAACACACTTGCGTTAATTACACTGGTTTTTACAATTATTTGTATTTATAAAGTAAGCTTCATGAAATGGATATAGAAAAGCACTTGCATAGTGCATTATAAATTATAAAATGTCGTTTATGAGCCAGTCTACATTATTGCAATGGATTTGTTCATTAATTGCGTCTTTAGATATGGCCACCCGTCGTGCATTAATGTACAGAAAACAATTATTCAATAATGAGACTATTTGATTAGTATTTTACACAGTGCTTCACTGATAAGTAACGTTACTGGAATTTTGACAAATGAATTGTTAATTCATAAGGGCAATTTGCTGAAATGGATGAACTTGTTCTTTTTGTGTGCTATAAAGATGCGTACAAGATAATTTTTGAAACCTTAAAATGCTGCTATACAATATGAAACAGATATTGGCAGCCATAAGTAGGCTTTGCAAGCGCACTCAGGAGGCTTTGTGTGCAGTATTTCTCACGTTGCATAGCCCTAAGAGAGTGATGTCCCCTTGCCCTTCAAGAGTCCCTCTGACATTGGCTGATTGCGCATAATGTTAATCCAATACACGCCTCAGGCACCCATCAGGGTTGCCAACATTAGCAAATATCGCAAAAGGAAAATAATTTTTTAGGTGTAGCTTCAGATGAAATTGGAAGTGCAAATACATTAAAAACAGCTACGACGGGTGTTCTAAAAGTTCTCGGCCTGACTCAGAGATGTCCTGAAGATAAGTGTAGTCTCTTATTTCTGACGATCGTGTAAACAAACTAGAGTTAAAATTTTCTAAACAATGGATAAAACTGAAATACGAGCTATGAAAAAGTACTTCGTTTTGAAGGGTTTTGAAGGGTTAAACCACAACAGAAATACATATGGAGTTAATCCATATTAAAGGATTATCCCCCTCCGTTTTTTGACGGTCAAAAAGTGGGCTGCTGAATTTAAGCATGGTCGTATATCCATACATTCATGATGAAGAGCTCTCACGGCGTCCCAAAACCGCTACGACCGACGAAAATATGACAAAAATTCACAATACCGTACTCAGTGATCACCGGTTGAAGGTACACGAGTTGGCTGACTTTGCATATGTTATATACTTGTTATATGAAGTGCTGTGTATGAGAAAACTTTCAGCTCGATGAGTTCTGCGTTCGTTAACAACGGACCAAAAACGCATTCGAAATAACATTTCGCAAGAGTGTTTTGACTTGTTTAAACGCAATATCAGTGAGTTTCTCTGACGTTTCATAGCAGTAGATAAAACATGGATTCATCATTACACGCCAGAGACGAAGGAGCAGTTCAAACAGTGGGTGACAACAAGTGAAAGTGCACCAAAGAAAGCAAAAACGGTTCCTTCTGCAGGAAAAGTCATGGCTACGGTTTTCTGGGATTCTCATGGTGTGGTGTTCGTAGACTGCCTCCAGAAGAGTAGAACCATCACCGGGGAATATTTCGCTTCACTACTGGATCAATGAAGGATGTTATTCATACCATGAGAAAAAGAAAGTTTTCTTTCATTACGATAATGCTCTTTCACACAGTCCGGGATGGTTGATGCATGACCTTCGCTTCCACATCAGCCACATTCGCTGTCGTTCTCTGAAATAGCAGAATTGTTGAAGACTTTGATTTTGACACTAATGACCACAGCAGTTTTTCTGTTTAAACATAAAAACCTTTTTAAGAATACATTATATCACAGACCATCTCACTGCTTTTGCTGTCCTATGAATGGAGAAGGGCATGGTTTCATAGCTGGAGGGGGTCTACAGCAGAGTCATCGATAAAGTCTATAGTAGGAAGGAACGACCGACGGACTTCATATTTCATGATTAGGTAAGGGTGTTCACGTTGATTGTCACACACTTATAACGTTTCCCACCCTCCACCACTGATTATTTATTAAATCGCATTATTAACGGAAGTTTATTCCATGCCATTAACAAAATATCGGCAGGCTGGGCCAAATCTCAGGTACCATTTATGTTCCGTATTAAAATAGGTGGCAACTCTATAATTACCGCATAGAGAAACTTCATCTTTGATCACTGCTGCATTTGCAAGATATGACCCGCTTTTCTATCTGACGTCGAGACAGTGGCTCGCTAGAGGCAGGAAACGGACCGTAGCGCACGTCCGGTTTGGTTAGGAAAGTCAAATGGCGACTTGATTCATCATTTTCTCGTACGTAAGTGGCACTTTCTCACATACAACTGCAGAAGCAGGGTTTCTTAACACCCTCCTCTTTTCTTTTCAAGTTAAATGCCATTAAAAGTGTGTGTAGAGTCTAATGAGCGTGCTTTCCAAATCTAAAGTTAATATTATGAATTTATTCTAACTGCAATAGGATTATACCCGGCTTATCTTTTACTTACAATTATTGCTGATTTGTTTTATTTACGGGCGCTCTTTAGCAGCTCAGGCCATCAGCTTCCCATTCAATTCACGGCGTGAAACGGCCGATAAATTTTGCCCAGATGCCTCTTTTTTTTCAGGCTTGAGGTTCTTTTTCGTGCCAAAATGTACGACACGGGACCTACGGCTTTACTTCCCTTCCAAAAGAAGCCATACATAGGATTTTTACGCCCGAAAAAATTCATCGATGCTGACCGGGTTTGAACCCACGATCTTGTGTGCAGGAGGCAAGTATGGTTACCACTGCATCACCAGGACCGACTGCTATAATTATACATGTCAACATAAACACATTTGAACCTAATTGTATGCATTTCAATTTAATTAAATATATCAAACTAAAAATAAATGTAAAGTAATTAAATACATGTCTATCAAATTAAATGCATTTATATCTTATGAAATTTACATCAATCTAAATAAATACACGTAAACCTAATTAAAACATTTCAATGTAATTAAATACATGTCAACATAATAAAATACATTCAACCTAATTAAACGCATTTCAATCTAATTCTATATAAAAAAAAATTAAAAATAGAGTAACTTTTCAAACTATGTAACTACAATAACAAGAATTAGAGAAGCACAAATAGATGAAGCACTTAAAAAGTCGCACAATTTTCGCTACATTTCGAGCCTCCAATGTTCTTCAAAGGCAGAAGACAAATGAAGGTTATATACCAGTCTAATTAAAAGCTTACCAACCAAATTAAATACTTTTCTACCCAACTAATTACATTTTATTATAATTAAATACATGTTACCATAATTTAATACATTTCAACTTAAATATATGCATTACAATCTAATTAAATATATAGCAATCTAATTAAATATATCTCAATCTAATTAAATATATTTATCTTAATTTTAATTGTTAGAGAACAGCTCTCAAAGACTGCAGCCGGTAATTTATTCCAGTTATTGATAATGTTAAATTTTTCCTACATCTGCTCTCTATTGCTTTCCTTGAATTTTGAATATACGATCTCCCCTTGAGTAATATGAGGGTATGTCAAGTTTAAGTCCTAAATCCTTTCCATGCACTGTATTCCTTATGCGGCTTGTAAAGTGCACAAAGTTTTGCTTTTTGCACCTACCTGCCAAGGATTCCCATCCCAGAAACTGCTCTTTATCGAACCCATTTCCTCTGCCTACTCTGACGGTTCTCTGTTAGGTTTTTCCTGCCAGATGCTCCATATTCCATTATCGGAAGAACAAGAGACCTGGATACTACGCTTCCCTTTCTAACAAAAGTACTCTCATAACGAAATGCACAAGTTTCCAAGATTCGCGCCTCTCACCCAGTTTTTGTGTAAATATATTCCTAAGAATTTGCAGTGTGCAGGATATGTTTCCAAATTTGGATCACGGCCGGGATTCGAACCATGGATTTTCAGCCTTCCGTGCTGACGGCCTAACCAACTGCGCTATAGACTACTCCTCGAGCACAGATTCACGAACTTCTCCCATCTGATTCGATATATATATATGGTTGTTAAACCAGAAACCTGAGTGAAAAGCATTCGAGCATTGCGAGTCTGTATTAAAATGATTCGTCCGTAAAGTAACTTAGATTAGGCCAAATTTCTCCTTCCTGCACACTATGCACAAAGTCTACTCCTTGATGCAGGGTCACCCGGTTCAAGTTCTTGCAGTACAGTTAAGTAATAGGATTTTAACTTCAGTAGCTTTTTAGCCGTTCGAAATTCTCGTTTCGTGAAATATCGAAGAAAGTTTCATAGTTTATTCATTGTTATGAAACGTTTTTTCTATGAGTACTGTACGTGGCTGTGTACTCTTTTTTTATCAAAAATACTTTCCGTTTCAGGAAATGTATTTACCAATCTGTGAATTGAGCTTTGACTTGGAAGTTTAATAGCAGGAACTATCTCCTTAAATAATTTCCGTACTTTGCGAGCCAATTCAGTACGCACGGACGAATCTTTGGTGAATTGAGTCATATTAACTTAATTAATACTTTGTATTATGCTCCCTAACGAATGCTTATACACTGTCACACAAAAACGATATTGGTCAACTGCGGCAACTGTACGTGGAGTGTTCCCGAGAAGGAAAAATAACGCAGTAGAATCAAACGAGAGAGGTTAGCGGTTCCGTGCTTACAGAAATTCGTTAGAGCTGGTTCTTCCGTTCCAATTAAATATGTATTGTCTTTTGTTATTTACTATCATATTATCACGACCTTAGTCGGACATGAGAAGGAGCTTCAGAGATAGAGCACTAAAACCATTTACACAATGTATAACTGAATGTATTAGATAAAGAGAGAACATCCCAACCTGGTCTGCAACTCACCTTAGATGACTGAGCTAAATAAAGTGCTGGCTGTGGCGCCGACGTCCGGTTCGTTCCCCGGCCAGCAAGAGATCACCCCGATATGTGACTACTTCCGCAAATCCGCCCTTATGTTTTATACCCTCTCGATTTCTGGTTAAGTCTTAAAATATTCCAAACGATGATGTGATTCACATCACAAAAGCTTCTAGAAGGTTCTACAGGTTTCTCTAAGGGAAGTGGGTTAACAAAAGGGAATGTTACTGGACATTAACAATGGTAGCACTACATGAATATGTGGGCTTAACGAGAGGCTAGGCTGTAAAACTACTGTGCACAAAGGCTTGGTACAACTTCCCCAACTTATTCAGTATCATCATACCAAACACATTCTCTAAAGTTTTGCTTATAATTTGATATAAATACTGTCACTGAATCTTTGTGTAATTGTTGTTAGATTAGCGGAGTGGAAGAGAAGGTCTAATTGCTACAATAAATAAATAAATAAGTGGAAAATATATATTGTCTATGCTGAGTGTATTAATTTGACACGAGCCTGTGTTTTCAAAACGACTAAACTGTAAACACTCAAATAAATATAGCTATTATCAAACTGTGAACAAATAAATAAACATACGCAATATGGCTTGTAAAGAGCCATGTCTGATTGCTAGGTATCTATCATTTGTTTCTTCTATCCTTTCGCCGAGGTATCGCCGCTCGTTCCCTATCTTAACAAGGAAGTATTTTCGTGCTCCTTATTAGGGTCCGGAGCGGAATGTTCGATAGATCTGGAACAATTTAATACATTGACCAGATTAGAACAGAGTGCTGTATCAAATTTGTCCTGTGAGCAGCAGTCATTTGTCTACTTCTAAGCGTTAACAGCGAATGCTTGTACTGCGGCTAATTTGGGTCACGAGAGGGGGAAAAAAACGGCCAGCTCTAAGGGATTCTCACCCTAGGAATTTTACGATTAAATCTTTCTAGTCTCAAGTAACTTATTACAAAATTCGTTCTTAACCATGTTAAATAGGAATTAAAAAGTAGATTGGTGTAACATTTATGAAAAATAAAAACAAGTAAACGAAACACAGGACGATCCACAACGAACTAACATATTATAATTTGCAATACATTTTTAATAGCTTCAAAAGAACAAAGATTTCACTAATCTCATTATTTCCGCAAAATTACATACAAACTTGAAATTCAATTCTTAATTTAATTCGTTAATTATGTGCAGCAATTTCTATACACTTGGCTTCAAATATCCTCACAAAAACTTATCCGATGACAATGTGTGCCAAAAATATTTCTTAATCAAGAGACAAACTGGTGGAACCACCTCCAAATAGTTCTTAGCTGTGTAAATCGTGACTCCGTCTTGCTGGAAGTAGACATCGCCCCAAACGTGGAAAACTATTCAACTATTCAACGATCGCTCCCAATTAGCGATTTTAACATGATACGAATGTTCGTGCACATTTGGTATTAACCAGCATCTTCTGTTCATTTACAGAGTCCATCAAGACATCACAATTGGCACCGGTGATTATGGGCGCGATGTTAGGCTACCTTGTCTTGAGCAAACAGTTTCTGGACGATCTGAATTGGATATCATAATACGTACGTAAGTCAAAATAAGATTAATATGAATTTATTTCGTTAACCTTGGTATTAATTAAAAGTGGGGAACACAGCGCTTCTCATTAATTAATTAAATTAAACGGTGTAAAATACAGTAATTTATGCATAACTAGCATAAATTCTTTCTTTATTTATTTAAAATAAATTATGCTATTCAGAACTTATTATACCCCAAATGTAGATTATTTTTGGGAGATTATGGAAATCTATAGAAAATGGTGAAAATGTTCTTCCTCCTGCATAAGGTATAACTGAACACGTCGTTCCATGTTACTAGACGCTCGTCAGAGGACTGTGGTGTCAATACCGTTAATCTACTATGTAACGTTGTCCAATGTCTGGGGGGGGGGGGATTGGCATAAACTCTGACTTTTAAGTAACCCCATAGGAAGAAGTCGGTGTTGTAAACTCAGGAGATTTCGGTAACCACAGGTTCTTGGAGATTATCCCGTCGTCAAAGAAACTTTCAATTAGCGCCATGGGTTGAATGGTTTGATATATGGCACACAGCTCCATCTTGTTGAAAAAATCCATGGCCCAGCTCTACATCGTCCAGTTGCTCAACAAACTACATGAAAACCCGGTGGTACTCTGCAGTATCGACAACCTCTTTGGTCAAGTGGTTAGCGTTGCTGATTGCTGCCCGGGAGGCCCGGGTTTGATTCCCGATACCTATTTTTCTAAGTTAGGAAGCTCTGGAACGGGGCTCACCCAGCATCGTGAGGACAATTGGGATGGAGAGGTGGCGATCTCCGAACTAGTAAGCCGTGATATAGCGATCAGCGGGATGCGGTGTGCTGATCACTGCCCCTCTGCAATACTGCACTCTCCAATAAATCATGAGATGGAGGTAGAAGACGCAGTGATCGTTTCGGGCCCACATGGCTGCAAAAAGGCTTCTTTTTTTCTCTCTCTCTCTCTGCAGTATCAAAAAATATATATCCCACTATTCTCTGTGATATTGCGCACCAAACCTGCCTCAACATTGACTGGTAACATAAGTGCTTCATTAATGACATGTGGCTTTTGGAAGGTCCAATAGCGTGGGTTCTGTCAGTTCGCATAATGGAACCATGTGAAGGACAATATACCAGGATTTTGCACAATGAACGACGTGTTGTGTTATGCCTTGTGCTGGAGGGAGAACATTTTCAATACTTCCTATTGAGGTTAATAATCTCCCACAGGTACTCTACATTTGAAATATTAATGTTGTGGTAAGTATCGTTCGTTTTGAAATAAAGAAAGAAATGTTAGTTCTATATAAATCACGCTTTTGTTTATGTTGTTGAAAAATGCATAAATAATTTATACGACGCTCAAAACAGATCTATTCGAACGTTTGACATTTTCAATTTCAAGCACTGGGAAATACTAAAGTTAAGATGAAAACGAACTGGTTCAGTTCTTTCCAGTGTTGGTAAATACTCCGAGCACCGCTGCAACCTGGGGAACAATGCAACAAAAACTACATTCAACTAAGGTGCTACTGACGTCATTATTCGTTTTGTTGGGAGACTCTAGTGCACCCACCTTGTTTTCCAAACATTGCACCACCACATTATATTTTTAGCATCCGGCTCTAAAGAGTTCTCTCACATTAGAGTACCTGGTAGAGAATCTTCGAGAACGATAATGACTGTATTTAATACGTAAAATGTGTTGCATATTAACCGATAAAATATGCTTAGCTTTCTTTCTACAGCTGGGTAGAAGCTAAACATTATTTAAGGCAGATAGGTATAAACTATGGACTTAATGGTGAAACAGATAATTTCATCCCTACTTTCTCTCATCGCCGGGAAACAAAAAGTCAATCACGCAGGAGCCGCGTAAACTGAGCAAATTGCTCAGCAAATCGAATTTTGAAGGTTATTACAGAGCGCTGGAGCAGATTTTTTTTAAATTAGTGTTTAACGCCCCTGTTTACTACTGAGGCACTACGGCGGTATACACTGATGATACATCAGATGAAATGGTTATTTGGTAAAGGATTTTTTTAAGGAAGGAAACGTTTAGGGTACCTCTCCGGCATTTGCCATTTATGAGGACTGAGGAAAACTTGAAAAAATCTTAGTTAGGGAGGATGGTCCTGTTGCGATTGGAATCCCAGACCTTCCGCTCACGAGTCAGCTCCTTCACGACCTTGGCCACTCATGCGTTCGCTGGAGCAGAAAAATTGGTGCCGCTAGAGCGCTTTTTAAATTTCAGTTATCAGGTATATCCTCATTTCTAATGATCGGATTACCCTGAAGTTCAGAAACTATTTTTCTTATTTTATTTAAATAGAATATACCAAGTTTCGTTGCGAAAAAAACAAACAAACAAATATTGGTGCCGGTAGAATTATTTTTAAATTTGGGGTTTCCGATAAACCCCCACTCATAACGGTCCCATTTTCCTGACTTTCAGAAACTATTTTTGTTATTTTTTTAAATAGTATATACCAAGTTTCGTTGCAAAAAAAAAATATTGGCGCCGCTAGAACTATTTTTAAAATTTTTGGTTTCAGGTAAACCCCCATTTCTTATGATCCGATTTCCCTGAGTTTCAGAAACTATTTTTGTTATTTTATTTAAATGGCACAAACCGAGTTTCGTTGCGAAAAAAAAAAAACATGTTGATGCCACTAGAGCGATTTTTAATTTTGAGTTTCAGGTAAAACTTCACTCTTAATAGTCTCTGATTTCACTGCTTTAAATTAACCTCTACCCCCCCCCCCCCCAATGATCCAATTTTTATAGTATTTGAACTGGATGAATCGTTTATTAATTGATCGTTATATACCGAATTTCATTTAGATACACAAAATAAATATCGCTTTAGTTTAACCCCACCTCCGAATATTCTGATTTTCCTTATTTTCAGAATATATTTTGCTTATTCTATATTAATGACATATACCAAGTTTCGCTTAGAAAAAAGGAACATTGCGTTCGCTATAGCGATTTTAAATTTTTGCTTAACCCCCACCCCCAATGGTCCAAATATTGCGGCCGTTAGAAAGTTAACACACACACACACACACACACACATATATATACATGAATATATATGTACATATTTTTCCGTCATTTTCTGTGCCTAACAGTATCGTTGGAGTATGAGGGAACTTTTAAAAAATATCTTCATGGGTACAAACCGCATCTACTACATTGCTTCGGAACTCCCATTAAAGACACATTCACAGGAAAAATGTTAAAATCTCTGTCATATAATATGTCTATTTTGCAAAATAATTTTCTTTAATAGTCATAGAAACAGTCAGGTATACTTATGTAGATTTTCTTGTCGGAAATGCCTTTCAAAAACAGATAACTTTAACACCGCCCGATAATCACAAACATGCACGTAGTGTTCGCTATGGTGACCACTTTCGCTTTTGTTTATAAAGGCTTTAGGCTAACTATATATCAATGCTGCTAAGTGACTGATTCTTTCACAGGAAATCTTTAAACTGATGAATGTGACTGATGCTTGCGCAAGCATAGCTGTATCCGTATCATTGATGTATCTGTTTTAATATCTTAATTGTGACACTGAACACGGCTGACCAATACACACTTGACATTCTAATCCCGAGCGGCAAGTTTTTTCTCACGTGAAGTCATTTCATTGCTGTCCAAAGTCGTTTCCGAGGCAACGCTTCGCAACTGTCACCCGTTTTCTTTCATTAGTGAGAAGACAACAAGTAGCGAATGTCGGTGTGTGGATAAAGCCTCTCAGAAAGAGTCACTGGATACCAGCTATGCCAATAAATTATTTATTATAGGGAAATGAAAACTAGGTTTTGACAATAAAGGATAGAAGACAAGAGTCTTACATTTTATTGTTGGAATTAAGAAATACGACAATGAAAAACGATGAAATTAAAACCAAATTACATATACGTGGTGATAATAAAGTTCTAGCAGGATTAAATAACACGTAGGAGCTGCGTAAACTAAGCGAATTCCTCACCGAGTACAATAACTCCAAAAAAAAAAAGCGTTAAAACATCTACATTATGACCTTATTAATTGATGAAATAAGTTATGCCATTACTGTGTTGTATTAGCATGACAAACTCTAGAGCAAACTATAAAATAAAAACTGAACTATAATACAATACTTAAATCTAATTTTCAAAAGTAAATAGAACAAAATAGAATTCTTGCAAACTATACGTGTTGCAAAGGAAAAATCAATTTTTAGAATTATCATTTTGTTACTGTTGAGATTAAACCATAGATATTAATGATATACTATTAATCAAATGAAATATATGCGCTGCAAAGCTATACTGTGTGTGTATTTTTATACATTTTAAATGCACCTATGTTTATGAACTGAACCCTTGATATCATCTTTACATTCACTAAAATAGAGAAAAATAACAGAAAGTTTCGAGTTATATTCTGTATTTAAGATGTTCATATGTTTCAATAAACAAAAACATGTTACTATTTAAAAGAATTAAAATGTAATATGAAAATATACCCAATCAACAATATACAATAGAAAGTATCATCGATTTTCATTGGCTTTGAATTTTATTTTAGATTTTATTATAGTAAAAACATGTAACGCAAACGTTTCATGAATGTTATTACTGAGCACTCTTACATACAAATATAATTCTCAAACACATATTAAATTAATATTTCACATTTGTTATCTTCACGACGATGGTTTTGATAAATATAAAACATATGTATCGTTATAAATACAATTTATATGCTGAATTAATTTGTCCTTTTATTTTAAAACACTTATGAGAAAATTAAACGATGCACAATTTTTAAATTTCGGTTTTAAGCTATACTCCAGCTCCTAATGCTCCTATTTCGCTGATTTTCAGAAACTATATTTCTTATTTTATTTAAATAGTACATATGGAGATTCAATGCGAAAAAGCAAACGTCAGTGTCACTAGAGCGATTTTAAATTTTGTGTTTTAGGTATGCCCCCACTTCTAATAACTTTATTTCACTGATTTTCAAAAAAAATATTTTTCTTATTTAATTTAAATCGTATATGCCCAATTTGTTGTAAAATAACAAATATTGATGCGGCTAGAGCAATTTTTAAATTGTGGGTGTCAGATAAATCTCCACTCCTAATGGCCGGATTTCTCAGATTTTCAGTTACTACTGTTCCTATTTTATTAAATGGAAAATACCGAGTTTAGTTGCGAAAAAATAAATATTGGTGTCACTATAGCGATTTTTAAATGTTTGGTTTCAGGTAATCCCCCATTACTACTACTACTACTACTACTACTACTACTACTACTACTACTACTACTACTACTACTACTACTACTACTACTACTACTACTACTTCTACTACTACTACTACTTCTACTACTACTACTACTACTACTACTACTACTACTACTACTACTATTACTACTACTACTACTACTACTACTACTACTTCTACTATTACTACTACTATTACTACTACTACTACTACTATTACTACTACTACTACTATTACTACTATTACTACTACTATTACTACTATTACTACTACTACTTCTACTACTACTATTACTACTACTACTACTACTACTAGTACTACTACTACTACTAATAATAATAATAATAATAATAATAATAATAGTAGTAGTAATAAATTCAGTCAGGGTTGGATTCATGGCACTAAATACACGTTCGCATTCAGTCATGTACAATTTCCACTGATTTTACACATTTCTTCACTGAAGTGGGGGTTTGTTGAGGATTTTCTTTATGGATGCTAAAATCTTTAACCAGTGATACACATGTGCTTTCACTTAATTTAAAATCCACATTTTTCAACAAACGATGAATTGCAGTGTCAGCATGAAACACACGCTCACGTTCGTCTGAAGGACATGCGTCTGAAATTAATACAACTATATCCGAGAAGAAATCTAAGTATTTAAAACAAAGTTTCATATTGTCTGCTAAAGACTGAATCATTTCCTTTCCAAATATGTTAAATTCGTTATATTCATCGATGACGTTCTTTAATTGCAACACCACTCCTGGTGGTGTAGTGGTTACCATACTTGCCTCCTAAACCCAAGATCGCGGGTTCGAACCCGGCCAGGACCGGTGGATTTTTTCGGGCGTAAAAGTCCTAAGTATGGCTTCCTTCGGAAGGGAAGTAAAGCCGTGGGTCCCGTGTCGTACATTTATGGCACGAAAAAGAACCTCAAGCCTGAAAGAGAGGCCTCTGAGCAAAATTTGTCGGCCGTTTCACGCCCTGCGTTGAATGGGACGCTGATGACCTGAGCTGTTAAAGAGCGTCCATAAATAAATAAATCAATCAAAAAAAAACTCCTTACAACGTCTGTGTGCTTTTCCTTCAATTCTTATACTGTCGTCTTAATACGTGGCGAGTCGTTTACTTTCAAGAATTTTCATATCCACGTCAATTTCTTGATTCACTCTAAGAACCGGAGAAGTTCTGTTTTCACAAAGAACTACAAAACTTTAAGAAATTATACGGTCTCAAATAATACATCTAATTCCATTGTAAGCAATGTTTTATAAATCCTTCAGATTTAGTCCTCTCCCGAGTTTATCGGGAACCATCGTGACTCAGCGTTCCATAAAGATGAACCACAGAACTGTGACTTTCAACAAGAGCTCAAGTAACATTAAATGACGAAGCAACCCAATGTACGTCAAAAACACGGCCTACATGAGAGTTGAGCATTTGCGAAACATCCTGTAACAATCTCTGATTTTTGGAACTTTTGAGAAAACACAGAATATAAGGAATATAAAAATATTGTGCAACACGCATAATATCATGCACAGCTAGTTCCATTTTGTGACACGTACAATGCACAACAATTAAAGCTTTATATAATGTTTACGCAGCAGAGCAACTACGCCTTTGTAAGCTGCAAGCATTGTTGATGCTCTGTCTGCTGCGATACCTATAAGATATGGTTTTTAATACATCATATTTAATGCTATTTTCAAGAGTGGCAAGCACTATATTGGAAATAACTTCCCAATAATGCCACACTTTCTAATTCAACAATATCAAAAAAATAATTGCAAGCAACTCTCCCAAAGGACAAACATGCCTACGAGGATAGATCCACTGTTTCTGGCGTCGCCGATAAGGATTATCGTCCTCACAAAAGCCTTATCTGCTGTCATACCTTATCTGTTAAATAAATAATTGCAGCTGTAACTTCCGCTCCGCTGTGTTGATTTGTTCAGATATAGTTTCATAAAGAAGGCTATGTGTAGAAAATTGTGACATGTTCAAAATGTTATTAAGTTTTTCACAAAAGAAGCACTTACTCCAAATGAAATTAAAACAGTGATTGGACGGTGTATATGGAGAAGCATCCCCCTCATATTCTACCGTAAAAGAACGGGCCAAACTTTTTCGAATGGGTCGAGAAAGCATTGAAGACGAAGAGCGTGCAGGTCGGCCCTTGGAGGTGCTCGCTCCTGAAAACATTGCTCTTGTGGAAGGAGAAATTATGCAAGATCAACGACTCAAAGTTACAGATATATCAGCAAGGCTGGGCCTTTCTAAAACAACAGTCCTGCGAATTATTCATGAACATTTAAACATGAATAAGGTTAGTGCCTAGACTTCTTTCCTCAGTCCAAAAGCAGCAACGAGTCATCTGTTGTCAGGCATTTTCGAGCTCTGCCGTGGCAATGGGAGAGAAGTTCTGCAAACCATTGTTACAGGAGATGAAACTATGAACTTTATTATTGTCTTATCTATATTTTTATTGCTAGAAACTAGTATGCGATTTAAGGAGGGCGTGAGATCCCCCCTCCTCTGAATCGAACCATCCCATCATGTTAAATTACCTATCTCAACCACAGACGCTTATTTCCCATTCACTAGAGCTATACACAGAAGTATACCTTATAGCTATTTTATCATTAAAATATATTTAAAAAGCATATAAATATAAGGTCCATAAACCTACTCGTTAATTTTGGAAACAACATTATGTATTTAACAATTTCAAACTGTATCTTCATTTTGTTGCTTTGATCTGTTACGGGCCGTTACTGTGTACAGTCTGTTATTTCGTGCGAGGCAAGCAGCAGTTATTAGTTTGTGTCTAGATGTGTAAACTGCGGAATTTCAATATGAAAGTAAAAGTTCGTCATTCCTCAAGAACATGAATTGTCGTAAATGTGAGCAAACACTGGCAGTGGCACTAAAAGAGTTAAAATAGGCAACAAAACGGTAGTGACGATGCTAACAAAGAGAAAGCTAGTGACCTTTCGGAGATCTGGTGGAAAAGGAAGTAACAGTTTGGATGAAATTATATCGGAAATTATGTTGCTTTTCAAAACTGGCATAAGACTAAGTCATGGCTGTCTGTAAATGACAAATGCACAGTATGTTCGAAAATTTGCGAACGTAAGGTGGAAAATATGGAATGCGTACATATTGATAATGCCTTTTTTTAATTGGTTTCAGCAAATACTTGCAAAAAAACTAAATGATAAAATCTGTACTCATGCTAAGTGCAAATCACACAAGAAATGTATAGAAATCAAACGCAGTAAAGAAAAACAAACCTGAGATTATTTCACATACGCAGATCATAGAACATTCAAATGTTTATTTTGTAGATTTGGAAAAATAATTTTATACTGAAGGTATAAAAAAACTGGAATATAATTGGTCTAAGTATATAGTGTTAAAAGGTAACTATGTTTAAAAAAAATCTTCGGTCAAAAATCTTGTCTTTTCTTTCTCAGACCGAGAACGCTTCGAACCCTTGCAGGCGCAAATGATGTCATTAAGCAAGGTCTATGTTCCGAAGTATTCACCTCTGTGCTTATCAATTCAATGAGATCCATTACTCGTATAAGAGAAGAACTTGACACGTGAATACTCGGAAGACATATGAACGCCTGCCCAAGGAAACTAGAGAATAAAAAAAACGGGAACAAAATTACTGATGAATGAACATTTGTTTTAAAAGCTAGAGGCCAAGGGGACCTATGTGGCAAATGGCGAAACTCTAACGAAAGGTAAGACAAGGATATAGGATACTACAGAAAAGACTTTAGAATTTAAACAATACAAGAAAATAATTTAAGAAACAAAGATGGAAGTAAAGAAATTCATATAAAATGTTAAAAATTCGCATAAAAATAATATTAAAAGAATCAGAGGAGGAATGAAACTACAGAACGGTAAAACATTATCTGCAACATATACAAAAATGCATAATACAATTAAGGAATAGGGTCATCCCAAGCACTGGTGATGTGTGTAGAAGAACACAAAATAGTTTTTTTTTTCGGTAGTTTTTATTTGGGGAGGGGGGAGGCCAATATTGGTAATTAAAAAGTACTCTCTCACCAGGATAACGCAATGTCCGACATATCAATTCGGTGCTGGTGATGTATTAGTAACATACTTACCTCCTAAATCCAAGATCTCGGGCTCCATTCCAGCCAGGATCGGTGAATTTTTTGGGGCATAAAATTCTAAGTATGGCTTCCTTCAGAAGGGAAGTAAAGTCATGGATCCCGTGTTGTAGATTTAAGATACATAAAAAAACCTCAATCCTGAAAGAAGAAGCCTTTGAGCAGAATTTATCGGCCGTTTCACACCCTGATTTGAATGGGACGCTGATGACCTGAGATGTTAAAGAGCGTCCATAAATAAAACAAATCAAATCAAAAACCCATATATCGACGTGTCGTAGTGAAAAACATGTACGATTTGAGTTTTGAATGAATTTAGTGCTCAGTGACTTCTTCCTAATCCAAAACTTAAGCACCTCATCATTGCCATCAATTGATATTTTGCAGAGTTAGAGGAGATGAAAGTTTTGCAAACTGGCTGGATCAAGTCTACAGCTGTTTCATTAGCTCATATCGTGCATTCACTTGATGGAACGTTGGAAGTTATAGCTTTTCAATGATCAGAAAGCTTACCGAAACGCTGTGACAGAGTACGATCGATGAAGCTGTTTAAAGTTTTTGCATTGTATTGCAGCTGAACAGCTGACATACTCGGGCCGAGATTGTCCACCTTGAACAGACACTTTAGCAAAGCCCTGCAAGTGCATGCAAATGTTTGCATGTCACGTAACACAATTAATGAAACTCACGTATTGATTTACAACAGTCCTTAATGCCTTTAATTGCTGTGCTCGGCGTGATGCCCAAATATAGAGTTGGACGTGTAGACAGTAAATCAGAACTGATAATTTAATTATAACGATCACTTCCTTATGCCATCTTTGAGGAAAATCGGATTATGACATCCCACGCAGAAATAGTTTCATCGTCCCACTGCAAGCTTTTGCTTTGTGCGTCAGAGTCTTTCATAAGGACATTCCTCAGTATTTGGAGAGCCTGGGAACTCGAAGTGTTTGCCGACAAACTCTTCACTTTAGCAAATAAGAATGCGTATATTACAAAAAGCAGTGTTTGAGCCAAATAAAGCTGTAAAAGAATATAATAGGAAAATATTTATCAGAGTAACTATTCCTAATGTTCTGATATGTTATAGGACATGAAAATAAACATTCTTTAATAATGTCCAAAAATGCTTCGTTTCCAAGCTTTAGTGGCATAAAGGAAAGAAATTAATGAATCACAATTTGGAAAGTTAGTTTTTTACTTTATATGGTTACACGGTAACTTTTTTTTTTAAATCTAATACCAGTTATTAAGAAAATGGTATAGAAAATCTATAGGAACTTTTCAGAATTGCGACTTCCATTATTGACGCTCAAAGTATAATATAATACGACTGAACGACGGTATCTGTGATCGGTTACGAAGATCGTCAAAAGCAAGAATAATTCTAGCAACTAATTCTTCTTCTGTGTAGATGGATGCTCATAAACAATTGATTTAATATGATCCCAAACGCAAAAATCAACTGGGAACGTGCCAAGCAACTCAATCTGCTCTCTCTATCCAACGATTCGGAAAATGTACATTTAAATAATTTTGACAATTTAAGCCGAAATGTACGGGTGCACCGTTGTGTTTAATATCATGCTTTCTAATATCGGGGCACATTCAAGTAGGAACGTCTGAGGTTCGGTTCCCACCAGGACCGTCCTCTCTGATTCACTTTTTTCCAGGTTTTCCTCAGTCCTCATAAATGGCAAATATCGAAGAGGCACTCTAAACTTAGGCCTGGAACGCTTCCTTCCTTTAAAAAAAATTCTTCCCAATATATCATTTCACTTAAGTATCATCAGTGTCCATGGACTATGATACTTCGGGTAATTAAAACGGGCGTTAAGCACTATTAAAAAAAATCAGTACTCCTGCTGCATTGTAATTCCTGTTTCAGATTTCATAAAGTCCAGAAACCCAGAAAACAGTGTCGTAACCATAATACCAGTATCACAAAGCTGTGTTCCGGTTACTCATGGAGTACCCGGAGAAGACAACTTTTCCAACAAGATGAAACCCCAGCCCAATATGGAAAGAATGTAGTCAGAACCGCTGTTTTGGCAACAATAGATTAGTAGTAGAAGGCACATACGAGGGTAGGCTCATCAGTTTCCAGCCTAACCATTTTCTATGTATGATAAAGACAAAAACTATATTACCCTTTATTGCAATATTGCAATGCACTTCTCACATCTTTGAATTAACATTTCAATCTTTCCCACAAATAATCAGAACTCTTGTCTGCAAAATGGGCATAAACAGCATCCATCACTTCTTCGTCACACTTAAATTTCCTTCCTCGAAGGTCCTTGAGTTTTGAGAAGAGAAAATAGTCACTTGGAGCTTAGTCTGAGTGGTAGAGTGGATGGTCCAGCTCCTTGAAGCCACATTTCTTCACAGCTTCCTTTACAACAAGAGCTGTGTACACAGGCGCGTTAACCGCCACGGGTGGCCGAGGTCGTTAAGGCACGGACTCGTGAGCGGGAGGTCTGCGGTTCGAATCCCGCCAGGACCGTCCTCCCTGACTGGGGTTTTTTCCAGGTTTTCCTCAGTCTTCATAACTGGCAAATGCCGGGGAGGTACCTAAACTTAGGCCTGGAACGCTTCCTTCCTTAAAAAAAAAAAAAAAAAAAAATATCCTTTCCCAATTTATCATTTCATTTCGTGTATCATCAGTGTCCACCGCCTGTGGTGCCTCAGTAGTAAAAACGGGCGTTAAACACTACTCAAAAAAAAAAAAAAAAAAACAGGCGCGTTGTCGTGAAGAAGGCGCACATCACCATTCAGCTTTCCTCGCCATTTCTCTTTGATGGAAGCACGTAGGTTATGCAGTAGGCCAGCATAGTACTCCCCATTTACTGTGGTGTTCCTCTCCTTGAAATTAATGAAGATTATTCTTTCATAGTCCCAAAAGATTGTGGCCATGATCTTTTTGGTTGACTGAGTGACCTTGACCTTTAGAGGCGGTGCTTCACCAGGTTTACGCCACTTCATTGATTCTCTTTTGGACAAGGAATCATAGTAGAGGACGATAGTTTCATCTCCTGTAACAATAGTTTGCAGAACTTCTCTCTCGTTGACACCCATCTTGCACATTCATGTTTAAATTCATATTTAAATGTTCATAAATAATTCGAAGGACTTTTGCTTTAGAAAGGCTCAACCTTGCTGCTATTTCTGTAACTTTGAGCCGCCGGTCTTCCAAAATCTCTCCTTCCACAAGAGCGATGTTTTCAGGAGCGAGCACTTTCAAGGGCCGACCTGCACGCTCTTCGTCTTCAATATTTTCTCGACCCATTCGAAAAAGTTTGACATTCTTTTACGGTATTTTTATGAGGGGGATGTTTCCCCATATACACCGTTCAATTGATGTTTAATTTCATTTGGAGTAAGTCCGTCTTTTGTGAAGAACTTAATAACAGCGCGAAACTCCATTTTGAACATGTAGTAATCAATATATCAGTTTTTGTAATATATGAATATTTGTAGTTATGAAATTGTTGAGGAATATAAATAGTTAGAATTCTTTTGACTCCAAACTCCGGTTGCATCTCGCGTGCAGTTATATTGCTCCTGTTTTGGTATATATAACTTAAGTTTTTAAGGATACCGCAAGAATTACTGATGCTTCTTCTTTCACTTTTTTCCCCTCAACATTAAACATGAAACCTTGCGGATAGCATAGCAAGGCAACAGAAATAAAAAGAGTTTTGTTTACGATCTGTTTTAATAGATGAGATTAGAACTTCTCAACGAGAAAATTTGTCGGGCTCTTGGTTAATTTATTTGAACCAGGCCAGCTCTTAATTAACACTAGAGATGGTGCCGACATGTTTTGTAGTTGTAGAGAAAGATTAAAAATACTGGGAGAGAGGGAGAGGAACTTGAAAAATGTGTGGGGTTAGGGGCGATAATTGTTTTTGCAGTTTTCATGTCGAGAGACGAATGGGCGCATCGAGGGCAATTTGAAGCAGGTCTGTAGTTTTCGAGATCACACACAAACTTGCGCTCGTGCACTCACAGGATAAACAAAACTTTATTTCTGAGCAGTGTTACAATTTATTTTCTTCCAGCCCCCACAATGTGCTTCTTTACATTTTCTCATATAAGTCCAGTGCACTTTTTGATATATTTTATCGGTTTTTACGAGAATTATTTGAAAATACAAGTTAAACACTTTTTGGGAGAGATATGAAGGTTTCCTTTTAAGTTGTTACAAACAATCACTTGGTGCCGCCATTGAGATGTATAATTAATATTTTTGCAATAATTGACCTTTTTGTTGTGCAAACATTTGCACCTTATAAAATGACCTAGTACTTTGTTTACAGCGAGCATTTAAACAAAAAAAATGCGAAAAGAAATGTTAAATTTCACGTGAAGGTTTTCGTTTGATGATTTTTACGATTTTAGTAAAGGTCTAACTCAACATCAACGCATAGAATTGCTTCGTTCAACTTTTGGTAATGAAGCACCATCAGAAAAGACTGTTTACAATTGGTTTGCAGAATTTCGTCCTGGTCGTGCGTCTATCAGTGATGAATTTCATAAAGATCGACCAAAATCGGTTATTATTCCAAAAATCGATGCTGTGCTCAACATGTTTGAAGAAGATCGACATGTGACTTACATTGAGACAGAGGCATCCTCAAGCACATCTAAGACTGCAGTACATTCGATTGTGCATGAACATTTAGCTGTGAAAAATATTTGTTCCCGATACATTTCGTATAATTTTTATTTCTACATATATTACCTTCCAGTTTTCATTTCTTCATCCTGTCGGATCGTTAAAACTGTGCAAAATAATTAATATTGATGTCATTGACAAAAATGTCCTCACATTGTGGCAAATTTTAAAGTATAAATGAATGAGAAGTCAACTTGGGGTCTAATTGGTGCGCTTTTTCTATTTTGTTGATGCGTAGGGCCGTTGTGTTTCATGTAGTTCAATAGAGGCACCCATATTATACTTTTTTTTTCATTTTTAAGCTAAATAATGGAAAGCAAATATTCTAAATAGCTTATTTATCTATTTATGTATAATATAATAAGTAAATATCCAATATAAATTTTTCGTGCCTAT
Source organism: Metallyticus violacea (assembly GCA_030762175.1). NCBI lineage: Eukaryota > Metazoa > Arthropoda > Insecta > Mantodea > Metallyticidae > Metallyticus > Metallyticus violacea. The sequence continues at coordinate 9,314,202 of CM060842.1, read as the reverse complement.
ATACATAAAAGGATATAATGAAGTAAAATAAAACTGGCCAACACTCATTATAACTGGACACCACAACAGAGGTCTGTTCAAAAACAACCGAAATGTATATTTTTTAAAAATTTGGGCTTACCTGCGCATCTTACTGTGTTTTGTCCCCCTTGAAGAAATCTCTCCCTCTATTGACACACCTTCCCCAACGACGTTTGAACCTCAGAAAGGGCTCCTGTCCTAACCTATTGATGGACATTGTTTCTCAATTATTGAACTTGTAATTTTTGTCTAAATTATTTATATCATGTAGCACAATTTAATAAAGAGTGAATCATTATAAAGGGAAGTTTTTCTATTATGGAGTTTTTGGAACATTTCCATCTTATACTTTCCGTTACTTGAGGATTTTAACGAAATAAACCATCTCTCAATAATTTCTGGAGCAAATTTTTGGAACAATCTTCATGATTTGTTAATAGATGTATTTTTAAATGTACCTAAGTCAGAAATTAAGTGCACATTGACTTAAGTCTCGTTGTTTCTCTTAGAATCTTAAGGCAAGCTTTTCTCTGGCATGACACGACGAGGTACAGCACCGCCTTCACGGTACCTGCACAACATAACGTGACAATAATTATTATTAAGAGAGAGGGGCAGAAATTCACGCTCATCATGGACCCTCCCTATTATAGCGAAACTGCTATTTTTTGAAAAAGTAGCAACACATGTGAAGGGGTGTTGCTGAATGGCGTGACGTCACGGTACACGCGTGCTAATGTGCAAAGCGCTCCACAGGAAGCGTAAGTTTGTTTGGAGTTTGATGAGCTTGCCCGAGGACATGGTCCGTTACTGACGTTTGAATCTCCATCAACTTCTTTGCTTAGAAAACTGTCGTCCTAAAATTACTTAGGTATGTTCAAGAATGTTACGGTGTGCAGCAGAAATAAAGGTGGGAGTATACAGGTTAGGAAGCAGAAAATGTGAAGAAATTCATATATTTGGTAAGGGGTTACTATGAACGGGAACTAGGCATCACAAATGTGTGGAAGCATTAAAACTTGGGTAAAAATCGCTAAGAACAAGAAAGATGGTGCTCAAGTGTTGATCGTTTGTGCCTGCATTTCCAATAGAGCAAACTCCGGGAGGAAGGGAATGTGACAGAAACACCGGGCGGCCAGGCACCGACTTAAACATTTTCAGTTCCGGCGAAGCCCCCACTTCCATACCAGACGCCGGGGCAGAAACACCAGCTCACCTTGCCCTGACTTTTGACCCCGTAATAGAATCAGCGGAATGGGAGAACGGAAAATTAATACAAACATCCTCCCAACATTCGTCTAAGCGACCAGGGAACGTACCAAAAAACTCAACGTCAGCATGGCAAATCCTGAGGAATTAAAGAGAAGGACCTCCTGAATTAGTGTCCCAAGCGATAATGGCTGAACCACCCTCACACACACACACACACAATGTACAGAAAATGCCATATTTTAATGTGAGAAAATGTATTCACCGCCTCCGTGGTTTAGCGGTATTTGCGGCTACTAAATCCTGTGTTTGATTCCCGGTCAGGCATTAGGAAAAGGTTTTTTTTTTTTTTTTTTTTTTTTTTTTTTTCATTTTCTTGCCTTGGGAAGGTGAATGCCAGATAGTTTAAGGTGTCAAGGACTCCGAGCTCATTTACGTCATCAACTCATCATTAATTCATTTCATTTATAACTACAAACTTACACCTACAATATTCACGTCCAATTTTACAGGCCAATGCAATCAAAGGAACAATGAATAAAACATTAAAAAAAAAAAAAAAAAAAAAAAACTCCACTCTAAATGACTCACTTATAAAAAGTCTGTTATATTAAAATATTTATTATATGCATCAATTCAAGGTATATTAAATATAATGGAGGATTTTTCCTTGACAGGATCACTTCACGCGTAACAGCCGGTTGTTCGACTCAAGCTGGTACCGCGGTGAACGGGAGTCAGAAAGTCCGCAGCTATGGTTGTCCCGTAAGTTATAACTAACACTTAAATCCTTAAAAAGTACATTTACTCACCATTATCAAGCAAAAAGGTGGTGGAACTATATCTCTTCATTTTCTATACATTTTTGACATCGGCTAATGAAATTAACCATTATCCTCTGAGAAATGGAGGAAAATTCTTCACGAATGTTATTATATCATCTAATGTGTGCGTTCTTATACAATTTTTCCTTTAATGCCATCCACTGATAAAAATCACAGGGCGTTAAATCGGGAAACTTGTTAGTGAGGCTCTATCGTGCAATGTTTTATGAATTGTATGCACATACTGTTAATTGTATAAAAAATAGGGACTATTATTCTCTCGCCGCTAATGTTGCACCATACTCCTGTTTTTTGATCATGCAGGGGTTTCTCGTAAAGCAGGTTGGGTTTTTCTGAGCTCCAGTGTGGGTGTTTTGTAAATTAACACACCCACTTAGGGGAAACCAAGATTCGTCCGCAAAAAAAAAAAAAAAAAAAAATTAGATTTCTTCGTTATGCATACTGTTAAAAATCCAGTCACAAACCTACTCGTGGCTGCAGGGTCATCCGGTTTAAGTTCTTGCAGTATATAGTTTTAGCTTTGTAGTCGTTTGAACAGAACAATAGGAAATTCCCGTTTGCTACTTAGAAGCGATATTTTAGAAGAATGTTCCAGAGCATGTCCAATGTTATCTAATGATTCTTCTGTGAGTACTGTACGAGGCTCTACGTTTTTTTTTTTTTTTTTTTTTTTTTTTTTTTTTTTTTTTTTTTTTTAAATCGAGAATCCTTCCCGTTTCGCGAAATTTATTTACCGCTCTGTGGATGGAACTTCGACATGGAAGTTGAATATCAGATAATTTCTCTTGGAACAATCTCCAAGGGAACGGCTATGACCAGATAAGGTGGGATTCACCGATGTGATATGACCTATCGATTGCGTTGCATGTGAGCCACCATTGGTGTTACCAAGTTTCAAGACAGACTCGATGACATATTATTTGGAAATTAGTACTTGTAAATCGAATATGAAAACTAAATAAATAAAATATATTTATAAAATACAGCATAATTTGCAAACTGTTGAAATATTACGCTTGATAATAAAAGAGGACAAATATACATTATGTGCTACATAAAATTGTTGGAAATTTAGTAATTAACTCGCGTACCAAGAGAGCATACTTTCTGGCAGCAAAGAAGAAATTTGCATTAGGAATAAAATCCTGCCCCTAGGTATAAGAGAAGTTAAAAATGATGCCCCTCAGCGGCAATACGCTGCTGGCGTCTGCGTAGAAAATGTTTATATTTCATCTTACTTTTCTTCCATAAGAACAAGAGTTTATCGCCATTGAGAAATCCTATCTCACGCATCTTTTTAAAAAATTGGCGAACACCTTCTATAAGTGGAACACAATTGCCAGGTTATTTTACCATGTCTGTGCAAGACGTTTCACATATATGTACATCGTACATAAAAACCCATTCTTCAAGACAATATATATATATATATATATATAGTGTCATAACTAACGAAGAACAATTAGCAACAATTTTCAATTAATAAAAGCACCGAGTAATACAAATCCAAAACCGCTAGTTGACAAAGCCTCGCCCCAAACTAATAGCAAGCTGCTGCTGCATGCAGTGTAAATTTTGATGTCCGGCTTATCCTGGTATGCAGGCGCGCTTTTCCCGTAATTCAAAGAACGTCATTGTATTGAAGTACCCTTAAAGAAATGATGCTGCCCCATAGCTTGATTCACCGCCACGAGTGGCCGAGGTCGTTAAGGCGCAGACTCGTGAGCGGGAGATCTGGGGTTCGAATCCTACCAGGACTGTCCTCCTTGACTGAGGCTTTTTTCCCGGGCTTTCCTCAGTCCTCATAACTGGCAAATGCCGGGAAGGTACTGTAAACTTAGGCCTGGAACGTTTTCTTCTTTAAAAAAATCCTTTCCAAATATATCATTCCATCTCATGTGCCATCAGTGTTCACCATCTGTGGTGCTACAGTAGTAAAACGGGCGTTAAACACTATTAAAAAATAGCTTGATTCATAACTTGATAAGCACTGATTTCATAAACAAAAGATGGAGATTTGGCAGAGTTTTTAACTCGCAATACTATGAGGTCAAGAACAAGGAAACACAGTGAAGGCAGTTCATCAAGAAAAGTCTTTTCGCTTATAAATCCAATTGTGAAGCGCCTGAGGGAATACCGGCTTTCTGAAGAACTCTCATTAATTTTGTTTCTGTCACTTATTTTTTTACTTAAATGAACCAAATTGTTGAAAATATATTTTTCGTGTTGTTTGTTAGCACTCCACTACGCCTCTGGGATACACAGAAATCGTTTGAAAGCGCTGACAAATGCACTTGTTGCAGGATTCAATTCTCTAGTCCTTAATTGTGGCTCAGAAGTGGTACCGTACATGCAACTCTTGATAGCCGTACATTGCATGGGCAGCAGCTATAGACAAGTGGATGCATGTCTTCCTATTCCCCATGAATGACTCTTTGTGTTGGCCAGACGGCACTCGCGAAGTCATGCTACATCATCATCATAGCGGTATTTCCTACAATGACACAGCATGACACCTACCGTTTATTTTTGTACCTCTCCATAATGCCTGCATGGGCACGCTAATTATCTGCTAGCTACGCGTATAAATTTGTATTTATTGTTGTCAGACTGCATCATCGACAGAACCAATGTCGTTGCAAAACGTTACAAGATGTACAAGTTCAATGCAAATGATTTGGAAATAAAAGCGGTCGAGACATAGGAAAAAAGAGTAATTCATCAAATGCATCCTTTAACTATAGATTCGGTTTTAATGCCACGTACCTCTTTTGATAAATGTGATAACCCCCTCTCCATAGGTCTCAGCGGAAGATTTGTTGAGACGAAAGCACAATTTCAGAGCAGCATTTTGTGCGTCGCGTGTCACCTGCATTTTGTAGTAGTCATGCTCAGCTAGTACACTACTCCAGGCAGTGCCCTAAAGTGACAACGATAAATATTAACCCGAGAAATTATGCCTATAAAGATATTATGATCAGTCTTTATTGAATAACTCTCGTAAATAACGGTACTATAGTGTCGAAATGTTTATTGAAGACAACAAATAGCTTTGTATGTTTTCTATACTTATAATCTAGTGCGAAACTGGAAATGTATTTTGATGGGGGTTTATGTAAGGCTTCATATATACCAATATATTATTATTATTATTATTATTATTATTATTATTATTATTATTATTATTATTATATAAAACAGTTTTTCTCGATGTTTTTATTTGGTTTATTTACAGATGTTCTTTAACATCTCAGGTCATCATCGTCTCATTTAATTCCCGACATGAAACGGCCGACAAATTTTGCTCAGAGGTCTCTTCTTTCAGGCTTGAGGTTCTTTATCGTGCCGTAAATGTACGACACGGGACCCACGACTTTACTTCCTTTCCGAAGGAAACCATACTTAGGATTTTACGTCCGAAAAGTCCATCGATCCTGACCGGGTTTGAACCCGCGATCTTGAGTTTAGAAGGCCAGTATGGTTACCACCACACCACCAGGACCGACTTTTTCGCAAATGATTGCCATGCTGGTTAACAGGTGAAAAACATAATTATAGGACAATATATTATTTGGAACCACCACTGGTCGTTAAGGCACGGCCTCGTGAGCGACTGTCTGAGGTTCGATTCCCACCAGGATCGTACTCCCTGACTGAGGTGTTTTCCCCCTCTTCCTTAGTCCTCATAAATGGCAAATGCCGGGGAGGTGCCCTAAACTTAGGTCTATAACGCTTCCTTCCTTAAAAATTCTAAAAAGGTGTATCTTTTGCTGTACGTCGGCGACTTGCATAGAAAGGCGACAGATGCTGCAGCAGTCTTGAGCAGTTAGTTTTGGTTTACCGCCATTTCTTGGAGACGTTCTTGTGCTCCCAGTTACTACCGCTTGCCAACTTTTCTAGCGCCACAACCCAATCTTTTTCGCTGTTTCTTCATAGGAATAGACTTAACCATGAAGTGTTCTTGCCTTACTTCTTTTACTTGGTGATCAATCGACGCGTTTTGTCTTAGGGGCCATTATCCCAGATTACAGTATCGCATTTCAACTCGCTCTGAAAGATGTTGAATTCACAATAGTTGCCAACTGCTAAATAACAATCATCACCCTTGATATAAGTTGAGCGAATACAACAATCGAACACAAGAGCTCTGTTGGTTTAAAATACAATAATTACACAACAGTTATATTGCTTCTGCACTAAGATGGCATTATTGAAATTACTGAATGATGTAAATTAAAATTATTTTATTGTTTATACAGAATGTTAGACTTTTAAGATTGAAAAAGGATAACCTTTTTATTAAAAGTGTCCAGAATTAATGCCACTTGTGTAGATAAATTTTCTTATTAGAAAAAAATTTAGGAAGAAAATAAGTTTCCATCAAGATAAGATACTGTTTACATAATGCTTTAACAATGCAAAATTGAGAGATTTGAAATATTAATTGTTCCAGCATCAATCCTACTTCCCAGGCATTGCTTCCCTTAATTTCCATCTTTTAAATAGTTCAACTTCTTCGTCGCTACCCAACTTATATCATCAAATCAAGAACGCGATTGCAGATGTAGAGGAATATTTTATAAACTTTCCGGAAAACTACTCATAAACTGAATAATGATGTTAGAGGTGTGCTGGAATGAATTTATTGCCTTTAAAGGAGATGTTGTTGAAAATGAAAACTAATATTCATGTTATAAACTTGTTTCTTCATTGTTTGGCTTAGAAATTCACAAACTGCCCTAATATATTATTTTCTATTTGTTGCTTATGAGGCCATGCTATAATCTTTGTGGAATTTTAAAATCATATAGCTATGTTTCCTAAAGTCTTAACCAGGAAACTAAACTTGCTATGCTGTTTTCTCTTTATTTATATTCCAGTGCCGTTTAGCTTGTGAACATATTGCGGTAAGTAAGTGCCCATTCATCAAATGTATATTTTTCTTTTTAAGCATGTCAACAGTTTCTGGTTTGGTTGGTGCACACCCTTATCAATTATTTATGTTCCCCTAGAAGAAGACATATTTCGCTATTGCTGTTCACTACTAAGGCGTTTGTGACAAGCCTGTATAGCGATCTGTATTTCCTTATCAATGGCTATAATCTTTTCTAAACTTTTCCGGTGTTCAGAATTGAGATGAAAATGCTTACTGCAAACGAGTTTTTTTTAAAAAATGCTTTCAAAATAGACAACTTCAGTAATACTTTAATCGAGGGGTGGGAAATGATTTACAAATGCGCTGTTTTACGAATACCGCGCAATATATGCGCACATGCTTCTGTAGGGCGATGAACTGACACTAGTACGTCATACAGATGCGAGATGGCGGTTGTGGGCAGATTATGTGGTGAACAGGGATCGTTTGTTATCAAGTAGAGAAAGACGTGGTCAAGATTGAAGGCGACTGTCATGATCAGAGAGGAACTGCATAACTTTTGTAGAAGAAAGGCGTCAAAACTGTAGAAATTCTCAGAGGTTTAACTGCGGTTTGTGGTCAAGAAGCTGCTTGCACAGAAGACCGTTTATAACTGAGCCAATATGTTCGCCATCGTCAGGGAATCTGCACACAAGAAGTGAGTACTGGTCGTCCGTCAACATCGCGGTCTCCCAGCAACATTGAGATTGGCTGATAGGTACATAACCTTTGACGAACCGATGTCAGACAGACCTCGGCCGCTTACCCTGCACAATATTATTCAGGACGATTTGAATATGAAAAAAGATCTTCCCAAATGATGTTGAATTAGCTACAGAAGGACATGACTTTGAAGTCTGGAAATGCATAATGAACATCCAGCTTTTTTGCAGAAGCTGGTGACTGGTGACAAGTCATAATGTCACTGCCAAACACCAGAGAAGAAAGTTCAAACCATGCAATGGAAACATCGAGGAAGTTCCTACCCCAGACATTTCATGCTGTTCCATTTGGGGCCAAGCAAATAATCGCCGTATTTTGGGACACTTCAGGCTAATGAACTGACTTCCTCAAGGAGCGACTGTCAACAGGGAGATCCTTACATGGCTTAAGCGCACAATTCAACAACGGGGAGCGGGGAAGTAGTCGACAGGAGTGTTCCCCCAATATGGCCTCACACCAGCAAATACTTCGACCCTCAAAGTTGGCATCGCCGGGTTCATTGTTGTGCCTCACCCACCATGTTCACCGCATCTCGCTCCATTTGATTATGCCTTATTCGACATCATGAAAGACTCGCTGCGAAGTAAAGAAATCCGGCAACAACGAGGAAATTCACACAGCTGTGCACGAGTTCTTTTTTTTTTTTTTTTGAGTAGTGTTTAACGCCCGTTTTAACTACTGAGGCACCACAGGCGGTGGACACTGATGACACAGTAAATAATAAATTAGGAAAGCATTTTCTTTTTAAAGGAAGGAAGCGTTCCAAATCTAAGTTTAGAGCACCTCCCCGGCATTTGGCTTAGTCAGGGAGGACGGTTCTAGTCAGGGAGGACGGTTCTGTGTCATTCGAACCCCATACCTCCAGTCACAAGTCTGCGCTTTTACAACCTCGGCCAGGGTGTGCAGAGTGGTGGCGTAGTAATACTAAACAATGGGTTTGCGAATAAAGTTACCAGAAAAATGGCAACGTGGGCAGTATATTGAGAGATGCATAATCTATAAGGTGGAAAAACCACTATTGTAAATCATTGCTGAACTCCCCTCATATGAAATTGCAACTATTTTAGAGACTATTGAAGATGGAAGTTAATGTATTGTTACTTTGAAAGTTTACTAAATGAACTTAAAGCACTACAGTATTCTTTTGGTTTCTCTTATTCTTTCTGCCTTCATCTAAATATTTCTGCGATGTTCATGTTTCCAGTATTGTTAAAGTTCGGTTGTTTAGCTGGTTTTCCTTGTGTTAACCGGTAATCCGAGAAACGCTGCTGAACTTGAGTATTTTCTTTCCCTTCTTTTCTTACCAAGTTCTTCTATTCGCCCTCTCACTTCTTTGTCTTCTTCATATTCTGATGTTGCTTTTCTTGCGTTCATCTTCTTTACCTTCTGCTCTTCTTCTTTCTCCTTTTATTTTTTTTTCCTACGCCTGTTCTGCCTCTTCTTTATATCTCATTTACCTTCATGGGTCAATTTTCCTGATAGGATTTCCTACGGAGTTTTCTTTCACCTTGAATGACAAGTAATTTGAGGGGCTGTCCTTTTTCTTCTCTTTTTTTAACCTTTTTCTTTTATTGTCTCTACTTTTTTTCTCTCTTCATCTTTTAGCCATCTCTCAGCTTCCAATTCTCTATTACCTCTTCTCACCTTGTTTCTTATTCTCTTCTTTGTCTTCTACTTCATATTCTGATGCTCCTCTTCCTTCATCTTTCTCTCCTGCTCTTCTTCTTTCTCCTTTTCTTTTCGTCACCTTCGTTTTCCTGCTCATGTTGCTCTATTTTCATTTTCTTCTTATTCCTTTACGATACTTCTCCCCAGTTTTTCGTCGTTTTCTCTTACCCTCGTGGCTTAATTTGTCTGGGTGGAATTTTCTCCGAACTTTCCTTGGATGATAACGGACTCCGGATTCTTGCTTCAATGTAATTCATTCCATTCATCGTCTCTAAGATATTGGTAGTTAGCATGGGATGTTAAACAGTAATAAAACAAACTCATTTTACTTTATTTTTACCTTTTTATTTCTTTCTTTCCTTCATCATCCGGGAGGAGCGTGGGAAGGAACAAAGATAAAAGAAAAGTTCATAAAACATAGCGTTGACATGCTTAATCTTCACCTATCTCTACTTCTTCCTCGTTTAGAAAGAGAACGCGACGGAAGGAAAGTGTGCAGATGTGGAGAAAACTACGGAAAACTGAAACCATCTCACGGTGTTTGACAGGAAAGTACAGGAACCCCCCCCCCCTCCCAGAACATTACAATAGGGCTATACTTCACCCCATTCAGACGTAGAACGTTTTTACTACAGGCAGGTGCTTTCTACATCTGATTTCTTTCAGCACCTGTCTCTATCCTTATTTGAATATACCTACGGGCCTTTTATTTCTTAATGCGTTATTTATGTTCATTACTGTGCGTGAATTGATTAACAAGATGCCAACCCCGTAACAGCTCCCTCGCGAACCATAAACTTTCTGTAATTACTGGTAACTCAACAGTTCAGTTTTAGAAACGGCAATGCTGTTTCCTTGGTGGATTCAGCTAACCTGTTTAGTGTATAAAGAATGGCATTACATTATATGATGATAACATTTTTTTATTTCAAACTTGTTGATTCGTAATGTTTTAACCTTCCTAATGCTAAGTGGGGATCTATTTGGATTCCAATAGTAATTTATTATTGAAATATATTGCAAAATTACAATATAGTAGTAGTAATAATAATAATAATAATAATAATAATAATAATAATAATAAGAATAAGAATAATAATAATGTGTCTTCAATATACTGCAGTTCAGGATGAACTTAAAATATACAAGCGATCTTAACATTAAAGGGTTGGGGTCCACTAACATCTCAGGTCATCAGCGTCCCATTCAAATCAGGGCGTGAAACGACCGACAAATTTTGCTCAGAGGCTTCTTTTTTCAGGCTTGAGTTTCTTTTTCATGCCATAAATGTACCCACGGCTTTACTTCCTTTCCGAAAAAAGTCATACTTATGCCCGAAAAACTTCATCAGTCCTGTCGGGAGAGAATCCGAGATCTTGGGTTTAAGAGGCAGGTATGGTTACCACTACAACACCAGGACTGACTTATCACTTCGAGAAAGACCTGGACAACATGGAATGCAACTATCATGAACAAAGATGGACTGTGTGGTTTTTGTGGAAGGAAGGCGTCAAGACTGCAGACATTTATAGACATTAAATGTGGTATGTTGTCAAGAAGCTCCTGCACAGAAGACGGTTTGCAACTGCGTCAATGGGTTCACCAGATGCAGAGAATCAGCACACAAGAATGTGACTACAGGTCGTCCGTAACACAGCAGTCTCCCAGGAATATTGAGGTCGTGCCTGAATTGATTATGGCTGATAGGCGCATAACCTTTGATGAACTGAATGCCAGATAGGTCTCGGCCGCACAACTGACATCATTATTCACCGCAATTTAAATGTTAAAAATGATCATTGGGTTACATGGGACAGGAGGTACAGAAGGACAAAGCATTGACGTTTGTCAATTGGATACTGAAATGCATAATAAAGATCCGGATTTTTTTTTGGATAAGCTGATGAATGGTGAGGAGTCATGGTGTCTCTACCACACATCAGGGAACAAAGTCCAATCCATTCATTGGAAACATCCAGGGAGTACGCAGACCAAGAAATTTCGTGCTGCTGATCTGCGGGCAAGCAGATGATAACCGTCTTTTGAGTCACTTCAGGCTTACTGCTAATGGGCTGTCTTCCTCGAGGAACGACTGTCAACAGCGAGACCCTTACATGGCTTAGGCACAGGATTCAGCAACGGCGACAGGAGTATTCCTCCAACATGACAATGCGCGGCCCCACACCATCAATAAATACTACGACTGCAAATTTGACATCGCTAGGGTTCATTGTGTGCCGCACCTGCCATATTCTCCGGATTTCGCTCTGTTCTTTTATGTCTTATTCGAAAACCTGAAGAACTCCCTGAAGACTAAAAATATTAGGCAACAACGAGAAAATCCAGGAAGCTGTCATGAGTACTACCAAACAATGGTTTCGCGACACCGTAATAAAGTTACCAGGAAGATGCAACGGGGCATTGACGTTGATAAGGAGTATATTGAGAGATTCCATGTGCATTGAACCACACTGCATAAATAAAAAAGATTAAAATCTACTATTATGCCTCTCGTAAATTAATTGAGAGTTTTTTAGAAAGCCCTCGAGCAGCCTAAGGGTTATCTTTTGGAACGCTTTGTTATTAACGAAACCCAAATATGTTTGCATTTATTGTTAAAACTATGACGTCATCGAAGTATTTGTTCAATTGCACCATATTCTTTCTTCTCCGAAATTGTTTATAGATTTTCGAAATATTTTTACAAGCTGGCAAGTCCCAAGATGCAGTGCAATTCCTTTTGTACATTTTCAGTTGCTTTTAGTAATTTTGTGCACACTTCTTTTCTGTTGCCATAATCTGTCATCATCAGTGTTTTAATTCTCTAATTTTCTTCTAAACACATTCATTTTATGTGGATTTCAACAGTAAAACTAACTTCATAACATAAAATTTAATGAAGCGGATCAGTAAATTATTTTGTTGCCATAGTAACATGTGTCTCTATAGAACATTTGAAGTACAGCAGCACATTTTTAATAATTAGGCTATTTTTAAATTAATAAAGGCTTCTGTTATGCATATTTTACCGCAGTTAAACGTCCTTACCTGTTTATTGTGCCTTGTCATTAATTCCCCTTACGTTGCTCTTCTTTGCTTGTAAAACATAAAACTTGAAGCTGTCGTAGATGTTGTACGTAGTCATTGACGACTTTTAGCCTTTCTTTCCATACATAACAAGCCATGCAGACTATTACATGAGTGCCTGTTACGAAATCTTTACCAACATATTTGTAGTGGTCCAAAAAGTTTAAAAAGAAGGAATATACAACGGTGTAAGGTAAAGCAATCTTTGAACATTGACTACAAACAGAACATATCGAACATCGCGTTTTCTTTAAATGCCTGTAAAATATTATAACTTTATTAATTAACTAATCAGTGATAAAGAAATGTTTATTTGTTCTAAATTACAGCCGCCAAGCGGGGTGGCTCAGGCGACTAGCATTTGATAGGTCCCGGGTTCAAATCTCTTGGGCCATTCGTGGGTTTTAGAGAATTTCGATGGAATGTAGTAGCTATTGCGGTTTTATAACCATCAATTAACAAACATTTGGGTGGTGGTTAACCTAAACCGAAATTTTAAAAATTCCTCTAGCGGCTGTAATTTCACTTTTTCTCAAAGAAATGTTGTATGTTAGAGGGTAGGTCCATAGGTTTCCGGCCTAACCATTTCTATGTGTGATAAAAACTAAAACTATATTTTACTTTTCAATATAGTTACCCTTTATTGCAATACACTTTGCACAGCTTTGAATTAACATTTTAGCCCCCTCCTCTCAAAAAAAAAAAAAAAAAAAAAAAAAAACAGAGGTCTTGTCTGCAAAATGGGCATAAACATTAATTAATTGATTCATTTATTTATGGACGCTCTTTAACATCTCAGGTCATCAGCGTCCCATTCAATTTAGGGCGTGAAACGGCCGACAAATTTTGCTCAGAGGCCTCTCTTTCAGGCTTGAGGTTCTTTTTCGTGCCGCAAATGTACGACACGGGACCCACGGCTTTTTTTTCCCTTCCGAAGGAAGCCATACTTAGGATTTTTACGCCCGAAAAAATCCATCGGTCCTGGCCGAGTTGGAACCTGCGATTTGGATTTAGGAGGCAAGTATGGTAACCACTACACCACCAGGACCGACATGGGGCATAAACAGCATCCATCACTTCTTTGTCACACTTAAATTTCCTTCCTCGTTGGTCCTTTGAGTTTTGAGAAGAGGAAATAGTCACTGGGAAGTAGATCTGGGCGGTAGGGTGGATGTCTCCTTGAAGTCACATTTTCCTCACAGCTTCCTTTGCAACAAGAGCTGTGCCATAGGCGCGTTGTCGTGAAGAAGGCGCACACTACCTCAGCTCTCCTCGCCTTTTCTCTTTGATGGAAGCACGTAGTAAATGGGAAGTACTATGCTGGCCTATTGCACAGACTATGGTGTTCACCTGCTTAAAGTCAAAGAAGCGTATTCCTTCATAGTTTCAAAAGATTGTGACCATAATCTTCTTGGTTAACTGAGTGACCTTGTCCTTTAGAGGCTGTGCTTTGCCACTCCATGGATTTTCTTTTGGACAAGAGGTCATAGTAGAGCACCATAATTTCATCTGCTGTAGCAATGGTTTCCAAAATTTCTCTCTTGTTGCCACGGCAGAGCTCCAAAAATGCCTAACAACAGAGGACTCGTTGCTGCTTTTGGACTGAGGAAAGAAGTCTAGGCACTAACCTTATTCGTTTTAAATGTTCATGAATAATTCGAAAGCTGTTGTTTTAGAAACACTCAACCTTGCTGCTATTCCTGTAACTTTGAGCCGCCGGTATTCCATAATTTCTGCTTCCACAGGAGCGATGTTTTCCGGAGTGAACTCCTTAAAGGGCCGACCTTTGTCTTCGTCTTGAATGTTTTCTCGACCCATTCGAAAAAGTTTGGCCCATTCTTTTACGGTAGAATATAAGAGGAATACTTCCCCATATACACTGTCCAATCGCTGTTTAATTTCATTTAGAGTAAGTCCTTCTTTTATGAAGAACTTAATAACACCTCGATACTCCATTTTGAACATGTAACAATCTTCTACACATAGCCTTCTTTATGCAACTATATCTCAACAACTGAACATAGAGGAGCGGAAGTTACAGCTGCAATTGTTTACTTAACGAATAAGGTATGACAGCAGACAAGGGTTTTGTGAAGTCGATAATACTTATCGGCGAGGCCGGAAACTTATGGACCTACTCCTCGTACCATTGAAATTTAAATAATAAAAATAGTTTCTGAAAATAATCACAATCAGATTATTAGGAATGGGAATTTTCCTGAAACCCAAAATTTAAAAATCGTTCTAGAGGTACCAATATTTTTTTTTTTGAAACGAAACTCATTATATACCATTGAAATAGAACAGAAAAATATTTTCCGAAAATAAGCGAAACCAGATTATTAGTAGTGGGCATTTACTTGAAACCCAAAGCTTAAAAATATCTCTAGCGGCACCAATTTTTGTTTGTTTGTTTGTTTTTTAAAGAAACTCGATATATGCTATTGAAATAAAATAAGAATGTTAATGTTCGAAAACAAGTGAAATCAAACTATTAGGTGTGGGAGTTTACCTGAAATCCAATATTTAAAATTCGTTCTAGTGGCACAAACTCGGTATATACCATTTAAATAAAAAAAATTGTTTCTAACAATTAGGGAAATTGGACCACGCATATCTGAAAATCAAAATTTGAAAAACGGATATTATTTGTCTCGGTGGTAAAAGAGAGGGGGGGGCAAATTAAATCTAATATATAACGATGCTTATGTTTCTTTTCTTTCTTTTCTTTTTGAAAAAAGAATTGTCGTGTAGATAGCAATTTTAAAATATTAATCTATTACTGTCACCCTCATTGTATACCCAGCTGGTATGAAAAGAGGTGGGAAAAATTTTGATAAGATATTCCAACATAACACTGATAAACTCTCCTGCAACTGGACGTTTGTCTGCTGTTAATCCTAGACTGCTATTGGCTGAAGCTAAAATATTATTGGTGCGGTAAGACAGAGAATCTCTATCGTTATATTATCCAATGCTCTAAAAAATGGCGACTAATCACACTGGCTTGGCCCGTCTTCTATAAGAAAAGGGAAAAGGTTATAGTTTGAGTGTTTTGAATTGTGGGTTTCTGGTAATAGACACACGACTCCCTGCTTCTTCCCAGTTAATGTAAACTCAATATGTAACTTGCTCTAGTGCTCTGTAGTAACGTTCACAAATTCAACTTGCTGAGAAATTCGTTTACTTTATGCAGCTCTTGCGTAATGTAAAAATTTCGTAGTTTCTTGGTCACTTAAGTGAATGTTAGGATGGATATTTACATTCTACGCTGCTGTTCATCTCATTTCATTTCGTTGGCTATATTACAGGATCGAAAGTGTCAGGCGAGGTAGCTTGACGCGGTGTGAAGGTAACTTGCCCTTTAGAAAGATTTCTGCCACGGGGCCTGCTGGGAAGTTCGAACTCCTTGGAGGGGAGCATCATTGTTCTATCTGTAAACAATTTTAGGGAACCCGTACTGACCGCCCCTTGGGTCTTGACCATTTGGTGTCTTCCTCACCTCGTCCCTTCCTCCCGGAGGTTCCCCCATGAGGACGTAGGCGCAAACAGCCAACCTTTGAGTTGAGCTGAAATGATAGAAACGTTCCCTTCGTCCCTAACAATACAAATTCAACTTACAGCCAGAAAACCTGTATGTGCAAAATACTTAACTTTTCTAGAATTAAAAAAAAAAAAAAAACATTAATTTTTTGATCTAATAAGACATTTCGTTGTATGGATTTTGCTTAAATATTTATTTATTTTTTTTTTAAAGAAGTGTGTAATGCCTTTTTCACTGTTGAGGTTTCACAGGCGGTGGACACTGATGATGTATGAGATTTTTTTGTTTGTTTATTTATGGACGCTCTTTAACATCTCAGGTCATCAGCATCCCATTCAATTCAGGGCGTGAAACGGCCGACAAATTTTGCTCAGGGGCTTCTCTTTCAGGCTTGAGGTTCTTTATCGTGCCGTAAATGTACGACACGGGACCCATGGCTTTACTTCCCTTCCGAAGGAAGCCATACTTAGGATTTTTACGTCCGAAAAAATCCATCGGTCCTGGCCGGGATCGCACCCGTGATCTTGGGTTTAGGAGGCAAGTATGGTAACCACTACACCACCAAGACCGACAGTGTATGAGATGAAATGATAAACTGGGAAATATATTTTTTTAAAGAAATAAAATGTTTCAGTCCTAGGTTTATGGCACGTCCCCGGCATTTGCCATTTATGAGGACTGAGGAAAGCC